>JBAMBS010000994.1:0-468981 GCA_037044455.1 Zygothrica quintamaculata | reverse complement strand
TAAATTAACATGTACTACAACAACAACAACAATAACATCAACCACAACAATAAAAAAAACAAATCTCAGCACAATAAACCAAAAAATAAAATAACATAATAAACTCTCTTACAGACAACAAACAGACAGACAACAATCAAAAAATAAACCAAAAAAATGATATAGAAAAACTTTCACCTTTAGACGCAGCCACAGACACAGACACAGACACAGATACAGACACAGATATAGTTACAGACATTGTTACAGCTACAGTTACAGCAAAAGTTACAGTGTCAGCGAGAAGTTTTCGTTACATAAATTTATTTAAAAAAATATATATATATAAATAAAAAAGTGAACAATAATGTCTAAATGTGGTTAACTGCCAAAAAACGAGCATTCAGCAAGCCAAACAAAATGCATAAAGCAAACATTGACAACAATTAAACAGATAAGGTAAACAACAGAAAGAGAGGGGGAGAGAAAGAGACAACAAATGTTGTATAAAAGTAATTAAAATGTTTACAAATTATATATATTAAATAAAAAACAAAAAGAGAGAGAGAGAAAAATAAAATAAAATGCGAGTTAAAGCGATTTTCTCATACAAAATGAAAATTTCAGACTGACAAAATGTGCCAAAGAGTAAAGAGGTTGTAGCGTGTGTGTGTGTGTTTGGATTGAGGGTGGAGGCGTAGGCGTGGCCAAATGCAAATTAAACGTTTACCATATGCCAACATATGAAATTTTAATTATAACCAAATTATGACATTTTAATTTGAATTTGATTTTTATTGTTTTTTTGCAGCCAAAATTTGTATTTCTCATTTTTTGCAAACAAAAATTATATAGAAAGATTTATCATATATATATATATATATAGCAGATATATCATGCTTGTTTTAAACTAATTGTTGTTTGGAAATTGCATAGAAATTTGTTCTGCATTAATCTAAATAATAATAACAATTATTATAATAATAATAATACTAATTGCAATTAAAAACATAAAATTCAAATTGATTTTATAATCAAATTATGAAAAATATTTGAAATTACAATATAATAATATATACATATATATATTTATATTGTCAATTACTCAATATACATAGAAATTTCTACATTTTGACTTAAATTGCATTTTGCATTTGGCATTTGGCATTTTGCATTATAACAAATAATTTACAATTGGAATGCGGCTGAGTCAATTGAGCAGCAAATGAAGTCATCAACATTGAGAATTATGCAAGATATATGCTTTATATATATGTATGATATATGTTTAATATATATTAAAATTCTTTTATCTACATACACACACACACACACACACACACATATGTATTTACTTGAATATTTCAATTTATTTATTTAAGTTATTTGCAACTATTTTGCTGCATTCAAAGTCTTTCTTTCTTTTTGTTTCCAATTCAATACCTCTTAACGATCTGTGGCAGTGTTGCAATTTATGCACTCCACAAGTAGCATATTGTGACACACACACACACACACACACACAGATACGCAGTTGAGTCACAAACTTGCACAGCAGACACACAAACAACTTGCAAGTTTGCCGCTTAACTAACTTAAAATCCCATAAAGCAAGTTGTAGGGGCAGCGACAAAGCTTCAAGTAACTACTGACTATAGTGGGAGCAGGTGGTAAAGGGTGGTGGGGGGAGTGTGGCAAGGCCCTCTACTGCAAAATGCTGCTAAGTATCTAAATTCGATTTGGTTGCACTTAAGCGCGTTGCAACGGCGCTGCTTGAAGCAGCCAACGACCAACGGCAAGCGGCAAACGGCAGACGGTAAAACCGGCAAATAAGCGACCCACTTTGAGGGGTTTTTTTTTTTTTTTTGAGTAGGTCAAGTAAAACCTTTTTGTCAGCGTTAAAAATGCGGCAGAAAAAGAGTAAGCAAAAAGAATAATAACAACAACAGCAACAACAACAACTATGGCCAAGTCCAATTTAACGGTTGCCAATGCCCATAAAACGACTTACTTAAGACTTGCAACAAGCAGCGCTTACTTCATGCCACAGCCACAACAAGTTCTGTGAGTGCCTTTTCGGCGTATTAAGTCAACTTTTAGAAATATATTTGTGTACCTATACATATATATATATATATATATATATATATATAAGTTACTGGCTTAGTTCTTGTTTTCTATTTTTTATGCCCACTTCTTTTTTCTGGCCTGTTCCACGCCCATTTTTGTAATTTTCATTCTCATGGTTGTTGCCATAAAAAAAGGTAGAAAAGAAATAATAAATAAATATTGCGGTCGTTAGGTTTGGGCCAAGAGTAGCATTAAATTTGGGTCGCCTTTTGTGGCACGTCTAGAAATTAGCGGCTTTCCAAGTAATTCGAGTAATCGCCACTTTAATTGCTGCTGCTGCTGTTGCTGCTATGTCTGCTGTTGCTGCTGCTGCTGTTACATGCAAATTGTGCAATACAATAGCCTTACCCCTAGCCAGCATATCCCCCCTCTGCCTTAACTCTGCTCTCGCTACTTTAAGTCAACTTAAAATAAAACAAAATTTTAGCTATTTTTTTGTACTATAAAATTTTTGTTATTGTTTTTTTCTTCTTATGAATGAATCGTATTGAGTAGCTGCTATGCATGCGAGTTATTCACATGACTCATTCGTTTTACTCATTGTGGTTTACTCATCAATGTAAGTCGCCTGACATTATATGAATAACTTTGTATATCGAACGTGCTTCTATAGCTTTAGCTTTGGCTTTGGCTTTGGCTCAATTGCTTTAATTGAATATGATTCAATGAGCTACTATGACGCTCTCTCTCACTCTCTATCTCTCTCTTTGTCGCTCTCTCTGTCTCTGTCTAATTAAACTGTATATAGCTGAATATTCAAATGAGTCGCTGTCATTGCCAATGCCTTTGAAACGTGTATAAAATTTGAGGTTAGGTTTGAACATTTTTGGCACAAATTTTTGCCATAAATTATGCATAAGAGTTAGCTGCCTGTGTGTCTGCGTGTGTGTGTGTGTGTGTGTGTGAGGTGTTAAAGTATCTGCTACTGCAAATAAGTTGAATTTAACAGCGCTTTATGTCGGATTTTGTTAATGAAATATTTGGGGCGTGGCTGTGCTGGGGCGCAGCAAGAATTACTCATCGAGAGAGAGAGTGCGATCTGTAGAGTGAAAGTTGTGAGAGTTTAAGAACAAATAAGATTGTACAACTTAAAACAATATTTTAACTAATCAATACAAGATATTAATTTGACATTTCTCTTTTCTCTTGCTTCTATCTATTTGCAGGTAAACAAACCAAAAATCTATTTGTGTCACATTAATCGAACTCTTTGCCCGATTCTCACGTAATAAGCAATAACTAATAATTAATTTATTAGTTATTGCTTACGTGAGAATCGGGCAAAGAGTTCGTTAATGTGACACAAATAGATTTTTGGTTTGTTTACCTGCAAATAGATAGAAGCAAGAGAAAAGAGAAATGTCAAATTAATATCTTGTATTGATTAGTTAAAATATTGTTTTAAGTTGTACAATCTTATTTGTTCTTAAACTCTCACAACTTTCACTCTACAGATCGCACTCTCTCTCTCGATGAGTAATTCTTGCTGCGCCCCAGCACAGCCACGCCCCAAATATTTCATTAACAAAATCCGACATAAAGCGCTGTTAAATTCAACTTATTTGCAGTAGCAGATACTTTAACACCTCACACACACACACACACACACACGCAGACACACAGGCAGCTAACTCTTATGCATAATTTATGGCAAAAATTTGTGCCAAAAATGTTCAAACCTAACCTCAAATTTTATACACGTTTCAAAGGCATTGGCAATGACAGCGACTCATTTGAATATTCAGCTATATACAGTTTAATTAGACAGAGACAGAGAGAGCGACAAAGAGAGAGATAGAGAGTGAGAGAGAGCGTCATAGTAGCTCATTGAATCATATTCAATTAAAGCAATTGAGCCAAAGCCAAAGCCAAAGCTAAAGCTATAGAAGCACGTTCGATATACAAAGTTATTCATATAATGTCAGGCGACTTACATTGATGAGTAAACCACAATGAGTAAAACGAATGAGTCATGTGAATAACTCGCATGCATAGCAGCTACTCAATACGATTCATTCATAAGAAGAAAAAAACAATAACAAAAATTTTATAGTACAAAAAAATAGCTAAAATTTTGTTTTATTTTAAGTTGACTTAAAGTAGCGAGAGCAGAGTTAAGGCAGAGGGGGGATATGCTGGCTAGGGGTAAGGCTATTGTATTGCACAATTTGCATGTAACAGCAGCAGCAGCAACAGCAGACATAGCAGCAACAGCAGCAGCAGCAATTAAAGTGGCGATTACTCGAATTACTTGGAAAGCCGCTAATTTCTAGACGTGCCACAAAAGGCGACCCAAATTTAATGCTACTCTTGGCCCAAACCTAACGACCGCAATATTTATTTATTATTTCTTTTCTACCTTTTTTTATGGCAACAACCATGAGAATGAAAATTACAAAAATGGGCGTGGAACAGGCCAGAAAAAAGAAGTGGGCATAAAAAATAGAAAACAAGAACTAAGCCAGTAACTTATATATATATATATATATATATATATATATGTATAGGTACACAAATATATTTCTAAAAGTTGACTTAATACGCCGAAAAGGCACTCACAGAACTTGTTGTGGCTGTGGCATGAAGTAAGCGCTGCTTGTTGCAAGTCTTAAGTAAGTCGTTTTATGGGCATTGGCAACCGTTAAATTGGACTTGGCCATAGTTGTTGTTGTTGCTGTTGTTGTTATTATTCTTTTTGCTTACTCTTTTTCTGCCGCATTTTTAACGCTGACAAAAAGGTTTTACTTGACCTACTCAAAAAAAAAAAAAAAACCCCTCAAAGTGGGTCGCTTATTTGCCGGTTTTACCGTCTGCCGTTTGCCGCTTGCCGTTGGTCGTTGGCTGCTTCAAGCAGCGCCGTTGCAACGCGCTTAAGTGCAACCAAATCGAATTTAGATACTTAGCAGCATTTTGCAGTAGAGGGCCTTGCCACACTCCCCCCACCACCCTTTACCACCTGCTCCCACTATAGTCAGTAGTTACTTGAAGCTTTGTCGCTGCCCCTACAACTTGCTTTATGGGATTTTAAGTTAGTTAAGCGGCAAACTTGCAAGTTGTTTGTGTGTCTGCTGTGCAAGTTTGTGACTCAACTGCGTATCTGTGTGTGTGTGTGTGTGTGTGTGTCACAATATGCTACTTGTGGAGTGCATAAATTGCAACACTGCCACAGATCGTTAAGAGGTATTGAATTGGAAACAAAAAGAAAGAAAGACTTTGAATGCAGCAAAATAGTTGCAAATAACTTAAATAAATAAATTGAAATATTCAAGTAAATACATATGTGTGTGTGTGTGTGTGTGTGTATGTAGATAAAAGAATTTTAATATATATTAAACATATATCATACATATATATAAAGCATATATCTTGCATAATTCTCAATGTTGATGACTTAATTTGCTGCTCAATTGACTCAGCCGCATTCCAATTGTAAATTATTTGTTATAATGCAAAATGCCAAATGCCAAATGCAAAATGCAATTTAAGTCAAAATGTAGAAATTTCTATGTATATTGAGTAATTGACAATATAAATATATATATGTATATATTATTATATTGTAATTTCAAATATTTTTCATAATTTGATTATAAAATCAATTTGAATTTTATGTTTTTAATTGCAATTAGTATTATTATTATTATAATAATTGTTATTATTATTTAGATTAATGCAGAACAAATTTCTATGCAATTTCCAAACAACAATTAGTTTAAAACAAGCATGATATATCTGCTATATATATATATATATATGATAAATCTTTCTATATAATTTTTGTTTGCAAAAAATGAGAAATACAAATTTTGGCTGCAAAAAAACAATAAAAATCAAATTCAAATTAAAATGTCATAATTTGGTTATAATTAAAATTTCATATGTTGGCATATGGTAAACGTTTAATTTGCATTTGGCCACGCCTACGCCTCCACCCTCAATCCAAACACACACACACACGCTACAACCTCTTTACTCTTTGGCACATTTTGTCAGTCTGAAATTTTCATTTTGTATGAGAAAATCGCTTTAACTCGCATTTTATTTTATTTTTCTCTCTCTCTCTTTTTGTTTTTTATTTAATATATATAATTTGTAAACATTTTAATTACTTTTATACAACATTTGTTGTCTCTTTCTCTCCCCCTCTCTTTCTGTTGTTTACCTTATCTGTTTAATTGTTGTCAATGTTTGCTTTATGCATTTTGTTTGGCTTGCTGAATGCTCGTTTTTTGGCAGTTAACCACATTTAGACATTATTGTTCACTTTTTTATTTATATATATATATTTTTTTAAATAAATTTATGTAACGAAAACTTCTCGCTGACACTGTAACTTTTGCTGTAACTGTAGCTGTAACAATGTCTGTAACTATATCTGTGTCTGTATCTGTGTCTGTGTCTGTGTCTGTGGCTGCGTCTAAAGGTGAAAGTTTTTCTATATCATTTTTTTGGTTTATTTTTTGATTGTTGTCTGTCTGTTTGTTGTCTGTAAGAGAGTTTATTATGTTATTTTATTTTTTGGTTTATTGTGCTGAGATTTGTTTTTTTTATTGTTGTGGTTGATGTTATTGTTGTTGTTGTTGTAGTACATGTTAATTTAGTGCTTTTGATTACAGAAATTAGTTGCCTAAATGAAGAGCTTGAGTTCTGTGAAGTGAAACTGTAACAGCTTAAGGGGCATTGCAAAGCATAAAAAATTGAAATTAAATATTAAATAAAAACAGGAAATGAGTGCAAGAATTGATAACTCTAAATAATCCTTGATTTGGCATATAATTTATAACCTTTTTTAGCCTTTTTTGGCAGCGGCAATTTCGTTAAACAGACTTAACCCAACAGCAGATTAATATGACCTTAAACTAGCACCTACTTTATGACTTGTGGCTACAAGAGGCAACTTTTTAGAATAATTTTTTTAATAAAAAACATTTGCTTAATATATATATATATATCAATATATATAAGTTTTGCCTTGACTGATTATTTTCAACGCATAGTTAACACTATCAGCAGAAGGCAACTGTTTAGCGTCTGGGCTTAAAAATAGTCTACACTAAGCGATAAGTTAGGCAGAGAAAGAGATGGATAGAGCTGGCTATTGCTATTTGTTTTAGTTGCTAACAAGAAAATGGAAATAAAAATACAAATAAAAATAAAAATAATTTAAAATAAAATAAATGTTAAAAAGTGTAAATACATAAAACTCAAACGCTTAAAAGTAACAAAATAAAAAAACTTTCTTGCTCGAGTCGCACGCACAGTGGCTGCCACAGTAGCTGCCGCTGACGCTGCTTCACTTAGAAAGTAATTACATAAAAAATACAGTATGTCTGCCCAAAAAAAAAAAAAAAAAAAAAAGAATATATATATATATATATATGTACATGGTCTATAGCTAAGTTTGAGGCAGCAAGGGAAAGGGCCATGGAAAATGCTGCTGAGAAAAGCGACGCTCACACTCAATGTGCGTGCGTTGTGAAATTTATTTAAATTTAATTTTAATTCTATGTACTTTTTGTTGTACTTTTTGCTTCTAAATTTTTTTCCCTTTTTTTTGTATTTTTTTTTATATATTTTTGTTGTTGTTGCTTTGTAAGTTGAGTTCACTTTGGCCCGTTTAGGTTATAAAGTTGGCTGATGGCAGCAGCGGCAAAGTGGGAGGGGTGGGTGGAGTGTGAAACTTTTGTTTTATGGCCACAGCTTTTCACTCTTACTGCATATAAGAGTAGCTAATTTTACAAGGCAAAGCAACGATGGGAGGGGAGGGAAAGGCAACTGTTAACTTGGACAGTTTTTGGCATTTGCATTTGATTTGGATTGGCCTAGTCACGCACTACAACAACAACAGCAACAACAACAATAAGGTATAAAAAAAGGGCAAAATTTTCCCTTTTTTATACATTTTATTGAATTCAATTTCAGTTGCCATTTTTCTTCTTCTCTCCCCTCTCTCAGCCTTCCTCTCTAAGAGCTGTTATTATGCTACTTCTGATTAGGTAATGGAGCTGAAATGGCAAACTGTATACATTTTGGACTATGATTTGATGTACCCAAAAGGGATCTATTGAAGTAGATACTGTTTTTTACTGTCTGTCTGTCTATTGGTGACATACACTGTGCAAAATTCAGCTGCAAATATTTCATTTCATTGCTGTATTTGTGCCACATTCCCGTGGAAGCTGCTGCAACAGTTGTGCGCTGTTAATATTTCAATGCTTCAATTAGAATATAATCGAATGCGATTTCCAATTAACTGCAATAACTTTGCTAATTGACTGCATTACCTTTGAACAGCAGCACATGCTTTCTATCTCTGTCTTTTACACTCTATACGCTCTCTCTCTCTCTCTCAAACTCTCTTTGACATTGCTGATTAGATTTGAGCTGCTTAGTTAGAGCAATATTCAGACACTTTAAATTGTATGCAAAATGTCAGTTACATTAATAAGCTTAGCATCAAAACTAATATGAGAGTGGCAGCAGCAGTAGCAGTAGAAACAGCAGCAACTTTGCTGCATGGCTGACATCAGTGAGATGCTTAGAATATGTAAGGATAATGAAGGACACTGACAGGCTGGCGAGCGATAAACGTTCGCTTAGTTAGACAGACATTTTGCTAATGAACAAATGCTGCCATTGTCTGGCCAATAAATGAGTAAAATAACAGCAGCAGCAGCAGCAGCAGCAGCAGCAGTAGCAACAACAACAACTGTAATGACAGCAACATGCCAGCTGACAACTGTTTTGTCGCACGAACCTGGTTACATTTATCAAATTAAACATTGGCCCAGGCCTCGAGGCGCACACATTGTGAGCAGTGATTGCAGTTAGCAACAGCAGCAGCAGCAGCAGCAGTGATTGCCACCATCAACTGTGCATGTCACACTTTATGTCTGTGTGTGTGTGTGTGTGCAACCCCCTTTGAATAGAATACCTCTTAAAACCAAACAAACCCTAACACTAACCACCTACTAATCCAACAACAATTTTGCCTTTAGCCATGTTCCTGTTAAATTGTCAATTCTTCCACTATGGCCAACACAATTGGGCCATAACGAGCTGCTGTCATGTCATACAAAATTGTTGCTGTCAGTTTAATTGCAGGACAAAAACGGTGATTTAGATATTATACTCCCAACTCAAGTCAGCATATCGTATATAGCCAACTTTAATTATATGAACAGCTTAAAAACAAGTGTGTTTATATGTGGGTATGCCTGTGTGTGTGTGTGTGTTTGTATGTGTGTGTAAATATTGAAAAAAAGCAGAAGAAAATTTTGTATTGCTTGGAGTAAACAGTAAACAGAACGTGGGGCAACTCTTTGGCGCTGAGTGGGTCAGAAGGGAGTATGACCATGCCTGGAAAATAGGTTACACACAACAAATAAAAAAATATAAAAAAAAAATAACCAAAGTTGGTTTAATATATATGTATGTGTGTGTGTGTGTGTAACCAAGCCATATAAGCAAACTGTCCAAGCTGTCGAAACTCTGAAATTGACTCCCTGATGAACGTTTTCTCTGCTTTATATATTTATTTATATATATATATATATATGTTGGAAAAGTAACACAGAAACCGAAACAGAACAGAACACAGAAAACAGTGGCAAAAATATATATATAAAAAAAAAAACTAAAAAAAAACAACAAATTAAAAAAGAAGAAGCAAAAGCAAAAACAAAACAAAACAAAGTTGTACAAATATAACGTGCCAGCAATACAAATACAAATAATTAACTTTTAACAATTCCCCACACACACACACACACACACCTCTACACTTTCTCTAGCTTACTCATTCTCACTCTCTCTCTTTTACTATATATCTCTCTTGCTCTCTTTAACTGGTCTTCGTCTGGGTGGCAACACCCATTGAATAAACAAAACAAAATAAAATGTGAGTAAAAATTTCTAAACATACAAAACGCTTAGCAATAATATAGAACAACAACTGTAACAATAATGGTAACAGCAATAATAACAGTTAAATATATTAACACACACACACACACACAAACAGTTGGTAGCACTTAGTTTAGCAATCATTGCGCATGTGTGCGTGCTGTGGTCTTAACGCTTCAGGGAGAGCAACAAACTGGTCGAAAAACAGCAGTCGAAGCGGATATGAAGTTGGATGAGAGGGAAAGGGGGTGGGGTGTGGGGCGGCAACAAAAGTACTAATAACATTTTGTGGTAAATTTGAAAGAAGAAAAAAAAACATAAGTTTAGATATATATATTTATAAGTATGTGGAGAAACAAGTAAGCTGTAGAGGGCAGGGGAGAAGACAGCGCCAAGTTATAATGAACAAAAATGGAAACTAGTTGAAAAGAATTGAAGAACCGGTTCGTGAGCAACAACTTTTGCCATAACAAATACTCATAAATATATATATATATATGTGTGTGTATGTGTGTGTGTGTGTGTGTGTGTAAGCTAAACAAAAGCTTAACATTTAGATATGAAAGATAGCAGCTGCGTTTTGTGGGGCTTTGTGTGCAGCTGCGAGAGAGTTGTAAACATGTGCTTGGGGCGAGGCTGGAAAATCTATGGAATATAATAGAGTATAATGCGAAGAAGAAGCAGCAGAAGATGTTAAATAAGTAAAAAGATGATGAAGAACAGTTTGATGAGTATATGTACTTCATAGGTACACTCTCTATCTCTCTCTCTCTCTCTTTCTCTATCTCTGATGAGTCTTTGAACTTTGAGCTTGGCAGACTTGAAGAATCTGCTCGCTGTCTTTGCACCTAGCAACAGCTTGAGGCAGACAAAAGTGAGTTATCTCTTTTGATTTATGTCTGTAGAATTGCTTTGTGTCAGATTGAGGGGGGAGTCAAAAGCGCCAAAAGCAGTTAGTTTAGCTACATATATAATTTAATTATATAGGAATTTTTAGGCATTTCTTTTAAGCTGCTGCTGCTGCTGGCAATTAAATTCTCAAATGCTGTTTGAAAAATGGTTTTAATTTTATTTATTATTATTATTATTTATACTTTTTATTTTTTAATTTTTATTTTTTCTATAAACAGCGTAGTTTTTGTTTAAATTTTACACAATTTAAATTTTTATAAAATTTTATTTTTATTTTTTTAATTTAATTGAAAATAATTTTGTGTTTATTTAAGTGAAAAATTATGTTTAAGTTTTTGTTTAGTGATTTTTTGTACATTAGCTAATTAAAACTTTGTTTAATCAATTTTCATAAACCATAGATAAATTTTGTAATAATAATATTTACTTAAATGCTGTGCATAGTCAAAAATGGGGTATATTGGTGCTATGTAAAAGTAAGTGAAAGGTAAACAAATTTCAATTGAATTTTGTTGAAGGCAATTGAAAGTTTGTTTAAGCTTTGGTATATTGATTAGTCGGATACTTCCCATATATATGGCAGTTATTTTTGTTTTATGCTTTAAATTAATTATCTACATCATTGATTGTTTTGCACAAAATGCATTATGATTTGATATAATTAATAATAATTATAATGCGAGGCAAAAAGCATACGCATTATTTTCAATTATTTTGCATTTGCTGTCCAGTTGGACATGTAAATTTAATTAAAACTGCACATTTAATTGCTTATTGCAATAATATACTATATATGCTATATGGTAAATGCTTTATGCTAATGCCATGCCACGCCCACAAAAATACACACACCACACACACCATAAACACCGCAAACACCACACGCTCAGTTGATAGCTGTCAATCAAATGAGTTGAATTTGAAATGATTCAGCGAATTGTGTCATCAAATGATATTGAACGATATATATATACATATATGTATATATATAGTATTTTAGTCATTGATTAAAAATTTAATCAAATTTATATTGTACAAGAGAATTGGTTAAATGACTAGTCATTGAGTCAATGAATGAATGAATGGAAAAAATTTTAATTAAATTTTCTTTATGGAATGATTAAAATTTATTGCATAACTTTGAGCAAAGTTGAAAATTTTTTGGTCAACCCACAGACAGAATAATAATTTACATTGTTAATTAGCCAAGTTAATACTTTTTGGGCTTTTGGTATATGTTACCAAAAATGCACTTTAGTTGAAAATACTACTATATAAGCCACATTTAAATGTGGTTACCGAATTATATATATAAATATATATTGAACATAAGTTTGATGTTGCTGCAGTTTGCGGCATTTGCTGCTTGTGGCAAATTGCATTGGTCACATGTGAATAATGCTACATAAATATATGACACAATAAACTCACTTATCAGCAACCTGCCAGCATATATATATGCGTGTGTGTGTGTGTCCGTGTGAGAGTATGAATGTGTGTCTGACTACTACACACCAAATTGTTGATATTGATAAGACTTCAACTAGCAGAAAGCTTATCTAATCGCATTTACCCAAAGCGACCACAACAAAATCAATGCATATGTGTGTGTGAGAGTGTGCGTGAGTATGTTGGTGTGTGTGTGTATGGTATGTGTATGGTATGTGTATGGTATGTGTTTGTATTGTATGCCCCCAAAAACTAGAATCGGTCAACAATAATGAAAATTACAAACTGGCACACACAGGTGTATGCGTTATCTACTAAACGTGGCCCAAATCAAAGCAACAAACACACACAAACACGCACACACACAAAGACACACATACTTAGATAAACAAACAAATAGTTTGAGTCAGTTAAATAGTTGGTAGTGAATGTGAATAGCTATTATAACACTAGACCAAAGAAAGTTGAGTAAACAAATAAAAATTGCATTTTCTATATCGAGTTTAATGCTGTTAACTGCTTTTTTGTTGTGCTACCAACAATTTGAACTAACGTTTTGCTGCGTGACTAATTAGCCAACAGCAAGTTGACTACATAATGTATATATTGAGAATATAACATGTGCTTTACTTATGAATCATGCCAGATATATCTATAGTTATATATATATTATAGAACAAAATGTTATAATTGCAATTATTATGGTGTATAGAAACTGAACTATAGAATATTGAGATATTGACAGCAAATAGCAATGAGATGTGAAATATGAGAGAGTGAGAACTATATGTATTGAGGTTAGCTTGACTTGGTTGTAGATAAACACACACACACACACACATACACACACAGAGAGAGCACACACTTATAGCGATTCATCTTCAACTAAAGATGAGTTGAATTCTATGAAAGCTGACTTGAAAATAAATAAAAGTTGCCGCAAATGAATCATGAGAATAAGTAAATTATTACACTATGACTAGTGTAAAAACTAAGTAACTGTATAAATATATATATATACATAAATATATGTATATACATTTATATATATATATATATAGGTTATATAGATAGTAAACTGATTGCCAGAAGTGAAACTGTATAGAGTTGGCTTATGCCATAAAAATGTTTAAATATTTACACTAGATTTCAGTAGAATCAACTTTATATCTATATATATAATATATACATATATATATATAGTCTTTATACAATGAAGTGCTAGCTTGGAACTAGTTCTTTAACACCTAGCTTTTGTGATTCCATTTATCATCATAGTTCTAAGTAAATTTTCTTTTCATTCACATCATATTCATAGTGCTCATACGTTGCGACGTGCCCATAAAGAGATATTGATGAAAAAGTTTTTCCTACTGTAAAATGTAAGCTGTAAACTTCATGCTGCCATCACACACATACTAACACACACATATATATATACATATACTAGAAAAGTTTGACATAAGCTGTAACTTTTCTTTATTGTCTCGCAACTGTTTGTTATATGTTGCAAGTAGAGGTTTGCAGTAGAGTGATGAAGTGATGTAGGAGGGGGTGGTGGGGTATGTAGTTTTATGTCGCCTATTATATTTAATTTGCCAAGCATACGCTTTGTCAATATCACACTCTGTTCCACTTGTCTCCTATTCTTATTCACCTCTTTTTCTCGCCCCTCTCTCTCACTCTCACTCTCAGTCTCTCTCGCTCGCTAAATCCTTTTCTCTTATGCTCTTCATGTCTTCATTGCTATACGATCTGCGTTCGCCTTATGCCCGAAATTTCAACATGGCCCAAAGCGTTGGCAACTTCCTGTGCACGCGCGCATACGCGCATATGTATGTAGACATACACACACATAGAGCACACACATACACTTATAAATTTTGGCATAGTGACATACAAAAGTTGCATTTTATGCATGCAAAAAGGTTGTTGTTGTTACAGCGGATGTTGTTGCAGCTGTTGTTGTTGCTGCTGTTGACATTGTTCAGTCATTTTTCGGCAAATTAGTTAGTTGAAGTTGTCTATGTATTAGTGTGTGTATTTGTTGCCAACTCAAACAATTTGCAACATTCAATTTAAGCTTAATGCCAATGCCAAGTTAATGCGCATCAAACACAAAAGTGACAAGCAATAAGCAACAATAATATAATTTCCTTTTGATAATCCGCAAGTTGTTGTTGTTGCTTGAAAGAAGTAGTAGAACAAGCAGAAGAATTGAAAGGAAAATCAATAAAGCCGTTAGCTAAATGTGAGCTCAAAATCAAGCCCCCAAAAGCAACTGACAAAATGAGGCAAAAAAAAAGCAGAAAGAGAAGAGCAAAAAAAAGTTTTTCGTGGCAAGCAATTAAAAAGCGGAAATTGAATAAAGTAGTCGCAAAAGACACACACACACACACACAGCATATACCAAGAACAACTAACACAAAAGAAGTAGTATGAATAGGTAGAAAGAGTAGGAGAGAGAGAGAGAGAGAGGGAGCAACAAAAGTTGCCTTAGGCAACTCTAAGCCTTTGTCTTAAGCCCATTCAACTGGCGTTACCATTGGGCAAGATACAGTTTCAGTTACTCAGTTTCAGTTTCACTCACACACAAAAAAAAGGGCCAAAAGCTAAAGCTAAATACAAAGAAAGCTAAATAGAGAGAGAGAGAGGGAAGGGAATGGGATGCAATGTTATGAATATGAATGAGATTTCAGTGTCCTTATATGCTGAATGCACATGCAATTACCATAGGTGGAAGAGAAACACTGAAAGCATTCCAAGAACACACAAGTTGTATGCTTTTCCTGCCACCCCCCACCATCTCCCCTACATATTTATATATCTAAATAAACAGATTTTAAATGCATTATATATATATACGGTATCTATATATATATAGATGTATTTTTTATGATATCATATAAATTTTATAAGCACAAACAATCAAATGACAATAATTTTGATGCTTACATGCATTTCATACAAACATTTTTCTATACATACATATACATATATATATAGAATTTGGCATAAACAGTTATCTGTATGCTGGCTGCCAAAATCACTACGAATACGTGTAGCTATGCAGCAACAGCAACAGCAGCAGCAGCAGCAGCAGCAGCAACATACATTTGCCAGGGCAAACATCAAATATTTATTTCTATGCAAGCTTTTTGTTTTGACATTCTATATATTTATTATGGATAGAGACAGCTTGCTATAATGTAAGAAAGAGATAGCTAGATAATACATATACATATATAAAAGGAGAAACATAGAGACATGTTAGAGCCTCAATTTGTGGCCATTAAAATGCATAAGCTGTAAGCAGTTTTTGCATTTGACATTTGGCTTTTTTCTGTGGCATAACTAATACGCCGCGTGTGCTGCACTGCAAAGAAGGATATAAGCTGCAGCTTGGACCTTTTGTTTTATGTGGCGCACAGGACATGGCTAGGACTTAAAGGACTATGGCGACTATTCGCGTGTCTATCTCTCTCTTTATCTCTCTCTCTCTCTCTCTCTCTATGTCTCTGTCTCTCTCTGTGTGTGTTTGTAGACAATAACAAAGGCAAAAGAAATTGTAGAAAATATTCAGTATAAAGTGGCAGCAAACGCGTATGCATTGAGTGCTGTGCATCAAGTTGCATACATACATTTGCATCAACATTTGCATCTGCATCAAGCAAATGAAATGCATTTGTAGTGTACATTTGTATATGTATATGCAACACTATCTGTAACTGTAACTGTGTAACTGTATCTGTAACTGTGTCTCTGTATCTGAATTGAATGCTGAATTTTTGGGCTTGTTTTCAGGCATTTCGTTGCTTTGCATACATTCGGTAAGGCTTTTGTGGGCTCTTGGCATACACACACACACACACATACACATACATATACATACTGGAGCATCATTTGAAAGGTTCTACTGAGGCTTAACACAACGGGGCACACAGAGTGTCTGTCTTAAAGTCACGTCATGTTCGTGTGTGTGTTGGTACTGCGTTGCGGCTCATGTTGCCTATAGTATGTGGGAGGGATGTTGCCTGTAATGAGACAGCTGCTGCTGCTGCTTGCTGCTTGCTGCTTGTTTCTGTTAATGTTGTTAGGCAGCAGCAACAGCAGCAGCAGCAGCAGCATAAATAGCAGCAGCTTCTTTTCAGCTAATGAGAATGGGTTTCTCTGTCATGTACGGGCCTGCTCACTGCATGGGCTCGCGAAATTTTGTGTGGCGTAATAAGATTCACACACACACACACACACACGATATATAAAATAAAAAATACAAAAAAAAGGAATAAGTTACAAAAAAAAAAGAAGTAAAGAAAAGAAGCAACATTGAAGGATTTTAATTAAATAGGCTGCTAGTCCCCTGGCAAGTTGTAAATATTATTAAGCCGCACCGAGCCGAGTTCCTGCCACATGCGGGGTTGAACTCTGGCTGCCACTGTCTGTACCTCAGTCTGTCTGTCTAGAGTAAAGGCGGCACTTTAAGCCATACAACAAGTAAAGCTGTAAAGAATTCAGTCCTTTTAATTACGAACATGTAAGGATGTATCATGAGCACCTTAATTGTCTCATAATTCTTTTTGTAAAATTTTCATTAAAGTGAAATTACATTGATGCTGCTGCAAGAGCTGCAAGAGTTGAAGCGAAAAACATTATATCAACATCAACTTTATATGCAGCTAACTGCATTTATAGCTAAATATAATATTATGCTAACCTTATATCAACTTTAACCTATATGCAAATGAATATCGCTTCAGGAATAACAATCGTTTAGCTTGGACTCTATATCGAAATGAAGCATCTAGCATAGCGACAGACAACTTGAAGCTGTTGCCAAGCAAAGGTCATAGGGCATTGGGTATCGTTAAATTTCGGAACAGGTAGCCAAGCTCATTCGGCACTGGAGCCTCTGAGCATGCGCAATGCAACCTAAAGAATCCCCCCCCCCCACCATCCGCGTACCAACCAAAAAAAGGGTCACGTAAGAAATACATGTAAAAAACCCGCGAAATTTTGAATATATAGAAGAAAAGTCAAATACAGCTATTCAGCTATTCAAGTGTATATATAGTACAAGTAATATGATGATAATGATGTTGATAATAATGATGTTGATTAGCTATTGTAAGGGCTTCATCAATCAAACTCAGTTGCCATACAATAGGCTGATGATTATCAGCAGCGAATGGAAAATTTACATACGCTATTTGAGCTAAGGAAACAAGTTTTCATACTCTATTACAGATGTACATATATATATATATATATATATATATATATATGTATGTATATATGTGTTTTTATATATATATATAAGTCAGCGCTTAAAATAAACGCTGCTCATGATATCATCTTAGAGTCTGAGAGCTACTCTTAACTTACCTGTTAAAATGGCTGCCAGAAATACTAAAACGATCCGTGACATTTTGTATGATTTGTTGTTGTTGTAGCTGCTTCTTCCTATAATCCAAATATATATATATGCACTTTATTATATATATAAATATATATTAAATATTTTATATATGTTTCTCTTTTTATTTAATATTTTTATTTTTAATATTATTTTTTTAATATAAATTTTTATTTTTATTTGGCAAAGATTTGTTGTTGCACTATGTGTGTTTGTTTATGTGTGTGTGTGTGTTGAATGTGTTTACTTTTAGCGCGCACTGTCAACACACTTGCTTATGAAATTATTTTTGTGGGTTTCTTGAACTCTTTTGCTGTGTTTTTCTATGCTCTTTCCCCGTTTTCCATGCACTCTTTCCTTGGTAAATAAACGCCCACCGTCAAAGTAAAATGGGTTTAAATCGTTACTTTATATAGCCACAGGGTTTTAGTTGGTTAAAGGATTTATTTATTTTCGTTTTAATTTTATTTTTCTTTGCTTTTTTTCTCCTTCTTTTAGTTGTTTTACTTTGATTCTGTTTGCGCGCCGAAATTGCCCGTTGGCATGAATTAAGTTTAAGTAACTAACGCGAAAGACGCAAGTCCGACTGACTAGCTGGCTGGCAGCAAAACGGTTAGAAACGGTTTAAATATATATATATATATATGTATATATATATATATACTGACCGATTACTGTGTGTGTTACACTTACAGATATACAGCTATATAGATAGATGTAGATATACGCACAGCAGCGGTGCGAACGAGCGGCCAAAACGAAATGACGTTATGAAATTGATGACGATGACGTTGACGTTGAACGATGTTCGGTGTCTACCGGCATATAATAACAATCGTATTGCTTATGGTTGATGATGCGGTGCGGTGTGGTGTGGTGTGGTGTGGCGTGGGCGCTTAACGTAAAACGAAGCGTGGAACCACCGAAACGTACGAGAAACCACCGTACGAAGAACCACCAAAAAATTTATACCAACAGACCGAACGAACGAACCAACGAGCCAACGACGTACGTACGATACGAAGGCAATACGAAGCGAACGAATGTACGAAACGAAATAAACGTATTTAATATATATATATATATATATATATATTTCTTTGTATGTATGCGTGTGTATTTGTATGTGTGTGAGGAACGAAATGGAATTATTTGTTTCGGTTGGAGAGCGAACGAAGCGTTGAATGCAACAGTTACCAACAGACTGAGTTGTATCTGTATCTATGAAGTTGCCAAACGGCTACGCAGCGGCAGCAGCAGCAGCAACAGCAACACGACGATACACACACACACACACACAGTCACAGCAGAGGGTTAGAGAGTGAGCAAGCATTGAGCGAGCGTGTTGATGATTGCACACATATGCAGGCAGCGCAGCGTATACACATATGCAGGCAGCCGAGCACACACACACACGTTAGCAACATTTTGTGTTGAGCCAGCAACATGCGCACTAAGCTAGCAACATTTGCATGAGTTGCTAAGCTTCAATTAAATGTTGCTACATGTTGCGATACCATGTTCTACTTTACTAGCAACATAAACAGCAGCAGCAACAACAGCAGCATTAGTATTGGCATTAGCATTTCCATGCAACATCTTTTGTCAGTTTGATTTGAATTTGTTTGTCTCTAGTGCATTAGCATTTACTGTTGTTGCTGCTGCTGCTGCTACTGCTACTGCTGCTTCTGTTGTTATTTGTATTTGTCTGCCATACGCATTTCTGTCTATTTGTCTCTTGATAATCTCTGTCTCTCTCTCTTTCTCTGTCTCTCTGTCTTCCCTTTGTTTACCAACCTCTATCTGTTGTGCATCGGTTTTGCTCTGCTTGTTGCAGCAAACAGTCACGTATTCAAGGCCTCATGCTGCTGCTAAAACTACTAGAGCTACTGCTGTTGATGCTGCTGTAGATGCTGCTGCTGCTGTTGCTATTGCATTGGTACATTTGCTTTGTCTATAGGCAAACTCGCGACTGTGCCTGACCTATATGATTAGATGCCCAACAAATCGGGTAAATATACACTCAAGTACATACTCAAACATACATAGCATACAGCACACACACACACAGCATACACTCACACACACACACATACAAACATTAATCAATTATGTACAACAATCGGTATATGCATATTATATGTGAAAAGGTCTCTCTTAAAAGGGATTCTGTGGCGCCACGTCTATTTATTGCAGCAACATAACATATTCATTTTACTAGCAACACTCGCACAACGAACCCACAAAATTGCTGCAAATACTGCAACAACAACAACAACAATAACAGCAACAACAATACTCACCCTCACCTGGCCAATAACATTAGCAACCTTTTAAATTTAATCAAAGCTTCTATTTTTTTAAACAAACGTTCACTTTGAATGCCCTTTGGCTATATTTTGTATACGTTGAACCAAAGCAATGCAAAGGCAACAAATACCCTATAGAATGGTATGGCTAGTAACGAATTCTAAAGAAGTTGGTACTACCCTTTTAAGTATAACAATTGCAGCATTATTTTTGCATAAATTTAATAGGAGCAATCAAAAGTTAATAGTGTAGAAGTTAATACGGATTAGATAGGCTAAAAAGTGAAGACTCCTTTGGTTGGACTGTAACTTCTAGGCTGGGGCTGGGTTGTTGGCTTAGAGGTGATTTGTTTGAAGTTTCTTCTTAAGTTGGCAATCAATGTTAATGTGGTTTTATTTAAGAACAGCTCAATAACAGCTTCAAACAAGCCTTCATTGGACATATTATACTTTTTGATCTATTACTGCTACCTATTCAGAATTTACACAATCAATGTTAAGCTCATTAACTGATTCTTTTAATATTATATAATTATCTATTTATATACCACAAATTCTTAAAATTATATTGTTTCCTTATCAGATATATGTTCTAACCAATTTCATACGGCATTCCCATCAAATCAAAGCAGAATCCATTCAGCAAAGTAAAAATTTGTGCAGCAAAAATACTCTAACACAGAAGTGTTCGTTGGGAGAGTTTTTACTGTATATTTATCATATATATATATCTATCATATAAAACTATATATATAGTATTAAAATAAATATACATTTTCGTAGTAATACATCTAATATTTGAAGTGATTAATAAGTCGCATAGTTGGGGTTAAATTTCAGTATTATTTTTTTCTAATGTTCGGTGGGTGAGTTTTTACTGTATATAAATCACATATATAGCTATCATATAAATCTGTATATATAGTAATACAATCAATATAAATTTTAGTAGCAATACACCTAATATTTGAAGTGATTAAAGTGCATTAATTAGTCGCATATTTGGGACTAAATTTCAGTGTTATTTTTTTCGATGGTTGTGCATTTTGCATGCAATAAAAATATCGCATGCTATAAAGAATGTAAGCAGTGTGCAGTCCAGTGGAAATTGTAAATTCATGTTATGGCCAGGCGCTGGCAGTATGGATATTGTGGGAGCGGTTTTTGCAGCATATAGAAGGGGTTGAATTGAGTGGTTGAGTGGGTGGATTTGGGTGGTTTAAGTGGGTGGTTTTCTCGCTGTGTATATGAGTGTGTGTGTGTGTGGTAGCCATAAAGCTGTACGTTCATCACTTTGGTAAAGGCGTTGCTGCAATATGTAGGTTCATCTACTTGGATTGCTTACACAATACCATTGAGAGGGGGCGGGGGCTGTGAGTAGTGGGGAGCTGTGTGAGAGGCGTTTGGCTAGTTGGGAACAGGCAGCATGTGTTTATTGCCAGAAGAAAATGATGATTACACGTAATGTGCAAATGTGTATGGTGAGAGCAGTTTGTATGAAAGGTTGGTTTGTGGGTAAGAGTGAAAGGGAGAGAGGGTGAGTGGAAGAGTGGGAGAGAAAGGGATATAGGTTGAAGTGTGTGTAAGGCAACGGAATAGCAACCGGAAAAGCGGCAAGCAGCCGACAAAACTAACAGGCGTTGGCATCCAATGGACATTTACTGGCAACGTTGCCACTGCCAGTGGCATCTACTATGTTGGTTGCCGTACGTTGCAACTCAATTTTGCGTATGTGGTTATGCAGCAGCAACAGCAACAGCAGCAGCAGCAGTAGCTCTAGCATCAGAAGGCAGCCCGACTGGCGACAGGACTCAACATAAGCAGCAACAGCATGCCACACTACGCTGAGGCATGCAGCAGGAAAATATATAGAAAAAACAATGTCTGATATATATATATATATGAATGCAGTAGAATGGAGTAGCAGGAAGAGGATGGAGGGTTGGCTTGGCTTGAGGGGAAGTCATGACTAAACAAGCTGCAAGGATAATTACAACTGTTTGTAAGTTACTTCAAATAGAATTGTTATGCAGTTAGGGAAAGCAGTTAAAATAATTGCTAAATAAGTGTCTATATCTATATATATCTTTATATATATGTATGTATATATAGTAATATAATCTTAAACTAAATCTGCAAATTTAGTTAATTATCCTTAATATATATTTGTTTAGTCAAGTGTTTAAATTGCAGCCAACTTTAAACTACTTTTAAAACTTATTTTATATATTTTCAATTTAAGCATTGCAACATGTTGCTCACTCCCACTCTGTGTCCACCTCTCTCCCTCTCTTTGTGTGTGTACTTCAGCTGTCAGCACTTTAGTTAAGCTCCATGATTTTAGCTGTCAGAAAGTCAGAGCAACTCCAGCTACAGCTTTAACATCAGCTGCAACTCCAGCTCCAACTCCAGATCCAGCTCTATAATATTCTATATATGTCTCCAGACTGACTGCAAACTGACAACGCACTATATATATGAGAATTGTGCTTGTCTGTGTGTTGTTGTGTTGTTGTGTTGTGTCATATGCATTTTATGCTAAACCAAATGTGGGATCCAATCATGCCAGCCACGCCCACTCTTAGTGAAACGCCCAAATGAAAAAGCCCAAGTCAAACTCATTATAATTTCATTGCAAGTCATTTTCATAGCTCCAAAATGTTGCTCAAAAAAAGAAGAGGAAGAAATATATACAGAAAGCAGCAAAGAGAGTGTAAAGAAGGGAAGGGAGTGTCAGAAGGGGGGGTTAAGAGTTGAAGTGAAGTAAAAACAATAACCTGCAATATAATGAAATGAAAATCGCCTAGAAGCTGGCTACAAAATATTATAATGGGTATGGGAGGGTGATAAGTTCGGTGGGGGGGGGGAGTAGCATGCATACACATATATATATAAAGTAACCAAAACATGCAAATTTAGCACGCCAAGCATCCTGTTGTGGGCGTGTGCTAGGCAATGAGCTAGGGGCGCTAGAGGCGTGGCGTAGTGAGCTGTCAGTGTGTAGATGAGCGAGTAAAGACCTTGCATTACAATTGAGTTACAGTTCAGCTACAGCAACAGCAGCAGCAGCAGCAGCATCCAACTTGCTGCTATTATAAATATGGCTAGGCAGTTAGAAAGAGATGGCAACAGCAGGTCCTTATACACAACAACAGAAAGGGAATAAATGAATGGGGCATGGAGTATAGGTAAAGGCGTAGATACGCTCATATTGTGCGAAACAATGAATTTATATACGGTATGTGTTGCATTTTTCTGCTGCAACTCCTCTTCTTTTTTTGTTTTTGTTTTTGTTTTACTTTTCTATAAACACCAGGCAACACATAAACACACACACACAGACACACACATACACACACAAACACACACAATGCTAAGCAAGGATAAGCAGAGAGACAGGCAGGCAGGATGAGAGTATGACAGGATGGGAGGATGGCAGTAGATGAAGCAGCTTTACACACATTTGACTTGTTGGACGCTCGTTTGAGCTCTACACCTACAGTTACTGCTGCTGCTGCTGCTGCTGTTGCTGCTAGTTGCTGCTGCAGCAGCTAGCCTCGGACTGTTGTGACTCTAGCCTTGGGGCAAGCGTTGACTGTGTGTTTGGCTGCAGATTAAACTGTGCTTATAATGAGAATTTTCTCATTGTTGTTGTGGGTGTTGTGTTCAGCAACTGCCGCTGGCAATTTGCATTAAAGCACTTTAACATAGCATTCAATGTTGTAGTTGTTGTTGTTATTGTTGTTGTGGGTTTTTCTTTTTTTTTTTTATTAGAATTGAAAACGTGCAACATCAGCAATGGGACTTCACATGAAAGACTTTTCGGCTTAAGCTTCCACTCATGAGGCATTGCACCTGCTTAATAAAGAGGCAAACTTATATACTATATAGATCTGGAAATGTATAAGATTCATATATATATACTACTATATAATGGTAGTTATATATCTTAGTTATTAAATCCCTATTAAAGTTTAATCCCTTTGCCTTGCAAAGTTGCAACAAATTTATAACTTTTATGTTTATATTTTGTTTAAGTTAAAGTTGAAAAGTTTCTTGCTTAAAGGTAAATTAAAAAAAGGAAAAACATTTATATATATTTTTTTTAGTTTAAACATTGAAAGTGGTGTTCTTTTTTTCAACTAATTTAAAGCAGCTAACGCTGACGCTGACGCAGCAAATGTGCATGCAACATGTTGCGGTTGGGTGCTTCCAATTGGGACTCGAGTGAGCATAAATTCAAATGTGCAGCACACTGTGGAGTGGAGGGACTGCCACTTATGAGTGTGTGACTCGTTGTCGCACTCATATATAAACGACTCTATGAGTGTATGAGTATGTGAGTGTATAAGTATATGAGTGTATGGGTGTATGAGTGTATATATATGCCGCAGTATTCGCAAAACTATTCGCACTCTCGGAGCGTGGCAACAAATTGAGATTTATGTGCGAAAGGTTTCTACAAAAAAGTTGCGCAACCTCAGCCAATTCTCTGTGTCTCGAGTGTGACTCTATGTGTGTGTGTGTGTGTGTGTGCTGTGGTATGGGAATATGGTAAATGGCAGAAATGGGTTTTTCTGCCAAAAAAAAAAAGAAAAACAACAACAACAACTACAGAAAACTGTGCAAAGTTCGCAAAGTTGTCGCCACTGCAACATTAGCTACGGTCCTGGAGGGCAGCAATCTCAGCTACACTCTGGCATATGTTGCAAAAGTTTATATAGCCAAAGGTTAGGTGCATTGGGGATTAACTTGTGTTTTTCACTTCTTTACTTTAGTTTCTATTCTCCCTTTTCTATTTTCCATTTACCATTTTCCTTCACTCTGGCACTTGCAATTTGGCAGCAAACAAGCGTACAAGCGACAGGCATAATGCATAAATGATGCAAATGTTAGTGGGGTTGTTGCAACATGCCGATCAAAGTTCAAAATGTTGCAAGCACCAAAACATAATTGAATTGCTAGCAACATTTGTAGCGCTTTAATGTTGTGCAACATGTATGCTGTCTTATGTGTGTCTCAACATGTTGATGTAGATCATATTAACAGCCAGAGTACAAGAGAGAGAGAGAGAGAGGGTGCTTATCATGCACTGTTACGCTCTCATGCTCACGCTCACTCTCTCACTATCTCTCTGTCATCCTCTCTCTCACTCTCTCTCTCTCTCTTACTAGCTGAAGTTATTGTTTCAATTTTAAAACGTTTTCAAAGCGTCTGCAACATTTAACAGTTCAGTGTTAAGCCGCTGTTAATATTGAAGGCTTTTGCCACTACTACGGCTGCTGCTCTTGCTGCTACAGTTACAGTTGCTGTTGCTGTTGCTGTTGTTGTTGTTGTTGCTGCTATTGTTGTTGTTGCCGCCTGCGCCAATTGTGGACTGTACCTTTTGTACCTGTTGTTTGTTGTTGTTGCTGTTGCTGTTGCTGTTGTTATTTTGTTGGCTTTTTGAATGCTCTTTGCGCGCGCTTTTAAGACACACACCAACACACACACACACAGCCATATATATGTATGTATGCAATGCTGTATACATTTGTATCTTATGCATCTGTATCTGTATTTGTATTTGTATCTGAAGCTTTTGTTTTGTTTGTTTGTTTGCCTGTCCATTCGCTGGCTCGCTCGCTGGCTGCTCCTCACGTTTTCCTTTCAGCTTCTTCTTTTGAACATGAAATAAAAAACAGGCAACGTTCAATGTTTAAGTCAAAAAAAACCAGCCAAAAACAGAATAAAACATGTCCAAAAAATATAAAGAGTAGCCACTCAAAGCAACTCACAGATACTCTATAAAGTCAATGATAGATTGAAGTGAAGATAGATTGAAGTTGAGATAGATTAAAGCTGAGAAGACTGCAATATGGCCAAGAGAAGAAATCTTTAATAAAGTTTGTTGAAAGCAACAAATTTATTAAGGAAAATGTTATCATATAAAGTTCCTATATAACATGCTGTATGCATTAGTTATGCTACCATTTGTTAGTGTATTTCAAGCTAAAGAAACTGAAGCGAACTGAAACGAATTTTCAACTGTGGCGCAGCAACATTTCTGTATTTTTTACTTCTTTTTTTTTTGAGTATATTTATTTACTCTGTTTACTGCGTTTACTCTCCTTTTCTGCTGTTACGTGCATCTTTTAGCTTTTACCTTCAACATACACCACAGTTGCCTCAGCTTCAGCTTCAACTTCAACTCCCACTCCCACTCCATCTCCACCCATTCCCTTTCAAGTCTGACTCCCCAGCCTCAAAAGCGATATACGAAGAAGAAGAACGCGACGTTTGTTGCCCGTTTGTTGGTTGGCTCCACGCTAGATTAGATACAGATACACAAATTCGAATTCAATTGCTTTCCTTTGCTTTCCATTGCTTTTCTTTTTGCTTTGCTTTGCTTTTCTTTATTTTGCTGTGCTTTGCTTTGCCTTGCTTTGGTTTGGTTTGGTTTAGTTTGCTTTGGTTTAGTTTGGTTTCCTTTTGCTTGTTGATGATGTTCTTTTTTTATGTCGTTTTCATTTTCGTTTTTGGCTTTGACTTTGGCTCTTGGCTTTGGTTTTTGTGTATTTCATTTTTTTATACACATTATGCTGTATCTGTTTCTTCTTCTTTTTTTTTGGCCAAATGTATGTTACAGTTCGCTTCTCTGTTGTTGCCGCTGTTTGTTGCTGTTTTTTGTGTCTTCAAAGAGAAAGGTCAAATCATTTTTATAGCCTGCAGGCAACCATTGTATATAGCTGCTGTCATTGTCATTGTCTTAAGCTTTGTTTGATGTGCTGCGTGACTTGACCTGGGCCATTTCCAATTGGCATTAGGCATGCCAATAAGACACAAATTGTTGCTACACAGCCAGCGGCTAGCCACTACACACACACACACACACACACACACACACACATAGAGAGAGTTATATTAAATGCATTATAATTATACTATATAGAAGTACTATAAAACTTCAACTAACAAGCCAAAGGCCAGAGGGCAACTTCAGTTTTTTGAGTTGAGGCGTGCAGATTCAAGGCTAAGGACATAGGCCAGGCCAAGTCTGGCTAAAACTACTTAACCTTTCGTCAGGCTAGAGCCAACTTCTAGATGCATAGACAGATAGCTGCTGCTGCAGACACTGAAATTAACCAGTCGACGCCGACGCTAACGTCGACGCCCCCAACGCCAACGCCAACGCTAACGTCAAGCAGCAGTCGCGCATTTAACAATTCCTTTGCAGCATTTACAGCAGTTGCCGCAGTTGTTTCAACATCGTCAACGCCCACGAGGCGCGTTCTGGCCAGTGACTCTTTGTTGCAACACATGTAAAATGCTTAAATTTAAAATGTATCATATTCCTCTGCAACTGCAACAGCTCGCCTTTGCCGCACCCACAACATAAGCTGCATTAGTAACCGTAACCGTAACCCTTACCATAGCCCATAGTATCCTAAACCCACATAGTGGCTACATACAAATCCAACCAGTGGCAACATTTAATGCCGAAAGGCAGAAATTCTCAGCTCATCCTTAGAGTTGGCATCAGCCTCGGCCTCAACCTCAGCCTCAGCCTCGGACTCAACCTCAGCCTCAGCCTCAGCTTTATGCTAGATACTTCTTGCTCGTCCTTAGTCTCAGTTTTTTAGCCTCAAACTCGGCTTTAGCCTTAGATGTAGCCTCAACCTTATACCCATGCTTCTGCTCCTTCTTCTTCCCATGCTCTTTCTCATGTTCATCCTGGGCTCGTTTTTATCATCATGCATTTTAATGCGCCTTTGAAATGTGAAGTGCAACTGGAGAAGAAGTGGAAAATAACTAAAGTGTCGCCTCGACTACAGTGTCTGCCAGCTCTACAGTGTCTACGAAATGTGTGTGTTTATCTCTCTTATATATGTATTATTAGTATGTGTATGCCTGCATATGTGTGTGAGTATGTGTGTGTGTTTGTGTCTCTGTGTCTTTTGTCTCTAAAATATTATAAAACATAACAATAAGTAGACGGCAAATGTGAAGTTTACTTTGCAGTCGCAGCCGCAGTCGCTGTCTCAGTCGCAGTTGTAGTCTCCCTCTAGACATATTTAAGCCTTCCGTTGCTACCACCCATCCTCTTGCCATACAGCTAGTGCCCCAGTGCTTACCTCCCGCATCTGTGCTCTTTCCACACAGCCAGCGCCAGTTGCCAAGCTGTAAAGCCGGTTTGTGTCGTCACTAAAAAAGTCATGCTACGACTTGTTGTTGTTGTTGTTGTTGCTGTTGTTGTTGCTGTTGCTGTTACTGTTGCTGCTGTGAGCCATGGTCATCATCACGCATTCGGGGGAACAGGTTTCCGTACCCAAGATACAAACGTCTACTGTTGCAAGACGCACCCAGTTTGGCTGCACAGCCTCAACCCTTTCCCCCTTAACCACTCTGCAGCCAACAGCAGCAGCCACCATGACATGCACCCCCCACCCCCTCGCATCATGCTTTTTGAAGTCTTCGCTTTCAATGCTTTTGGCCTGCTTCGGTTTCTGTTGCCTGCTGTTGTTTATTTTACTTTTGCTCTTGGCCACATATTGTATGGTTTAGCTTAACACTCTATTCTATTTGAGCTGACAATCTCTCTCCCTCTCTCTCTCGCTTTTATACATTTTTTTCTTTTTGCTACACAAACCCGTCATCCTTCTAGCATCTTCAGTTTCGCATATCCCTTCTGGGTTTGTTGTAATTGCTTTGCCTGTTAGGTGTCTCATTTGGTTGCTAGCCTCTAGCGTCTGTTGCGAAACAAACTACTAGCAACATATGTTGCTAGACATTGAAACTTGCAACATTTAAGCAGCTTTGTTGACCAAAGCTCCTTATTGTTTTTTCCCCCACTTTAATTGTATTTGTTACCAACAACAGTTTTCCTGTTGCTGCTGCTGTTGTTGTTGTTGCTGTTGTGTATTGTGTGTTGCTGCTGTACGTGACTAAATTTTGCTTCTTTTACTTGTACTTGGCGTGTCTGTCAGTTGGCATAGCATTTCGTTGACAACGTCATTACTGTTCTCAATTTCACATATCACATGGCCAACTATCACAAACTAACACACACACACACACACACACATACACCTCCACTTACACACATAGAGTGTAGTTCGAGGTGTGCTTGTAGTTTCCTCATTTTTAACCTTCCTACTAAAATGAAAGTCAGCCAAACGTGCCCTGAGACATTTACTCCAATGGAGTATGCTACCTGGAAGACAAGCTCCATCCTTCTGCCTCCCTCCCTGCACCCTCCACAAGCCTCAGGCTATGCTGCTGCCGTTGGTGTGTCGAAAATGTTACAAGCAGCAAACTTGCGGCTTGTAAGCTGCCTGCAAAAGAAAACCAAACCAATACCCACAGCAACAGCAACAGCAAGCAATAGCAGAAGCAACAGCAACAGCAAGCAATAGCAGCAGCAACAACAGCAGCAACAACAGCAGCAACTACATGTAACAACTGGCAACTAACAACCGCAGACTGAGCTGCAAAGCTTTACTGGCAACTTTTGATGTTCTCAAGACATAATTCCTAGAAATTTTGACACTTTTGACATTTAGTAGTTTTGTCTATGCGAAACACGAAACGAAACTACAGACACTTTTAGCTGTCGCTGTTGCTGTTGTTGTTGTTGCTGCTGTTGCTGCTGTTGTTCTTGTTGTGGTTGTTGCTGGCTATTTTCCTTTGGACATGGCTAACAGAGATAGACAGAGAGAGTGAGAGTAAGAGAGAGGGGGAGAGTGGAAAACAGAGATGAGCATGAGGATAAAGTCAATGCAGTTACTGCTGCTATAGCTGCTGCTGCTGCTGTTGCTGTTGGTGCTGCTGCTGATACTTGGCAGCAATTAAAAGTTGCTGCCCCTTAAGGGTACATGTCATCTGCAGCAATATTGAAAATTCGTTGCTCGATGGGTTTGTCTGTCAGTTGGCTTTAACTGAACTTAACTTAAGTTAACTCAAGTTAAAGCAAACGTTTGCAGCAATATAAAAAGCCAACAGCAGCAACAAAAGCAATAGCAACGTAAGCAACAACAGCAGCAACAGTAACAACAGCAACAACAGCAACAACAGCAGCAACAACAGCAACAACAGCAGCAACAACCTTAAGCCAAAGCAATTCAAGTCAAAAGCAGACAAAGCATGTTAACCGAATATCTAAAATGGGTTAAGAACATGTTAAAGGTAGCTGCAGCTTAGACTGAATCTATATATATACATATATATATAAATCTGTATATATATATATATACATATATATATATATATATATATCTACATATATCTGTTATATAGAAAAAAGAGAAAAGAAAAAGTTTTTAATTGAAGAACCTTTAACGAACAATTTATTCAATTTGGCCACGCTTCACTGTAAATACAACAAAGTTAATTGATATTTGCTGAACACTCAGTCAATTATCGACGCTGCTTTGCAGGGTGCCGAGGGAGAGGGAAGCGGGCAGCAGGCAGCGGGAGGAAGCTCCATATGCAATTAACCCAAAAGGAAAGCCATACAAACCACAAGCGAATCCATATCGAATTGTGGTACGTCTGTTGGCCGCACTGATAACCATTTTCATGACCATTACCAATGCCAGAAGCAGGAGTAGGAGAAGTAGCAGGAGTAGTGCCAGGAGTAGTGCGAGGAGTAGTGCCACAAGTAGAACCATTACCAGCGCTTGTTAACTGACAACAAGCCAACGTTTGGCCATTATTTGAGCCCATTTTGGTTGCTTACACGCGATTTAACTGAATTGAAACCAATATAATATATATGCCATATGACGATTTACATCTGTTTCCATATATATATATATGTATATATATAAACTATATACTATATATAAATAAAATCGTATCAGATTTGAAGTGCGCATTGAATGCGCATTGCAGCTTATAGATTAGAGTCGCTTTTCAGCATAAGGATAAGTAGAAGGATATTAGCGGCAAGTGTTATAGGGACAATAACAAATGCGAGGGTTGCACGGCTTGACACATTGAAAGCTGCTGACAATAATCTATTGCAATTTATTAGATGAGCTAAGAAACTAACACATACACAGAGCAAGAGAGAGAAAGAACATGAGAGAGGGAGAGAGAATCCCCCTCTTTCATATGAATGTCTTCTAAATGCCAAAAAGCAAACGGATTATGTATGTAACAAACTACCCTAGAGAACATACACTTGGCACGCCCACTTGTATACGCCTTTTAGTCAAGTTGTGGGTTGGCTAAAGTGTTGATGTATTTGGCAACTGTTGCTGATTATTTATTTGCGCTTTTAGCTTGCCCCTCCCTCTCTCCCCACAAAGGAAGAAAGAAAGAAGAAAAGAAAGCAACTAAGCAAGAGTAAAGGAATGTTAGTAAGAAGGCAAAGGAAAAAATGTCCTGGCACCGAGATAAAATGCTCAATGCTGCGATTTTCTGATACGGAAAAACCTAAGGACATTCACACACATACACACACACACACACACACAGTCAAGTAGAGGTAAGGCTACTGCTGCTGGTTCTGCTCTTGGTGCGACTTTGACAAGGGTGGACAATGGCGATTAGCGCACGGCACTAATGGGATACCCCCATTACATACACACACACTCGCACACATACACCCTCAAGTTCTGGCCAGCAGCCATGTGTTTGCTCAAAGGCTTTGCTGGTGCGGACAAGTGCAACAGCAGCAGCAGCAGCAGCGAAGTGAAAGATGTGGCAGAGATTGGTATGAAGCTGGATATACAGCTAAAACTGTTAGATAAGTGTGAGTAACAGTGGATATGTACATGATGTACATATATACATATGTGTGTGTGTGTGTGTGTGTGTATGGTTAGTGGGTTTTTGGTGTATTGTAGCAGCAGTTGGGGCAATTGCTTCTGACTTGCCACTTGTCTTTATTAGTTTTCGCACTCTCTCTCTTCTATGGTGCTGTCAGTGGCACTGCTTAACCAGGACACACAGTGTGGGTGCCTTCCAGCTGACAGACTGATGTAGTTAGATGTGTGTGTGTGTGTGTTGTAAGGGTGTAGAGTGTTGGATAGAGGGGTAGGAACAGGGGTTTATTTGCTCGCCTGCTTATGTTATTAGCCAATGTGATGTTTACTCTGTTCGCATAGTGTGAAAATTGTATTTTATTTTTATTCTACTTGTTTTGTATTCAATTGGAATAGTTGTTGTTGTTGGGGTTGTTGTTGTTGTTGTTGGTGGTGTTGATGATGAGGCAAATGTTGTTGTGGTCACAACTTGTTGATGCATGCAACGCGACAACTGCCAACTCTAGTGGATTAACAACAGTTCAATCTCCGCCTCCGCCTCCGCTTCCATCTCCATTTCCAGCTCAATTTCAATCCCAATCCCAAGCCAAGTCCATCTATCATAGTTAGCTGTTTGTTAGAGTTCATTGAACCTGAAGCTGATTATCCACAGTCAAGTGAAATCCTGGCTAACAGCAGCAGATTTACATAAATCCAAATACAAATTAAAAGACAAGTCTTCTTTTGGCCATATCAAAAGACTGCCTGCAGCTAACCAAATGTGCTGCCATTAAGTGGCCATAAATTTTGGTATCATATCGAAGGCATCTTTAGCTGCATTTATATGCGATGTGATTCGATTGTTGTTTTTGTTGTTGTTGTTGTTGTTGTTGTTGTTGTTTGTTGCCCCGCCTTTTGCTGTATGTCAATGAACTGCTATTAAAAATAATGTTGGTCAAGAGCAACCCAATAGACCAAGAGGCCAATAGATGATACTTCAGTTCAGGTAATCAAAACAAGAGGCAAAATCTTTTGGTCCCTTTTGGTTTGAGAAAATGTCGTTTTGTTGTCACGCTTCAAGAACTAAAATTGGTTTTTCTTTACATTTTCTTCTTTCTTTTTCTTCTCATTTCTATTTTCTTTGATGTTTGTTTTCTTTCTACAATGATTTCAAAAGTTGCAGCAACTGCAGACACCAACAGCAGCAGCAGCAGCAACGACTGCGGCAGCATCTTCTTGGGCCAGGTTATTGACATTGATTTTGATTTTGATTTCGATTTTGATTCTAAGCAAACCCTTAAGATATACAATTTTTATAGCTCTTATATGTATGGGTGTGTGTGTGTCTGTGTGTGTGCAGTAGAACATTTTAAAGGCATAAATTAAAATTCAATAAAAATGTCACAGCAACAAACAAATTTTTAGACACCGAATTTGACTTTCTTTCATTGCCTACAGGCAACTGTCACATTTAAATTGAAAGTGTCGCCTGGAAAGGAGGGGAGAGGGAGGGCTCCTTTAGATACATAGAAAACACTTTGCAGCTTAGATAAGATAAGAAATCTACATAAAATTTTATTGAAAAAACATATTGAAAAACAAAATGTAAATCAATAAAAAGCAAAACTATTACTCTAACCCCTTGGGCCATAACTTATTGCTGCAACTGTAGGCTACATTTGCATGTATATGTGTATAAGGATATGTGAAATGAAAGTTCCTTTTTTTATGGCAATTAGCATAGGCAAATTTCAATTTGAAAATAACATTATATATATATATATATATTTTTTGTGATTGGTCAAACTTTAAGTGGTCGCCCGGCTTGGTGTAGACCCAAAAAGGAACAAGGATAAAAATGATGATGAGATGCTGAAATGCTGACTCATCGCTGGCCATTACCCAGCCCATTAAATGACAAAGAAATTTACACCCTCAATTGAGTTGTACACTAGAGTCCTTGCTGGGGCACTGTGGGGCAAATACACACACTAGACAATTAGCCAACTTCTGCAGTCATGCATTAACTTGGCAACAACTACGAAATGAAAAGTGTCCCTTCAACAACAGCAACAATAAACACACACAGACAGAGACAGAACAACATAACAATTTAAATGAGCAACAAAACTAGCATAGCAGGGTGTGTATAGCAGGGGAGTGTGAAGCGGTGAGCGGAGGGGGTCGGGGTTGATTTGATGGCTAGCGCCTGTTTAGAGCATGAATACAAGCTGCCAGCTGAAGTAACAATAAATTAATTAAAACTTTTTAGCCAATTCAATTTGTGTCGTTGTCTCCAACGTTTGTTTCACTTGTTCTCAACTTCTTCTTCTTCTTTGTTTCTGTTTTTGCTTCTATTTTCTATACTTTTTTTATATTTATTTTTAGTCCCTTTCAATTATAAATGCACATAAATTGTTGTACACATGTCCCCCTTGGTAACCTTTGCCTCAAACTTAAAGGTCGCAATTTGACGACACTTGAATAACAAATACATTTATATCTATATATATATATATATTTAAGTCTATTTAGCTGTTAGTCTGGTCAAAACCAAAACATTCAAATGCAATATAAAACTTTCTCATTTTCAAACTTTAATTGTCCTTTACCACATATACATACATACATATATATATGTATAAACATAAGCTTTGATTTACAGAGCAAAAAAAAACTGCTGCATCAGCAAATAAAATTTAAAAAAATATATAGTTAAAAGTAAACAACAATAAACGCCAACAACAACAATAACAGCAAACAATTATGATTCTTCAATTGTAGAAAATGATACCAAAAATAAATAAATAAAAATAAAATTAAAAAAGAAATGCACAACTCATGGAATTTAATGAAATTAGACATTTTCCAGCACAAATTTTCCAAGCTGCAGAAAAGACACGAAAAAGTTTTCGAAGCTCACACTGTAGAACCGAATGACTGAGTGAATTATATTCGGACTTTTGCCATTCATTCGTTTATTCATTCAGTCATTCAATTAGAAGTATCACTCTGGACAACTACAGGTCGACCTGGTCGTTTGGATTGCTTTACAGGCCAAAAATGATGTGAGAAAATCATACCAAATACGCCATAGAAATAAATCAAATCAAAAGCAAACCAATGAAAAGCAAAGCAAAACAAAGTAAAGTTAAGTAATGGAAAAGGGGGAAGAAAATAAGAATAAAAGAAAAATAAATTGTGCCACAGAATATTTTTTGTACCTCTGCCACTTGCCACAAAACTGTTTTAATATGAAAATTGATATGGTATACCATAATATTCCTATATGTATACACTATATACATATATAAATATGTATAAAAAATGTATGTGAGTGTGTATGTGTGTGTGTGTGTGTATAAAAAGCAATCCAATGGGCCAAACTCTTATTTATGCATGAAGATGACTTTACATTCTACACTTCTATTGCAAAGGCAACACTTTTACGGTTGTCAGCTCATTCGTCTGTCCATACGTTTATACCTCTATCCATCCCTCTATCCCTCTATCATTCAATCCCTCCTGCCAGCTCACTTTTGTCTAGTTTGTTACGGGCTGCTGGACAGCCCTCAAGAGCGGGACTTGTGCCTGGGAAAAGTGAAAAACTCAAGATGAGAATTAGGTGCAAATAAAATAAACGCAAAATAAATACCCTAAAAAAAAAAATAAAATAAAAATTATAAATAAAAATAAAAAAATATAAATAAAAATAATACTAATAATATAAAAAAAAAATATTTATAATAAAATATCTATAATAAAGTATAAAAAAAATAATAATAAATTAATAAAGAATTAAATTTTAATAAAAGATATATTAATATTTATATACAAATAAAATTATGTGAAATTATTAAGACAATTTTTATTCATAAACTTTAGAATTTTTTAAATTTGTTGAATATATATATTTGTTTATGAAATTAAAAACTTTAAAATAACTTTTAATTAAAAGATGAAAATAAAATAAATTATTAAATTATTACTAAATATTAATTAATAGTTTAACTGACAATAAAATAAAATTATAATATTTAATTTATATTTGGAAATATTCAAAAATTGATTTCGATTTATTTTTATTTATTTTTTATATTTATTTATAAATATTTTTTTGAGAATAGTAATTTATTTATATTTAAATATTTTTATTAATTTATATTTATTTTATTTCTAATTATTTATTCATTTACTTTTATAATAATATAATAATCATTATATATAATCTTTATTTTATTTAGTTAAATATATATTTAATATGAATTTTCTATTTTACCTTCATTAAACTAATATACCCTCTAGTACAATTTTATTAATAGGTATCTGCATATATTTGACTAAGTTTGTGTCTCAGTCTCCGTCGTTCGATAGGTACGTTCCGTTTGTTGGCATCTTTGGGAGCGTCTTGACCTTTTTTTGTGGTCAAGGTGCACACAAGCATGAATGCATCCCTAACTGCTAACTTTATTCTTTATATATATATATATATATATATATATCTATGTATATATATGTATATTTTTGTATGTAGGCTGTGTGTGTATAATTTCTAGCTGTACCAATTTCATTGCTGGCTTATTTACCTTGCACTTGGCTCATAGTAAATATAACAGGTTTCAATGTGAGCTGCTCAATTTGTGTGCATTGGTGCATTTTTCTTTGACTGTGTGTGTGTGAGTGTATTTGTTTGACTCTCCTTCTCCCTCTCCCTCTAGCTCTCCCTTTATGGCTTTCCCTTTGCCTTTGCCAACACTTGATAGATGGCTACGGTTTTTGTCTTGTTTTGTCTATATTATGCCCATAGCTGCCATAAATATTGATTAATATATATCTATATATATATATATGTATGTAAGTATGTGTAAGTGTATAAGTGTGTTTGTGTGTATAGTATTACATTTATTGGTATGTTTGGTTGTTAAATTATAGCTGTGGCTGCGGGCCATGCCAGTGTCTGGCAGCTGTCTTTGGGTACATCAAAACAACTTCATTGTGCAATTGGCTTAATCTACACACAGTACACACACAACACACACACTTTACACATTTGAAAATATCCTTTTTCCTGGCTTAGATAAGTGGCATTAGACGTTTATACATGGGTTTCTTACAGGGTTACATTACACATACCTTTCTCTTACAGGTGTTGTCTACTTCACACGCTCTGCTCAGCGAATGCAATTGAAGGTCTTCATTCTGAACTAGTTTTCATTTTTCCCTCCCCCTACTCCTGCTCTTATTCCTGCTCCTTCATAGGCATTGATCTTGCCAAGGCAATGACCTTTTGATTATTGTCAGTTGAGAGCTGAGTTTTGTGTTCTTTATTAGTTCATTATTTGGTTGCATTTTTGTGGTTTTTTGTGTTTCATATTTTACCATTTTGTTGGGTTTCCTAATCCTCAACAAAAAAAACCTTTGTTTTGTTTTTTGGGTACAATTAAACCTGGTGGTCTACAATAAGGTTTCTTTTATAAGTATATCCATTTCCCTTTCCTATGTAATTTCTGGAATTTAAGTTCTATTTTTCTACTCTTGTGTTTTTCCCTAAATGCATAGCAGACTTCTCTCTCTGTCTTTTGCACTCTCCTGCTCTCTCTCTCGCTAATGTGATCACTCGACCCTACATACAATTATGAGGGGACATCATAATTTTGATATCATCATAATTTAAGTGTTAATTAAAAGAAAATGCGATAAATATACGTAGAATTGTAATGAATGAAGTTAATTTGACGCTCGAAACAATTCATTCAAGTCTTTAGAGGCGATCATTAAGTTTGACATTAATTCTAGCTAAATTCTTACTAAAAACTACCAAAGATCCTTTCCAATAGCTGTTATTATATATAATTACAACTCAAGTAACATTAAGTATATATTTTAATTAAGTTTTTAGTTTAGCTAATGACTACTGTCTGGCATTTAACAGCTGTTGCTTTTTTTAGAAGAATATCCTTTGAGTCTGTGCAAGTTGTGTTTTAGCCCGACTTTTCAGGACCTTTTATTAAACATTATTGTAACTTATGTATTATTAAGTATATAGTATAGTTTAAGCAGTTCATTTTTCACTTTAGTTAATGACTACTATCTGGCATATCAGAGCTATTCTTCAGTCTAAGTCAACTGCTTTGACGTATTGTCAAACAATTTGCATAATTTGTTCCATGCAACTGATATTTGAACTATTAATTTCACATTCCATAGTATATAATTATTTAATAGTTATTTCTCTCTCACTCTCTCTCTCTGTCTTTCTCTTTGAGTATGTGTGTATGTGTGTGTTTTAATACAGTATACGCCCCCTTACCCTTAACATTAGCATTGACAAATGGGCACAAGCTGCGCCTGTTGGCAGCTGCAATCCGCCAAATTCCATCCAGAGCCAACGTAATGCAACTCAATTAAATTCGACGGCATTGGCAGTTGGTGTCGTAAATTTTCACTCTTGCATAATTTCAGTAGCCACCCACTTACACACACACAAACACACGCACAAGCACACGCACATATGTTGGTAGTGAGCAGAAGTCAGCGTTTTATAAAATATATTACATTGGGTATAATAATTCACGCAGAGCACAGGAAGTGGAGCAGCAGTAGCAGCAGCGCCAGGAGCAGCGCTTGAACCGTTGCGAAAACTAATTAAAATGGAATGGCCACTGCCAATTAATGTGACTATAAGTTGGCTAAAGACCGAAGGGGGAGGTGTGGTGGGGGTGGTAGTGGGTGGTAGTGGGGGTGGGGAAGGAGAGGAGAAGCTAGTATACACACCCACAAAACTGTCAGAAATACATGAAATGCTCATAATAAATAGTTCAACGTCTGCTGGCAAAACTGTATGTGAATGTGTGTGTGTGTGTGTGTGTGTGTAGAAGTGTGTGTGTTACACCTGAGCCAATGCCTTAATGTATAGTGTATCCTGTGGCTGCTGTTGTCCTGCTGGTGCTGCTGCTACCACTGGCTAATTTACATGCCAGCCTAATTAAAACGGCCAAAGAAGCTTTATGACTTTTGTGGCGTTGGCCCCCAAAAAAGCGTTTTGTATTTCAATAGGACGCAATATCCACTGGGCATTTGGTCCTGTTGCAGTTTGTTGCTTGCCCAACTCTAATTAATTGTCAGTACACACACACACACACATAGAGAGGATATGTGTATACAAAAGATACCCGCATAACGATACACACACACAACAAACACACACACACACATACAGATAAAGTGACCCTAATTACGTGTAACGAGTTCATAAATACGAGCCACACGCACCTGTAACCAAAACCAGGTGAGGCTCTGCTCTAGTCTAGTCTGACCTGAAAGCATATATATATATTTATATATAGGAAGTAGGATCTATGTATGGTTAGGTATATAAGTGTGGTCAGTGGCTCTTTAGCCACAGTTGTATGTCACACATATATAGAGTATAAACAGGATGCGTAAGGCTGCGGGGCTTGCAGCTATGTGTCAAAAATTATATTTTTTGCCCTGTTGTTTGCGTTTTTGTGTGTTTGCGGCTAATTAAAATTAGAATTGGTCAAAAGCACACAGTACAATAAATATGAGAGAGAGAGAGAGTAGGGGAGAGTATGGTAGAGAGAGAGACTATGACTATGCTCTCTGGTATAAAGAGTTGCCTTTAAGCTTATATTTACATAACAACTAATATGCCCCCTTTTTGTTTAGTTGTGATTTTTATAGGGTATAATGAGGCTACTGTCACAATAGTCTGTGACTGTGACGTGTCGTCTGCTTATGTGATTTACCCAGAAAAAAAGGTTTAGTCTGCTTTTTGGGTGTTGTTTGTCCTTTTTTTATGGTGGTTTTTGCTTTTTTTTTGTTGCCTTTTTGTTGCTTTTGGGGCTTGTCTGTGTCTGTGTGTTAATTAATCTTGTTGCTTATCGTGTTTGTCACTTGCAACTGAGGATTAATTTTAATGTTATTGTCAGTGTATTGTGTAGTTGCTTTACTGTTACTGTTGTTAACTGTTTACTCTTGACTGTTTGTCATTTAAAAAATGGTTGACGTCATTTTGGGTTCACACCTTTTACTGACATCATTTTATGATTGTTTTTTAGTTCAAGTTCATTAAAGGATATGCTATGTACATTATATGCTAAACAAGACCAAATTCTGGCTTTAATATATACTATTTTAGCCCAGTTAATATAGCTTAAAAAGGCAATCAAAACGCTTTACCCATATTATTTACAGTAAAACCTTAAGAACATTTTTTTTATTTTATTTTTTTGCACACTATTTTAAGCTGAGTTTATCAAGAATGAATGTAGTTGTCGTTGTTGTTGTTGGTGTCGGTGTTATTGTTGATGATTTAGTCGTGGCACAGCAGCAACTGTTGTTGCCAGTGGTGCAGTTTGCTGTAACACATCAAAGTCAAAAATGAGAGGGAAAAAATAAAGAAGGAAATCGCCAACGTTTCCATTTCATTGCAGCTGTTGGCAGTGCAACCACACACACACACACATATATATACATATCAAACACACACACATATACATATCAGAGTACACCCACTGCTGTTGCCGTTGGTGTTGCTTTCAACAGCAATCAGGCATCAAAAATTGCAACCCACAACCTGCACATGTCCCCCCCCACCTTTTCACACTATATTTGACGCATGTGTATGTGTGCTATGTGTGTGTCTATGTGTTTGTTTGTATGTTGCAGGTGGTAAAGCATAAAACTTCATCATTGTCGCCTTAGCTCACGTGCGCATATGATGTTGCTGATGGAAATGCTGCTGCTGCTGCTGCTGTTGATGATGATAATGATGATAGCACTGATGATAATGATGATGGCAATAGAAGCATCTAACAGTGGCAATGATACCACAAAAACATCAGCAACGCCAACAGCAACACTAACAACACTAACAACAGCAACAACAGCAACAACAGCAACAACAGCAGCAACAGCAACAAAGGCAATATATCATGAGTCCAGCTTTTAGCAAGCTTTTCATAATCAGTGATGCATTGCCAACAGCTCGCAGCTGACAATGTCGACAACAACGATGTAGGAAAAGCGCGAAAAATGACTGCAATGTTGCCAGCATGACATTGCTGTTGCTGTTGCTGTCAGTGTTGCTATTGCTATTGTTACTGTTGCTTTTGTTTTTTTTTTGTTCTTGTTGCTGGTGTTACTGTTGTTGTTGTTGTTGCTGCTGTTGACATAAATCCATATTTTGTACAGCAAATTTCACGATTGGTCACAACAACAGCAACAAGGATAGCAACTGGCAGCTGAGGCAAGTGAGGCAAGTGAGGCAGCTGAGGCAAGTGAGGCAACTAAGGCAACCAGGCAGTCATATCACGTGGAAAGCAAGAAAATTGCTAAAAATTTCCAATTAACGTTTAAGTTCAAGAAGTGCTTTGCAATGACAACCATCAAATGATCCAATGGCTTCGAGTTCCAATGTACAAAAGTCGCATAAATCCCATTTTGCTGCCACAACAACAGCAACAACAACAACAATAACAATAACGGCTCACGTTGAAGATGACAAAATATTTCGCCATCGCATGGTTATAGTCAGTGCATTCAACTGTGCAACGGTGTCCTGTTATTCAAGTGTGCCTGTGTGTGTGTGTGTGTGTGTGTGGGTTTGTGTTTGTGGGTGTCGGATGGTATGTGCTTGGCTGGTCCATCATTCTTCATTTACTGACCCGACACCAACAACGCTTTCAGCAGCTGGCGCTGGCATCATCAACATTATCATCATCATTATGTTGATCATCATCATCATCGATGTGTATGCTGTTGTTCCTTTGGTTCAGTGGTTAGCAGTATGGATGACCTGATGCCTGATGCCTGCTGCCTGATGCTCATGATGAGCGTGCAAAGATAACCATGACGCATTAACTTGCCTTAACTCTAGTAACGCATGCGAATGGTGAATGGTGAATGTTGAATGTTGAATGTTGAATGTTGAATGGAGAATGGCGAATGGCAAACAAAGCGCGACAGGCGGGAAAACAAACAAAACGACAGCGAAAGATAGACACAAACAGACAGAGAGACAGTTAGATAGACAAAGTGACAGACAGAACGACAGGCAGATATATGAACAGTTAGAATTTCTGTGTGTGTGTGGGAGAGATTCATATGAACGCATGAGCCATGGATAAGTCAACAGTTCAGAGTTGTTTGGGGTCAGGACATTGCACCGCATGTGGCATTTGGGCTTAAGTGTTGCAAGAACTTTTCAAGCAAAACAAAAGCAAAAAAAGAAGTAACCACATAAAGCTTTTATTAACTGATTAAACTTAAAGCTTTAAGTCAATGGCTTAGACTTTAATTTGATGCCTAGATAAGACTTTAAGCTAAAACTAAACTTCTTATAAAATTAATTGATTGTTAACCAATTTAGTTTAAGCCATTTATAAAACTTTCTAAAGAAGTCAAAGTTAAGCCAAATAATAGTCAATGTCAGTTTTAACCACAAAAAAAAAGAACTTTTAACATAAGTTTTGAATGTTGCTTGTGCAATTTGAGGTTTAAGCTGCTTAAAGCTGTTACCAACATTTTTAGTTCTGGCCGTGTTTGGGTGTCCTCTTTAATTACTTAATTACTGTTATCTACAAGTGAACGTCGGACAAAGCCACAAAAAAATGTTAAAAAGAAAAATAACAAAAACAAAAACAAAAAAAAAGATTTCATAGACAGAGAGAAAGAATGGTATAAGCCGCACACACCTGTGGCCAGACTAATCTATCATGTGCCATAAAGCGTTGCTCCAACGGTGTCGGTAACGTTGTCGGTGTTGGTGGCCATTTACAGTAGCGGTGGGGGGAGGGGGCTGTGCATGGTATAAAACATGCAGGATGAAGGATACACATAACAGGAGCTCGCACCGGTTTTTTGTTACTTTGGCTGCCTGATAAGCCGCATTGTGTCCGGTGAGCTGCGCACGCGGCTTTTGTGGCGTTTGCAATGACGTTGGAGTTGGAGCTGGTGTGGGAGTTGGAGTTGGTGTTGAAGTTGTAGGTAAAGGTAAGGGTAAACCGTGTGAGAAATGTTTATGACTCCATGGGGAGCCAGCACAGATGCTGCAAGAGAATGCGGTGACGTAGCTAAAGGAAATAGTGACTGAGGCTAAGCCCCAAACGAGCCGCTAAAAGCCCTTCTGTGTCCTATATAAATATATATATATATATATATATGTGTGTGCGTTTGTGTGTGCTGTGTGTGGCAGCGTATTGTGTGTGTTAATATCTCTGTGCGAATTTTCGGGCAGTGTCTGCTTTATTTATGCCGCATTAAGAACTGAAAAATGTTAAGAATCTGTTAAACCTGCAGCTTTTTTAAGGCAACAACTAACTGCTTACTCACTGCACTAAAGAATTCTAACGACTGCAGTTGTTTTCTACTACAATAACATTAAGCACAGTCAGTAGAGAGTAGCACTGTTAAATACATGAAATTCATATTCAGCACAAAAGTATGCAATAAAATTTGGGCTCTAATTTGCTTAGTTAACAGCCATAGCCTTGCTGTTATTTGAAATCTTTATTTGCAACCAGCACAAAAGTATGCAATATTTTTCTTATTGTTTATGTTTACTCTATATCCATGCAAACATAAATAAGATTTTGGTCTAAAAATAGAAATAATTCGTTGAAACTTGGTTAAAAATTTTATAAGAACTGTCAACATCTTTCGCATTGACCCATAAAATTGACCAAAAACCAAGTAAACAAAGCGACTAACCGGAAAACCAAGTAATAACCTTGTGACGTGTTTTTGCAGCAGCAGCAGCAAAAGAATAATACAAGAATATAAATATTTGCTGTCAATAAATGGAGAATAATTGATAAGGGGGAAAACAATGAAAAATTGACAAAACTGCTGTTTGTAAAATATATGAAAATTGTCAGAAAACGAGAAATATGATAAATGAAATGCAAATAGATACGAAGAGAAATAAAACGTATTGCATATAGCCTTAAGGTTAAAGCCAAAAAAATGCAAGGGTTAAGAAATGCAAGTGACATTAAATAAATCCTTTCAAGTAGTTATTATAGAAAAGAAACTAAGAAATTAGTTGGTGTTAAATTTGCAAGTCTCAAATGGATAAATTTAAAAATATATAAATTATTCAATATCGCTAAAAAAGAAAAGGAAACAAAATAATAAATGTTTATTTATGTGGATGCAATTTTGGTTTGTTTGCACATTATAATTTTCGTGACACGACTTCGACTCGAATCCGTTTGAATTGAAAAATAGTTGACTAACATTCCTACTGAATGTTAGCTTTACATAAACGAGAAACCAACTGTACTTAAATCAAACATTAGGTGTGGTTGTAGCTCCCGTTCGGCTGGCCGCCTCCGCATTGCTCATTGACTTAATGCCCTGTCCATATGCTAAATATGGTGTCAGAGTACGTGAACCTGTCGATTTAAGTTCCTTTGCTCTCTGTTGTGCGATATTAACAGCCTGTTGTTGCAGCTGTTGCTGCTGATGTAATGGTATGCCAGTAACTAGCCGATGACTCTCACTGAAAAATGGATGCTTTAATGCATCTTCGGCAGTAATGCGCTTCTGTGGATTAACCTCAAGCAAGCGGGTTAGCAGATCATAAGCTTGCTGGGAAAATATATCCACACCATCATATTGCTCCAATTGATGGGTGCTATGCTTGCATATACAATTATATGTTGGCTGTTCACAGTGCCGACATAATTCGGTGTTACCATCGGCTCGTCTATGTCGCCGCTGAATTTCCGGTGATAGAAATTGATTTGCATAACGGAAACGCATACATACGCGTCGCAAATCAAGTGCAGCCACCTTTTGTGTAATCAATACTAAACGATCTAACATGAATGCCGTTTTGCGCACCTGTAAATCACCAAATAGATTCATTATCTCTGAGAGGGCTGCGCAATCATTTGGTGCCTTAAAGAATGGATGCAGTGATGATAGCATTGATAGCATGATAACACCTGCCGCCCATACATCAACACCAGTCGTTTGATGTGGATAACGTAATAGCACCTCAGGCGGACGATATCCCGGTGTTCCAGCCCTAGATGCATGCATCTCCTTTCTAGTGCTATTTGTGGATACAACATAATTATTGGGATCAACATTTGCATTAATGAATCTCAAACGATTAATCAGACGTTGGGTATCCGCCTTTTGTGCTGCCACTTCCTTCTTCGTTAGCTCTGTCATTACATGCATATGATGACATTCACCAAATGCTGTTGTACCACCACCAGCGGCACGCATGCGTTTATCTGGATCCGCTTGCCGTTTGGCTGCAGCATCAGATTCCGCCTGAATGCTATTACCGTCGCGCCGCAACAGTTGCTGCTGTGCTGCATCCATGTCACGCAGCAATGCAGCAGCACCGCTTAAATCTGATGCCTGTATAAGGCTACCATCCTCGGCCAAACGTTGGGCAAGTCCAAAATCACAGAGTAAAAATTTTCCAGTACGTCGATTGTACAATATATTACTTGGTTTTACATCACGATGTATAACCTTGAACTTATGTACATGGCGCAATGCAATCAATAAATTACGCAAATAATCCTTCACCTCCAGCTGACTAAGATCTCTATAGATGTCATGAAAACGATCATGCCCCATAAAGGGCATAACAAATGCCACATTATCATTATAGCGTATACAGCAATTAATTCCAATAACATTGTGTTCACCTCCAATTCGAAACATACATTCCAATTCTCGTAATATTCTTTCCGGATGATTAGTTGGATTATGATGTTTAATAGCAAAACGACGACGCTGCGATTCCGGTAGATGGCGTTCGCGTTGCAATGTACCCAACAATACGGTACTAAATGTACCGCTACCAATGCGACAATGCATATCGAAGATTTTTGTTATCTCTGGTATAGATGTCTGCAGCTCCTGCAATGCCTCCGCATTCTTATCGAGCACCTGTAAAGTGGCCAATTCTCTAAATTTTATATTATTCCGTCGTGTTAAACGGGTCAGTTTATCCGTTAAATCATTACTAACCCGTTGCACCTGTGTGATCAGTGGCAGTACAGGTGTTGTTGCCAATTGTGTCTGATTATGCGGCACACAATAACGATTGAATGCACCCAGATTACAGTTTCTATCTCGCTCAGCATCCCTAGCGCCTGCACGCTGTATACCAAAATGTTGAGTCATTTTGCCCATATTCCGATTGACGATTGTACTGTGCGCTATGGCAGCTGCAGTTCCAGTTGCAGTTGTAGTTGCAGTTGCTGTTGCTGTTGCTGTTCCTGTTGCTGTTGCTGTTGTTATTATGTTTGGAGTCGAATGTTGTTTTAATTTTGACTCTATTCCAGCTAATTTTGTTTGAATTGGATGTGTGATTGAATGTTGTATTAGATTAATGTTGGTTTTGTTGTTATTATTATTGTTGTTGTTGTGGCTATTATTTTTGGTATGAAATGAATGCGAGTGTGTAAATGAATGTGCATGTGCATGTGCATGTGCATGTGCATTTGAATGCTGTTGATGATTATGATGTGATTGCTGCTGTTGATGTTGTTGATGATGATGTTGTTGATGTTGATGTTGATGTTGTTGTTGTTGTTGTTGTTGCTGTTGTTGTTGATGATGTTGATGTTGTTGATAGTGATGTTGCGGATGCGACAACTGTTGATTTTGTAACTTTTTGTCCATTTTGTCCATAAAAAATTTAGTGAACATTTGCACGTTCCATTTACAAAGTCGACCAAAACGGCAATACGATCATTAAGTTCAATTACACACACTGCTGGAAATGTTTGCCAATTAGCCAATATGCCGTTGCCCAAAAATTTTATTAACACTATTTTGCCTGTTGCTGTACGGCAATCGACCAAATTTATGGATGATTTGCGTAAGGCGCTAAGCAACTTGGCGCTTACCACAAAAACACAATAATTTCGTACTGAATTTGTGTTTGAATTTTGTGCTGGAAAATGTCGAGTTTTTTTTTAAAAAATATCAAAGACTATTCAGAAACAATTACTTAAAAATATGAATTTGACAACAAAAGCCATATTACTATATATTCTATAATATTCCAATCATTTATTAACTGAGTGTACTGAGTATACACACACATACACATACACACACATATACAACACACACCACACTGTAAACCCACAAAGTGAAATTTTACTGCAGCTGTTGAAGCGCCATTGCTGCCTGCAACTAGCTCCATCTAGCGGCAACTTTTGCATACAATTTACCGTTACACAGTCGACACTTAAATACCAATGCCGCATCCATTGCAAATTCTCTCATCCCCCCCTCCCCTCTGACAAACTCAACAACAGCTGCCTGTCCACTTGTTTCTCACTTGATGCTCAAACTTTTACGCGTGGCAACAGCTGCTCTTGCCACCTACTACACTCCTTACATACCCCTACCAACCCCCCTTTTGCCAACTCTATTTTTTTTTTTGGGTTTGTCGTTTATTAGTTTTCGCCTCTCTTTTTTTTGTTACTTGCCTTCAACTTAAGTTTGCGCAATGAATATATTAAAATATCGTTTCGATACAACAAAAAAAAAAAAAAGAAAAAAATGAAAGAAAAGTTTGACAATCGTTGATACTGGCAGAAGGCAGCATAATCCTTGATTCTGCCACTTTATTTTTGAGTGCAAATATTGGCAACAGTTTATGGCAACAATTGTGCTTTCTTATTAAATTTCTATATACAATGCGCTTATTAAGAAAGTTTCAACTAAATTCTTTGAGAATGCCATTTGCAGCCTGAACAAATTGAAATGAAGTCAAATTACGAGTTCATATTGTTGCCAATGTTTTGTTTTACTGCTAAACTGTCTAACTGGTTAACTGGCTAACTGGCTAACTGGCTAAGAGGCTAAACTGGCAACTTAAGTGCAACTTGAAAAACAATTCTCAAATAACGCTTGGCCAGACATACAAAAGGCCCGCAAAAAAGACATTTCAAACTCTGTTGCCAAATTTCAATTTGAATCTTATGCTCCGAATCTGAGTTTGAGTCTGACTTGAATTGAGTCCTTGACTATTGCTTGGCACTTCCGCAAGCCAAGAGTAAACTTCATCAACATCACTTGACCAAAAATTTTACTTGCCATTTTCTTCCTACAACACTCTTTCTCCCACTCTCTCTATCACTATCTCTTTTGCTCTCATATGTATATTTATGTATGTATTTTGTTGAAAGTTGAGAAACATAGAAAACCAAAACAGCGCGAAGTAGTAAACACAAAGTTTTTGGGCAATTGTGAATTGAATTTGTACTGACAACAACAACAAGACAAACTCTGCCACATGAAAAGGCGTTGCGTTTCTTGTGCAACTTGAGAAACTTGAAATACAATTAAGTAAATAAAACGAATTAGCCAGGAAGAGCTTACTTGTGGCATGGCCTGATAAAAGCCAAATATACAAGTCCGAAACAACATTCTGGCCAAGTTTTGTCTATTTCAATGTTTATTTTCTCTCTCTGTGTGTGTATGTGTGTCTGTGTGTTTGTGCTTTTGGACTCTAATGAACCAAGTCTTAATATAAACAGTTCAAAACAACTTATAAGGGCTTATACCTCAGCCTATAACAATCAGTTCTGGTTTATATTTAACACAAAATCATCTCTATATATAGACATATATATAGATATATGTTTATATAGATATATATATAGATATGTTGCCAAAACAGATTCTCTATGGAAATTTGACTAACTGAATTTTTTTGCGGCTTCTTTTTTGCCAATTGCAACTGCATTTTGGCTGTCAATCTTAGCAGTTGCCACACACAAATCCTTCATTTGTTCTTAGCTCTATCCCTCTCCCTCGGTCGATCTCTCTATCTCTCTTTCTTTGCCTTAACACATCCTAACACATCCTGTCGTATCCTGTACCGACAACCAATACCCAAACAGTCGACACGTTGCATGTTGATTGTTTTGCCATTTTGCGGTTGCCTTCGTGTTGCTATAGCTCTAGATGTAGCTGTAGCTGTAGCTGGTGGCATGCAACACTATTGGTAGCTTGTGGTGTCCATTGCTTTAACCGCACATAAAGCATGCAGCAGGACAACGCGATTTTGCCTTAGCTACCACAGTGTCCTGGCAGTAAATCCTCAAAGGAGTACATGACGAATATTTGGCAACAGCTCCAAGCCAAATTTTGTGCTTTTGGCCATGGCTGTTGTTGGTTGTTGCCTTACTGGTTTTGCTGGTTTTATTGGTTTTGTTGGCTTTGTTGGTTTTCTGGCTTAACTTGGTTGCAATTTCAATTCCTGTGGTACCTTTAATTGAGTACATTTCATAGAGCGAACCTTTACTGTACGCTCTGTCCAGGATAATCTCAACAAATAGCGCACAAATTTGCCTGTCAAACACATACACACAAACACACACCTACACACACATTAAACAAGCCACAAAAGGCGGAGAGACTGAAGAAGTTTTTATCGCTTTTACAGGTAGTACAAAAGTAACTTTTAAGCGGGCAGATGAAGTTAAGGACAACGCCAGGACACGGCCAGAATAAGACAGGCAGCCATAAAGCACACAGATAAACAGATTTATTGTGCTTAAGGATGCACACAAACACACCTATATACACTCACACACACACATTCACACAAATACTTACATCTTAAAGCATTTAACGAGTAAGACAGCACAAGGACATCCAGCAAAAGTGGCAAGGCTCCTTTCATGTTTATAGATTTTCGGCGACACTAAGCGATGTCAATTAGTGCCAGGATGCGGGTGTGTAAACGGAAATTAGCCGAATAAAAGTAACAACAAGTCAGACAAGCCATACCATACTATAGCATAGCATACCATAGCATAGCATAGCATAGAGAAACAACAAGGATAACAAGGACGAAGCCTTGCATTAAGCCAACCAAAGTTTCTGGGCGGAGGCTGCACTTCAATTGCCATGCTCCAGTGCCGCTTACTTGTGACAGTTTTGTAGCGATAACTGGCAAGGATTGCCAGCCAGGATTGTTGCCACAAGACGCAAGGACGCAACGGAAACGCACGCTAAGACGAAATTAACCGCAAATGAAGGTAAAGTCGAGTCGAATGAACTCGAGCTGCTAAGAGTCCTTCGAGCTGCTTTCTCCCAGTTGCAGCAAATCTAATGGCACTCATCGAACTTCCTTGAGTCGCGGCCAGGTGAAAACTTTCTTTTTACCTATATTTTTTCTCCAACATTTTCTTTTTATTTTTTTCCCTCTTTTTTTGGTTGAATTTCCCATGAAAACTGAGGCTGTAAAAGTAGTAGTAAGTGGCAGTAGTTGAAGTTAACCGCAATGCGCTTAGGGTGTACCAAAATCACTTCGTTTATACCACCAACACATAGACATAGACAGAGATAGAGAGACAGACAGAGAGGGTTAGAGAGTTAGAGTCTAAGCGTGTCCTTGACTTGGGCTTTTTGCATAGAGTTTAAGCCAAAGTAAGTCCTTATGGCTTTGTTTTTAAGTACTTTTTGGTGGCTTATTTAATTAACGTGTCTTCTTAACTGACTGCAATCACATTTCAACATTTCCAACGGCGTTAACTTTTCGACTTACATCAATTTGTTGCGGTCAATTTGAAGAGGATTTAAAAAGAAAACAAAGAGAAAATAATTTTTAAATTTATGAAATATATTTCTAAGAGAAACAACAAAATAGAAAGAGAACGAAGAAATCGATTTAACTTATTATAAGTTAAGAAGAGCTTGCCACTTCTTCGATTTAAACTGACGCAATGGTAATACCCATCTTAACCACAAGTTCGTCTTACGCATAAACCTAATCCAGTTGAGTTCCTTTGGGCGACCTTTTGGGCAAACCTTCGCCAAGCATTTAATAGCCGCAACGACGACAACTTTGCCACACTTCACTGCACAGCACAAACACAAACAGCAACACAAACAACAACGACAACAGCAACAGCAACAACTTCAATAACATCACTGAAAAGTTGTCAAGCTGCCCATGCGAAGGATGGGCGTGGCCATATAGTTCGCTCAGGCAGCAACAGCACAACAACAACAGCAACAGACCAACAGCAATTTCCACACCAAATCGAAGCTGCAACAGTTGCTGCTGTTTATGTACATGTTGTTGTTGCTGTTGCTGTTGGTGTTGTTGTTATTATTTCTGTTGTCGCTGTTGGCATTGCTTTTAAGCTTAGTTAAGAAGCACTTTGAGTCGCATTTGCTAAGCTGCGCAAAATGTCCTTGCAACAAGGACCTGGTCCAGCAACAGCAACAGCAACAGCATCAGCATCATCCACTACGTGAACCCAATTCCAGGTTCAGTTCTTGCTGCCACTGCCTTGCCACGAAAATTGTTGCTTCATTGCGTTATATATATACGTATACTATACAGATATATATATATATGTGTGATAGTGTGGGTGCCCATTTCTGTTAATGTTGTATGTGTGCTTTGTGTATATTGTGGCAACCGATTCCTTGTTGCAGCAGCTTCGTTGCAAATTGCTTATTTATTTGAATTGTTAAAAGTGAACTCTGAGTCTGCAGTCTAATAACATAATACTCTCTATTGTTTTTTCGGTTCCATTTCTGATCTCACAGAATTTGATTGCAATTTATATGGATATATATATATATATATATATATATATAAAGTAAGCAGTTCATGCATGCAACATAGAGTTATAAATTTGTTGCTTCCCAGCAACTTAAATTACATTTAGTATATACTCTACCCCAAAGAATAACGCAGCTATATACACTGACAGCAATATCTGAAATTTCTAAAACTAATTTTATATAATTTTAATATATAATTAAAATTTATAAAATTTATTTTTATGATAATAAAATATATGAATTAAATTTTATAAAATGAATATGATTATATTTAAAAGTATTTAATATTTATTTCTTATTATAATATGCTGTTTATCTTATCAATTAATTGTATTAAGCTAATAAATTGAACTTGAAATATGTTTTTTATTTCCTTACTCCTTATATAAGGAATTTTTTTTTACCATTGTGCAACTGTTTTCTTATTTGTTTTTATATTTTATATAATTATTTATTACTGAATTTTAATTAATATTAATTTAAAATATTTTTAATTTACAATATAAATGTTTTATTTTAAAGAATTGCATATTATTATATTCAATTAATTATAAAATCAATTCAATAATAATTATTCATATAATTTTTATGAATATTATAATTAATTTTATTAAATTGGAATTTAATGTATTTTATTTACTTTTATTTTTTAATTATTTAATTTTATTTATCTTTTTTTTAACAATATTTTATTATTATTTCTTATTATTATTCATTTCTTTTGTTTTTTGTATAAAATTTATTTCTTATATAAAATTCTTCCGATGTCTTTAAGTGATATTTTTTGCGCTTTAATTTGAGTGGAAAATGAATTAATATTTAATATGTCTAAAATATTATTTAAATTTTTTAATTCTTTTTAATTTATTATTAATTAAATACCTATATTTTATAATTTTTTTTTTACATTTTTGTTAAAAAAATACTTTTGTTCTTTAAATTATTTATAATATTACAACTTTTAAAAGAATTTTCTATAATTTGCTTTAAAAACTACCTTATGTATTTATATATAATATATATATATATATATATATATATTTATATTTATATATATTTACTTTCTTTTGAAGGGTATTTAATTTGTGTCATTTGATAGTTTGAAAATGTTGGTTTACTTTGTTACAAGTGACTGACAAGCTGTCGTTTGTCACTAGGAAATTCAATGAATATTTTCTATTGTTGCAGGCAGAATGAAATTTAAAAAAATAGAAAGAAAATCAAACATACAAAAAAAAAGGTTGAAATAGAAAACTTGACAATTGGCTGCATGTTCCACACACACACACACACACTCATACACGTACATATTCAATTTGTAAGTGAAAGTGGTGGAAAACTGTAAAATGTCAACGAAAGGCAAATGCAAAATTCATTTTATTGGAACTGCAGTAAATTTCCTTTACTCTTAGGGCGTTGACAACTTGCCTGTATAAATATATATGTATTGCATTTTTTTTTTGGTGCAACATTTTGTGGCATCGTTTCAATCTTAAATTTTTAATTGCAAGCCTTGTGGAGTCTACATCTATCTCTTGCTTTATGCTATCCCTCTCTCTCGCTCTCGCTGTCTGTATCTACTGGTCTAACATCTTTTATACAAATATCAATAACAATAAATTGTATATTTATTTTGAGAGCAAAGCAAAAGCAATTGAAGAGGCAGAGTTGTAGTCAGCAAGGGGGGCAAGAGGTTAGGCAGTTGGTGGCATGGAAAATAATAAATAAATTTTGAGGCCAAGCGAAAAACAATTTGCCTTTTATAGAGAATTTTGCAGCAAACAACAATTTGTCTTGCTTAATCTCAGTTCATTAATTTAAAGTGCTACTTGGTAGGAGCAGAACTGAAGGCAGCAACTGTAGGCAAGTGGCAGCAAGTGGTGGCAAGTGAAGCGAGTGAAGAACTTAAAACTCTTATACTTTTTTGGGTGCGGAAGGTCCATTTTGGTTTTGGTCAGTTTTTGGTGGCAATTGCCTCTTGGCACTCGACGCCTATTGTTGGCATTGGCATTGTGTGTGGCAGCTCGAATATCTTTTTGGGTATTGCTGCTTGCGGTTTATGGAGTGTCTGAGAGAGCGAGAGTAAGAGAGAGAGAGAGAACTTCTCTGCTTTTAGCTAGGATTAGGGTCAAGTAGTGGCAACTTTCGTTGCTTGAGACACTTTTGTTGCGTTTGCTTTTAATAATTCATGAGCCATTTCTGTGGTTGACCTTCACAATTTTGGGCTTAATTTTTATTGTGGCTCTAACCCAAGCCAACACCAGCAGCAGCAACACCAGCAGCAGCAGCAGCAGCAGCAGCAGCAACAACAGCTGTCAGTATTCCTTCTTCTTTTAAGCTAAAACCAAGAATTTTTTGCTAAAGCTGACAAGTTTAACATTAGAGGCAAAGTGAACTTAAAGTAACTATATGGAAAATGCAGGAAAAGTGCAGAAAAGTGATGAACTCTTGAAGAGAAGTAAATGTTTTATAATTTCGATGGACTTGAAATCAATTGTACTGTATATATTATATCAAACATAAAAATTAAAATACGAATCCAAACTGGATATATTAAATACTATATATAGTAGCTTAAATCTTACGCCAGAACTTATAGAATCGGCCATCAGTATTGAATATGCTGCGCAGCATATAAACCTGCAGCAGGCCAACAACAATCATGGCTATAAACTGTGCACCCGACCAATTGTTAACCAATGTGAAACTCGATTCGGCCAATTTACGATCCCTTGCCTCAATTGTACGTATATATTCCTGGGATTGCCGTGCCTTCATCATATTCACATTGATTTTCGTTATATAATCATGCATATCGGTAAAGGAGCGTTCGAATTGATAATCGGTTGTCATCTCTTTGATAAGTCCTTGACGTTCCAATTCCTTATGATTAGCAGCCAGTATCTCCAGATTAAAGGTAACAATCTTCTGATTAAATGTACTTATGGTATTATCAAAGCAAAACTTATAAATACCCGTCTCATTGGCCACCAATGTATACTTATTATTCTGTAGCTTATGATCTGTGATGATAAGCCGACGGTGTGGATCCATCACATTGACATTGATATGGGTCTCGGCTTGACCGCCGTGTATGACCTGATATTCGAGTATTATATGCTCTGTGGCAGCAATCGGCTGATGATAGCACTCCATGCGTCCGGCATCGGCAAAGATAGTCAAACGATGTTGATATGGCTCTGAGATGACACATTGTGGCAGCAACAGCAACAACAGCAGCGGCAGCAACCGATACAGCAACATAGACACAGATAGACATGCGATTTTGAACATTTTGTTGTTTGAATTGTTGTTTGTTTCGAAGGGGAAGGGGGAAAATCGTTTCAATGATTGTCGATTCAGTAAGCTAACTGTATTGCCTACTATGATGATGCCAATAGCATTTAATAGCGTTGGCAGCACAGTAGCAGCTTACAGTTGTTGCCCCCCCTCTCAAAAAAAAGAGGATAAAGGGAAAAATATGTATATAAAATAGTTTCACCGAGCAATGCAAAATCCAATGTGCAACCCCCTACCTCTTAACCAACTTGCAACGCTTCCTGCTCTGTGTCTACTTGGTGCTGCTGTTGCTGTTGGTGTTGCTGTTGCTGTTGCATCTGCTGCAACACCAAACTAAAAGCAACTGCATCAAAAGGAATATGAATTGAGGTCGATGTGTAAATATTTGTCAACGGTAATGGAAATTTATGCTGGGCTTCAGCTGCCACCGTTGCTGCTGCTGCCAGCGCTGCTATCTGCCACATGCCTTGCTGTGCCCTGCATGTGGGCGTGCCATACACCAACTGCCAAGTGGGCGTACAATTTCATTTTCCTTTTTTTTTTTGTTTAACTCGTTGCAAGCGACGTTGCCTGCAGTTTAGCGCAAACACAAAAAAAATGTATTCTTTTTTATAGGTTGCTGTGAAGGGTGGAGGGTAGGAGAGGGCAGCGTGGCAGAGGGCAAAAGCCGCGTTTGTCCAAAGAAACTTTGCAAATAGACAAACACACACACACACACACACTCGCACACATACATTGGCATTTAGATGCATTTGTTTGCACACATGTGTGCAGCGGTTTTTCACAGCAAAAAAAAAAATAGAGAAAAAATAAGAAAAATATTTCTATTTTTTTCCGCTTTGTTTTTCAATTGTGTTGGTGTTGGTGTTGCTTGTGCATAAAAATTTCAAATGCCGCTCTGCACTTCAGTTTGGTTATTTACTTTTAAAAGAGCCCATTGCAGTTGAAGCAATGCCCTGGCCACACCCCTTCGCCTCCTGCTTGCGTCGGCAAACGCAGCCGTCGGGTAAAATACGCAGTCGATGCATGAAAGCTGCAAATAACACAGAATAGGGATAGAGAGAGGGAGAGAGTGGGCAAGAGAGAGTAAAAAAATGAAGAAAACTAAAGAAATATATAAAGTGTTTGTTGGGGTCGACATAGTCAGGTGGTGGCAAGTGGCAAGTGGCATGTGGCAGGTGGCAGTTGGCAGGTAGCTGCTTGCAAATGGTTTGGCTGTTTGATGTGGGGCAGGCACTTCCTTAGCTCAGGCAGCGCGTTGGCATCGGGGTGTCAAGTTTTGCACATGCCGTCAAAGCTTTCAGGTGTTGCGTATGTGTGTGTGTGTGTGAGTGTATGCTAGTGTGTGTGTGAGTGTTGCTTTAGTTGATTGTTTGCTCGAGGCGCGTCAGCTGCAAGCAGCAGGCAGAGACGAGACAGCCGCCCAGGTTGGGGGCAAATGGGCGCTGTCAGCGGCCAATTTATATTTATGAAATTAACAAAATTGATTGCTAAACTGTATAAGATTTTTGTTGCAGTGTATGCATGAGGCGAAATGTGATAGCCAACAGATAGGTTAAGGATAAGTTAAAGAGCAAAGCCTTTAATTGGCTAAAGGATAAGGAAAGAAAAGAAAAAGAAAGTAAAGAAAGTTATGAGTAAAACTTCAGCTTAAATTGGTAGGGGTTAACGAGGGCTGCTCTTAGCATATGTCAAATGAATGACAGAAAATAGTTAACTATGCAACTTAATGCAACTTTAAGCTGTTAATAATAAAGTAGACTTTCACTTAATGCAATTAGCTGCATGTCCTTGTAGTGCTTTCCCAACATATCCTTTTATTCTGTGGCTCAACAATATATTTATCTATGTATATATATATAGCAATTATGTAACCCCTTTTTCTTGTCTGCCACGCCCACTGTTTTGCTGCTTTTGTTGGCAATAATTAAGAACTGCATCAGTTGTTGCCAGTGTTGACACAGCAGCAAAAGCAACAGCAGCTACAGCAGCAGCAACGCTGCAGTGTTAATTACTCCCTTGGGTTAGGACCTGCACGCCACATGGCCGATCATGGCCGCAGCTATACCCGTTCCCTAAGCTACACTTTGTCTTTGAATCCTTGGTTTTCTGTGCTACTAGCTAACGGTAACTGTTACTGTTGCTACTTGCCGCTTGCTGCTTGCTGACATAGTGTCTCACTTAGGGAACTGGCTGTTGACAACAGGAGTCCCAGGCGCGTGAAAGTCGCAAATTAAAGTGCCACCTGTGGACAGTCAACTTGGCCAGTGTGTGTGTGTGTTTGTCCCCTTTACTACTTACTCGCCTTCTCTCTCTCTCTCTCCAACACTAGCTTCCTCTCTGTCTGATAATAACAAAATGGCGCTCAACTTTGCCAGCAATTATGGCCTGGCATATGCCACGCCCAGGTACTTAAAGTATTTCCCAATGTCGCCACCTGCCCATGAGAAACAAACAAACGTACAAAAAGAGAAAATACCAAGTAAAAAACAACGACTAAAGTAACAGACAAAAGGCAAGCAAGGTGAGATAGATAGATAGAGAGAGAGAGAGGCAGGGAGGGAGGGAGAGAGAGAAAGAAAGTCGAAAATATTTCTTGGCCATTTAACGCTTAACAAGCATTTCATGGCCGTTACTCGTAAGTGGCATTTTAAAGCTGGCAATGGCGATCGTTTATCACAGGACAACGCACAGGACATACATGCACTGCCCCTCACGTTCTGTCTATCTGCTGTTAATTTCATTACCAGTTGCTGCAGCAAGAGGCGGTTACTGCTGCAAAATGCTGCACAATCGTAAAAATACATTTAATTGCAGCTGCGAGCAAATGAAATGCGAGCAAACTGGCCAAAGTCACGGATAGCACAACATATATATATATATATATATATATATACAGACACATACACATACACACGCATACACACATGGTATAAGGCACAACAAACCATTAAAAAGGCAGTGTCCATTTTAACGATCAAATTATTGCAACGATATTATAAGGAAGATAACGTAAACCAAAGGAGCTGAAGGAGGACCTCTATATGGGTGTGTGTGTGTGTGTGTGTAGGTATCCACTATATGGCAGATTGTTCGCACAGTTACACAGGACAACTCCGCAGGCGTTTACACATAAAAATGTCCTGCCAACTGAACAGTTAACCAACTTACCGTCTGATGCATTCATATGGCGCCAGCTGTCAGCAAGGATGCCAAATGCTTAAACCTTCAATGCTCTTAATGAGCGTCTCCAACTGAAAGTCCTTTTCTTTCTTTTTTTTTGTAAATTTTGAAATGAAAGCAACCAACGTTATAAGGATTTAATACGATTGCACATGTCCTGTGGACATTTTTAACAAAATTTTCTTTTAATTTCTTTTTAATTTATTATTCGCTTTACCCTTCGAAGCAAAGGGAATACGCAGATTAATGCAACAATCAATTGTATGTTACAGGTAGAAGGTTGCATCCTTGAACCTATAAACTAATATACAAATGAGTGTTAAATATAAAAAGGAGCATTTTTGATCCAATAAAGTATATATATATTCTTGATCAGCAACAGACTTAGATGTGATCTTAAACTGTCCGTCTGCCTATCTTTCCTTCCCCATGAAAGGATCATTCTAAAAGACTATCAGCGATAGAGTATCCTCATTTGGAATAAAGAACTCCCCTTTATATCCTACAAATTTAATAAATGATATCTTATTTATCTTTATTTTATTATATATCTTATCTATATCATCTATTTTATAAGATTGAATATGATATATAAAAGTTATTTAATAGAAACTTACCCAAAGTTCAGTAGAAAGTATGTGCATGGAGAACTGTCTATATGTATATCTATATGCCTGTCTATATATCTAAATAGAGGTAAAGGGATTCTTATAGTCAGTTACAACCAAATTACCTGTTTTCAGTTTATGCTTTCTGCCAACTTTAAGAATTTATTGAGCTTAAAAGTGTGTGAAATAATTGCAATTGATTGAAAAGCAGCAGCAAAGGATTTAAAGTTGATTTCAGTTTTCATCTTTAGTTTATGTTTGCATTAAAGTTTATTATAAAAGAAAAGAAAAAAAGTTTTTAATTATTTGCCTAATATTTTTATATATATATTTAATTGTTAGTTTGAAAAAGAAAATAATTTAAGAACAAAAAGCAAATAATAAAAGCAAATAAATTTAGTTGATTGAAAATATTTTAGTTGCTTTTCCATATAATTTATTTTAGTTTCTTTTTTTATTAAACTTAAGACATGCTAATAGAGGAAAGGGGAAGGAAAGGTGAAAAGCACAAAAGGATATATAGAAATTTATATCAAGCGGAAAATCTGCAAGTTCATAAATATTACAATAAGCATTTTGAAGCAGAAAATAGAATAGAATAGAATAAAAGGCAGCAGCTGCAGTTCATATGTTAGATATATATATATGGGAATTGTATAGCTGACAAAGGACACAAGAAAAAGAAGAGGAAGAAGCAGCAGCAGCAGCAGCACAACAATATTGTGTGTCAAGTGTATATAAAGAAAATAAGTTGAGGCATTTCCTATGCATTTGCAGCGTTTAATTTCTATAGCATGTCACGTAACGTGAGTAGCTGTGACTGGCATATGAAAGAGAGAGAGATAGAGATAGAGAGAGAGCGTGTTAGATAACAGAGAGATAAAGCATCTGAATTCAATATACTTACTATAAACATATCAATCAATGCTTAATCTGATATATAGAATGTCTGATATAGACAGTTTGCCTTAGCAATTAGTTAAGCACAGCAATATATATATATATGTGTGTGTGTGATTGTGTGTGTTTAGTTTGACTGAAAATCCCTGCAGGTTGAAACTCAATGAAACTGAATAGTTGCAACAGCTCTGTGGCACAACTAAGTAGCTTTCCTTTCTCTATATATATATATATATATATCACAGTTTGAATCCAAACTAAACGTTTATATAAGCGTGAAATAACCTCATAATTAAGCTGCTACTTCAATCTCAAGTATCTCCCCCTCTCTCTCTTTAACTCACCCTCTTTCTCGCGCTGTCGCACTCTATCTGAAATCCAGACCAAATGTAATCAGCTTAGCGGTTTGTCAAATGTTGTATGAATCTGAAATGGGATTACATTGTTTGTTGTTGTCAAGAGGTCACATAATGACATATGAAAGGGACAGCACTATATATATATATCAGTTATTCAGATATCAACTGATATATATATATATATATAAATATATATATATAATGTATATTTTAATTAAAGCTAAAGGTTGCTCAGTTAAAACATTAAATTGTTTCAAGTTAAAGCACACACTTTCCATCCTCTACGTGGGGCTGCAGTAGGGTTGACTGGGTGGGGCATGGGGGAAAAGCATTTAGTTTTAAGTCACCTTTTTCGAAAATAATTAAACATTACCTAAAAAGTTTTGACAATTTATTGTTTTCCCCTGTGTGCGTCTTACACTAAGCGAAACGGCGTCTGAGTAGATCCACATCTTAAACTTGTCAAAATGTTGCTAAGTTTTTACCTGGTTTTTTTCAACTTGCACCTGCCACAACGCAGGTTGCTGTAAGTCCTCCCAAATGCCAATTGTACATACACATACATACACTCTCATATACACACGTATACATATTTAAACAGTTATTAAATTATGTATGACAAGTGGCATATAAAGACATATATGAGTACAGTTGGTAACTGGCAACTGGTAGCTTGCCACAAGTTTCCCTTAACTCCTTGAATACGCTGTCTCTTGTATATCCTCTCTTATATATCCTTTATATATATATATATATATATATATATATATATGGTATAGCTACGTGAATTGCTAACATCATCATCATCTAGCACCATTTTCTTTTATACTTTCTTCTGGGGGCAAGAAGATGCTGCCCATCTTAATTGCAAACTGGCACACAATGCCCCAAAAAGTAGGCAATACGAACAGGTTTACAAGGAGCAGCAGCAGCTGCCATCGACTTCAGCAAGCAGACATCTTTGGCTGCTGCCATTGCGAAGCCATTAAGCTTGGTTCCATGGTTATTATAACAACAACAGTCCAAGCCAGTGCAGAGGGGAACAGTGTAAAAGAGAGTAGGGTGGAGCAGAGAGGAGCGACGAGCACCGTAGAACCACATCGTTTTGGTACTATATACTTCAGAGTAAGAGCAACAATCAAGCGAACAAATTGGGTTACTGCTCAACTGTCTGGTTAATGGCTACAATGACACAATTAATTGCATGTCGGCCTGGACCAAATGCTCAACTACCCAAACTACCCAAGCTGGCCAACTGGCCAGCTGGCTCTCTGCTCGGCCTTTGTTTCAGCTGCCTCGCCTTTGCCCCTGTACTTGCCTTCAAGTGTCTTGCTGCCAACATGAATTCATTTTTGTAGCAAAAATTTAATATGCCTAATATAAATTAGTAATTAGTTGGTCAAGAGAAAGAAGAAGAAGACGCTGAGTAGAAATAGAAGAGAACGCAATGAAATTGTCTTACAATAAATAAGATATTAACTAAGGATGCTACAAGTGGTAAAAGTCTCAAAAAAAGGACTCAACTAACTTCTAATATATATAATAAATGCTTAAGGATAACAGGATATGAAATAGTTCCCTTTCAATATGTTTTAATTCATATGAATTTAAAGTGAAATTATATTTAGAAAATCTGCCAACTAAGTGCACTTTCTCTCAATATACTTTTTGAGCCACATTTAATTGTTCAGTTCTTCCGCCTCGTTTTTTGCCAACAATTTTTTTGTATCGAAGTAAAAAGTCAATTCGCTGCGCTTCCTTCTGCCAGCAGAATGTCAAAATGTTGCCTTGGCCAGCAACTTGTACGGCGCCAGCATGTCCTGTTGTCGTGTTGTGCTTATTGTGCTGGTCTATAGCATACTTCCTGGCATTGTGTATGTGTATGTGTATGTGTATAAATATTTTCTATGTATTCCCCCCTCCCCGTCCCCCTCCTCTCCCCACGGCAGTCATTACAATAGTTAAAGCTACTCACATGATGCTTTAAACTAGAGAAACCTTTTTGCTATTGTTATTCATTCTCTATTCATATCTGCCCCATAGACATTTCTTTGTCCTTTCGAACTTTGACTTGAACTCAAAGCTTACCTAACTATATATATATGTGTGTGTATTGTGTGTGTGTGTATTGTATTGCTATTGGCAGTTTTAATAGGTACATCATATACACTTCCATGCACAGTTGGGTACCTGCAGCTTTACCTTTCTTCCCCCATTTCCTTTTTTTGTTGTGCCTTTCTCTTTGCAAATTAACCCACATTTGCCGCTACTTTCTTCTAGTTTCTGGCTCAGTGTGAGCATTTTTGCTTTACTCTTTCGTTACGTTTATGCCTTAATGGGAAATTGCGTTTTGAGCATTTTCTTTTCAAACTTTACCATATCAAATGAGCCTTTTGCCTGCCTTTTGTAATTTGGCCAACAGAGTTTTGTTTTAGAAATTGGCAAAAACTTTTTTTTCGCCCTTTACTTTAAATTTCTTATTGAGCCTCAATTAGTTAGAGATTCAGATTAGAAGTAACCTATATTTTAATTTTAGTATTTACACTATAAAAATTTATCTTAAATTATATGCATGCGGTTCTTCTATGTTATTAACTTGGCTTTATGCAAATTTTGTTCGAGGTCTACACGCAAATGCATTAAAGTCACCTTTGCTGCAGGCTGCAAGCTGCAATAATTTAAGCCACAAAATTACTGCATGTGGTTTTAAACAAATTCAGTTAGCGGGTGCATTGTTAAAATACTAATACAAGCAAAGATGCATAGGTAAAAGGGGAAGGAATGGGGGCAAAGTTGCTTTAACTTCCGCTTCCGCTTTATGCGTCGACGCTGCGTTAATGGCCCGGACATAAAAATCATAAAGGAGGCATCGATAAGGTGTAGTAGTTGCTAATGCTTTACGTATATACAAATTACATGCACAGCAATTGCAAAGCGAACAACAACAACAACAAAGTGCAATAAAAGGGAAGAACAACAACAAAAGCAGAAAGGAGAAAGAAAGAAAAAGCAAAATGGAAAAACAAGTTGCTGACCGCAGGGCAAAGTCGACTGCCGCTCAGCGATGCGGACGACTGAACGCTAAAACCAAATTACAATAGCGATAAAAAGCAGGCACTCACATACAAACACACATGCATACAATTTCACATATGTGTATGTGTGTGCGTAACTGTGTCGCCATGTAAATGCTGTTTTTATAAGTGCTTTTTATGCACTTATTAAAAGTGACAGAACTAAGCCGGCTTAACTAGGCGAATGCACGCACACTAATATACATATAACACACACACATACACAAATTGCTATACAACCACACATATACACACACATAGCTTACACAATTGCTTACCTGCTTGAACATTGCATTCAAAAGTTTCAAATCTTAAGCTGAAATTTCAGTTCGTTTTACTTGAATTTCATTTTAGCATAAAACAGGATAAAAACCAACAAAATGAAAGGATTATCTTGAGCATTGAGCTTGCACTTGCTCCTTTTAGCATTTATACTGCGCATTGATAAACTCTGATTTAAGCAGCAGCTTACAGCTGCAACTTACAAGCTAATTCTATATAGCTTCAACTGCTGCGAGCTTCAATTCAGTGGTAACTTTCTCTCAACTTTCTTTTCTTTAATGGGGGAAAATATTTGCAATTTGATACTGGCTTATCAATCTAATCAAATTTAAGAATTTTCATTTATTTTTCGTTTATTTCCTTGTTTGTTTTAAGTTTTTCTGCATTTGTTTTGCTTCTCACCAGCAATTTTTTATTTATTTTTAAATAAAATTTAATGGAAAATCAAATTAAATGCAGAGAAAAAATAAATGAAATTTAATATTACTGTTGGTCAGAATTAACAGGCTTGTTCTAGTCTTGTTGGCAACAGCAGCAGCAGCTTAACAATAATACGTTTACGCAGCGTTGCGCCATCGGTGTGCCTAATGAAACGTGTTGGCAAAGCCAAATTGTGTAGCATACTTAGCAGCGCAAAGGGTTTTAAATGTGAGACGGGGCAGCTAGGGAGCTATTTAGCGCACATTTAAGCCCTCGTTCCCTCCATTTCCCCGACTGAAACCAAGCGGCGCTTTTAACCCAAACAAGATGACAAGGCGTACTAAGACGACAAGCAGAGAGTACACAGATCCCCAGGACAACAAACGAGGATGCAGTGAGCCAACAAACCAGCCAACCAGCCAGCTAACCAGCCAAGCAACCAGCCAGCCAACCGCCCAGTGACAATAATTTAATTTAATGTGTTTGTATGCAACGGCGACAAAAGGCAGCAAACGATGACAGAGCGATAGAGAGACAGAGAATACGCAAGAGAGGGAGAGAGTGGGGAGAAAGAGAGAGAGTGCTAGTGATAGTAGTAGCATTGGCAATGGACCATGTAAGAGTGGTGCAGGTTGCAGGTTGTGTGGAAAACAGCATCGAACCAGCAACGTCCACGACCCACGACAAAAGATAACTCACAATTTGTGGCCGCTGCGTGCGCGTTGCAGCTTGCATCTTGCAACTTGTAATGCCAACGGAGAGGCAAAATTTATGGCACTTCCGTACGCCATTCGGCTATATACAGGACGCGATCTCGTTGGGAATTTATGTTGAAATTATTAGTGTAAACATTTTGTATTTAATTAATATGCCGCATAACAGCAGCAGCAACAGCAGCAACAGCAGCAATAACAAGCAACAACAACATGCAACAACAAGGCGAGGACAAGCGCGTTGACAATGCAAACGGCCCACAAAAATATTTGCAATGAAATCTTTGCTCAATGCTTTCATTTTTGCATTTCATATTTTTACTTTTATTGTTACAGTTACGCGCTGCATAATGCGATAATAATGATGTGTGTTATTTATGTCTTTTATAAACTAAGTGGGAAAATTTACAGTTAAAATATGAGCCAAAGATTGCTGCCTGCTAAGAGCGAAGTGCAGAGCTGACTGCAGAGCAGAGCAAACCTCAGGGAAAGTAATGTATGGAAAAGATATTAAGTGATGAATATATATAGTTATATCTTCATTAGTTAGCCTATTAAGTATAATAATAGGAAATATATTTAACCAATAGATAGAAAGAGAGGTACAGAAAGAATGAAAGAGACTACTACGTCCACATGAATTGCTATTGAAAAAAGTGTCACTGTCTAAGCAGCAGCTTCCACAACTTGCAACACTTGTTTACTGCAGCTTTAAGATAAATTTTCTAAACTTTCTAAGAACCAATAAAACTTAAGCTGCTTTAAGTCTTCTATAGCTTTCTTCTTATATTGGATTCTACACTGCTTTCGGTCTTGCACAAAGCAAAACATTTGCCATAGCTTAGAATCAAATTTCCAGGTAAATTCTATCTTAATGCGACAACCATTTGCTGTCCCTTTGCTTGTAAACACACAGACACACACACATTCATATATACAAGTATATATTTGTATATACATTTGTATATATATTTGTGTAGATTTGTCTCTTCCCCTTCTATTTTGTGGTACTTATGTGCACTCATAAATTGTCTGTAGTATTTCTAGACATCATAATACAGAAGTGTAATAAATATGCGACAACGCAGACTGCAAACATTGCGAGTAAGAAAAGAAAGTAGAAACGAAAAGAAAAGAAAAGAAATGGAAGAAAAAGGAATTAACAAAAACAAAAATGGTAAACAACAAGCAAATAAAAATCAGAATAAGCTTATAAAACACACCAACAACAACTTAGAACTTTGTTGTTGTATTTATTATTGCGATTGTAAATTGAAAGAAAGGTTCAGGCTAAGGCAGAGACTGAAGCTTAGGCAGAGGCAGAGCCCTGGGCAGAAGCAGAGACGTGGGCAGAGGCAGACCCCTGGGCAGAGGCAGAGACCTGGGCAGCGATTGCGACTGCTACTACGAGTGGAGCTGCAGGTTTTGAGGTAAAAGCAGATTCTAATGCGAAGTAATGACCATGAAAATGACAGAGGAATATAAACACAAACGCAACTGAAAGAGAGACAGAGAGAGTGTGTGTGTCTGTATGGGAGTGTAAGCAGAGAGGTGGCAGAGTGAGCGTAAATCTTTTTTGTGACGCTTTCAAGGTGAAATAACAATTTAAGTTTACGAGCAGCACTCGAAGGCGACAATAACCACAACAGCAACAACAACAACAACAACAACAAACAAATTGAAGAAGAATATAAGAAGTATACTGGACAACATTAGCCTTAGGGGCACGCACTCATACACACACACACATACACTGAGAGAGAGAAAGAAAAGAATATAAATAAAATCTATGATATATGATAGAGCTGAGTGTCAGTTACCAGGACAACTGTCGGTTTTTTATTTTAATCCTGTAAAGCTCAGACCAACAGAGCTGTTTTACGTAAGACACAGAGAGAGGGAAAGACGGAGAAAGGGAGTGCTACGCATTATGAGTCCTACATATATCAAGCTGTAATAATCTAAAGGATGTTCCAGTAAGTAGAATCCATACAGCTCTTAGTATTCCTCTGGCAATGCAGAGATTTTCAATGTTATCCTTGGCATTAGCTGTAGAATATGTAAAGGATCTGTAAGCATTATATATATAATTATTGCTGTTTACTGGAATGTCTTTGTACATTTTACTTCCTTGTGATTACAGCTACAGAGCATAATTTCACAGCATTTACCACTGCCACTGCCACTGGTAATTTCTCAAGCTTTCTCCTTGCTTCCATCTGTTAATGAACATTGAAATTATCCAGAAGATTCATCAAAAATTATACGAAAGATTTCCTGCTATGTTCAAAGACACCTGTCCATTGCCAAAATATGCTGCATGGTGTGTATGTATGCTTTTTTGGAGGGGGCACGTTTATTGGACATGGCACTGGTTGGCAACATGTGCTGCTTAATGGCCAAACAATTCAGTTGTAACCAAAGCTGGCACTTTGCTTAGCTCTCAACCCACATTGTTTAACCCTCGGATAACCCCTGGATTACCCCCGGATAGTCACTGTATAACTATCTATGCTATGTATATGGGTAATAGCAAAAGGCAAAAGGTGCAATCATCCTACAGCTGGCAATCTTCCATTTACTTCGATTTTCTAGTCTACTACAAATCACAATTCGATTGTCCCTACGTGTCAATCACAGGACACGGCCAAAGCAAAGCATTTAAGCAGCATTCGTCCTGGCATTATACAATCATTTGTGATACCTGGCCCAAATGCTCTCTCTGTCTCTGCTCTAACAAGTTAATGGTCCTTGCCAGTTGAAACAACAGGCGAGAGTTGCTACGTTGATTTTATCCTGGATTTGTATCACTTGCTGCTGTTGCTGCTGTTGGTGTTGCTGCTGCTGTTGCTGTCAGAGTAGTTTAATTAGCGTTACCTGCCAGTCACCCAAGTGGACAAATTTGGTCGCAGTACAGCGTTGACCATTTAGCCGATAAATGTTACGTTTCCCTAACCCACTGCCTTCCCTCTCTCTTAGCCACATTCACACAATTCACCTGCTTGTCCTGGCTTGGTATGCATTGATTGGCTTTTCACGTGTGTCTCTCGGTCTCTCGCTCTATGTGTTTGATATTTGTGATTAGGATTTTGTGGTGCTACAATATTGACACACACACACACACACGACCACACATACATCTAAATCCTTAGCAAAGCCTAAATATTTTTTCCCTTTTTTTCTCCAGTTTTATTTACACTGTGAAAAACCTTTAAAAGCATTTTTAGCTTCGAAGACCACCTGTTAAATTGTGTGCAAGCGAGCAAAAATGTCTAAATTGGTGGCCAACAACATACAAATGACAACACACTCACACACACACACACACGCACAGCTTTAAATTGCACAGCTGAGGTCTTTGCCTTTGCAGTCAAAGAAAAATTCGCTGATGAAGCAACAAACGGAAAAAATTGTTAAGGAAAGGCCTAATTCAAATCACAAAATCAAAAAATACAAACGGACATTAAAAAGCTTTGCAAAGCTCGCTCCTTATTGCTGAATGTGTATTGTAAGCTTTTGACTTTAAGAGAGAGAGTGCCACATACTCTTAAGCATGTGGCATGCTCTTTACTTAGTTGAAAGCTTTCAAATTGAAAGCTGCCTCAGGGATGCTGTAAAGAAGTAAAAGAGGCAAACCAAAGACGACGAGTGTTAACGGTTTCGCAATATTTGGCTCGTATCTTGGCTACTGTATTGTCAGCTTCGTCCTCGTCAACTTGGCTAACGATGGCCAATGTGTAGTATTGTAGTAGGTCCTGGCCGAGCATGCTGGCCGATGATGCTGCCTGTTAGCAAGGTAAACGTTATTTCAGTCAAGCTCCAGCATCCGTTCAAATAGGGAGCAATTTCTGCGCGTTCCGTTCAAAAATATACGAGAGACACACACACACACAGCGCGTCCTCTACGTTGTTTAAACTTATTGTCCGCGTGTGTGCGTATTATACATATATAGTGTGTGTGTGTGTGTGTGGTTGTGTGTGTGATTGTGTGCTTACTATTCTTAACGTAAGTGTGCATTGGTGTGTATAAATTTAAAACAACAACAGCACAAAAAAAAGAAAGCAAAAAAATTCTTAAGGCAAAACCAAAATCCAAACAGAAACAGAAACGCGTCCTGTGACAGGTAGCGCCTGGAGAACCGGTTAAACTTTGGCTAATCCTTGTATGCTTTGAAATTGCCGCAGGCTTAGAGCGACAGCAACGTATCAAGCATTAAACAAACAATACACAGCGTACATAGCAACTACAATAACTAACTTTTAACAGTTATAAAATTGAAAATGTAAGCAAAAACAAAAAAAAATAACAAAAATATATTTGTATGGAAATTTAAGGGAAAATTTTTCAAGTAGTTGCAAAGCAGCTTAAAAATCAAATGTGAAAATGGAAATAGTCAGAGTTTTGTTTAAGCTCTTTCGAAATTTTGCACAATTTGCAAATGTTTTAAGCCACAAAAATACTTTCACCTTTGACCTGCTGCTACAGCAACGGCAACCAAAAACATGTTCAAACTTCACTCATAAATCACTCGAATGAAACTTGAAATTGAAAGCAAAGTCAAAGATTTAATTAATTGTTTGCTGTGAAAATCCTTTACACTATTTTATTTATATATTGATTTCCTGAAGGATAATAATTGTTTGGTTTTTATCTTGTTTTTTTGTAGAAAACACTTGATTTTATTTAAATAAATTTATTTGTTATTTTGTTGTTTGTTATTTTCCCAATGCTATCCTTAAGCATTCAGTCAAATGTTGTCAGATTTTCATAAATAAATCAAATCAAATTGTAAACTTCTTGCCTCTAATCTCAACACATTCACAAAGCAATCTCAAAATGATTTTTTGCTTCTGAATCACATATATATATATGGTATATATATATATACAAAAAAAGCAACTTAAATCAAAGAAAACAGCAAGTTGACCTTAAGTCAAAACTGACACCAAGCAAACAACTATACATATATATATATATATATATATTTATATATATATATTTATATATATATATATATAGGGTTAGCATTTTCTATTGTTCAGTTGAGTTGAGTTCAGTTCAAATTTCTATGCTCATCAACTTAAATTGTGAAAATTAATCAAGTTGAAAAGGTTTTGGCCATGGGCTAAGGGACATGGCCATTTTTGGTAGGACATCAACTAAAGTGTGGTCTAAACTGCTTTTGTTTTGGTTGTCTGGTCAGGTCGAAGCAGTCAAGACGCAAGTCAAACCTGATGCAAGTGATGGCAAGCCTTTTCATTTTTTTTTTTTGGTACAAAAAATATCAAAAAAAAAAAGAACGAAAAAAAGAAAAAGGGAAACCTTTTAGTTTGCATTCAAGCGGAAATTAAAGCGACAAAGCATCAAGAGAAAACAGACCTCTAGATAACAAATACAAACACATATATTTATATATATATATGTGTGTGTGTGTGTGTATGTGTATATATATGAACTCACACGCTTTTAAATTGAAATTGTGTCCTTAGGCCTAAGGCTCACAAAATGAATAGCTACAAAGCCAGAAAGGACATTATCAACACGTGCGCTGCGTTTGCGTTTTACGCTTTAAATTTTTAAATTTTTCTACCATACAAAATTTTCCTTTCTTTTACTTTTCGCTTTTCGCTTTTCTCTTTTTTTTGCTTTTATTTTTTTATATTTTTTTAAATATTTTATTTTTATTTTATTTTAAATTGTGGGTCAAAAGTTGAGCGACATTTTTGTGCTGCTCTTTGCTGTGTGCCTATGTGTGTGTGTAAAATTCAACGTAAAACCCTTTTTAATTAATGCACTCGCACCACTTGCCCCGCTCACACCATTCGCACCACCAGCACTGGCAGCACTCGCACCAAAACCCGCACACACCTCATTAAAATGCGTTTGAGTATGCTTCATAGTATATATATGTGTGTGTGTGTGTGTGTGTGTATTTGCAGCAATTTTTTCGTGTTTTTTTGTAAATGAAAACATAAAACGAGTTTATGATTATTCTGCAGTGACTCGACAGGTTTATAATTAATTTAATTAGCAAACCACTTTCCAGCGCCACAGCGCAACTCGAAAGCCAATAAAAAAATTTACCTCATTAGGCAGTTCATAAAACGATATCAAACAAATGTATAAATATATATATATATATATATATATGAGATCATATATCAGAGCTAATAATAAAAGACTTTTCTGAAAAGAAAATAAAAGAGTTAAAGCTAAATTTGAGTCAAAGATTAATTAATTCTCAATTAGGAATTCCATTGAAATGCCGCAAATGAAATTTATTTGTTGCTTAAGAACTTTTATTTAATTGAATTGCAAATTGTCAAGAAGTTTGCAGGGGCTCAAAATTAATATTGGAACTATTCTTTTTTATATAATTTTTTATATATTTTAATTGTTTCTTATGATTTAGAGCCTTAGTTTGTGTGTATTGGTAACAAATTCTTAATTTAAATTTAATTTAAATTATTTTCATTATTTTGAAGAAGCTGCTCATATTGTTAGGGTTAACTACTAGAAGAAATTGCTTAGCTGTAATATATATTAAAGGAATTGTTGTGTGCAGTTCGTTTTTTAGAGAATTTCAGTTGTAAATGATGTGTTGCATTGTTAGTATATATGTGTGTGTATGTGTTGTAGTATGAACAGATTATTGCTGGCAGTTGGCTAAGACTTTGCTCCTATATTAGACTTCAGACGACAATCCAAGATTAATTATAATGTTGCCTTCTTTTTGTTTGTTGTTCTCACTATATGAATGCTGCTGATTAAAATTTCCTTTCTCTTAGGTTTGAAAAGTTTTTCTATATGCCTTTTGTTATCAGTTTTAAGTAGAAGTAAATTCTGCCTATGTTTCTGATATCCAAAGCAGCTTTGACTTTCTGTTTTTTAATTAAATAAAATAAAATTGGCTGCAAGCAATAAATAAATTTTATTTTATATTAAACATTGAATGAATAACTTTTATTAATAATAATGATGAATATATATTTAAAGAATTTTACTCTTCTTTCATAAAGGAATAAAATTTCAATAGTTTATTATGTAATTTTGGGGTTAAATTTCCAAGGCAACTTTTTAAGGCTTCAATATATATGCCTAATGAATTCAATTATAACCCTTGTGGCACATAAGAAAATTGGCAATTTTCATTAAAATATTTTGTTTTTATTTTATATATATATATTCAAAGTGCTTTGAATGTCACATAAACTGTGTTATGACTTAAAAGATGTGCAAGTTGATATAAGAAATATTTGTGTAAAGTGTAGAAGAAACCATTAAACACTTAGAAAAGGAAAACATTTACAGCTTTGCCAAAGATAAACCAGAAAGGAAATAGCAGAGGCAAAATAAGAACAACAAAAAAATAAGAAAAACAACAAAAAACAGCAAAAATACCATCAAAAGTAAATGAAGCATAAATGCCAAAAACATACACAAGACGACGATTATATTATAGCATGAGGTGGGTCTTGAGAGGGGTAGAGTGGGGATGCGTATTATAAGAAAAAGTGATTTCATTTTTCCAAAAATGCCAAACAACAAATTTTTTTGTTTTTTCTGTTTTTTTTTCGCTTTATTTTCCTATGATTTTTTTCATTGAGTGGAACAAGTGCAGAAAATTGATGGAAGGCAAGTGCGTAGCTTAAGCTTATATTGGCCATGCGGATGTTGTGGTTAAATAGGTTTTTACTTACTGCTCTTTCTTCTTCTTTTTTTGGACTTTTGGTAGGAGATTTTGAAACACGCCGCGGCGTCATTCAGCGGCATAAAAATAACCGGAAGGAATTATATCAACCTCAGACACGGAGAGGAAATTAAATATTTTATAGTCTGCGGCAAGCGAGACGTAAATTTATATAAAGAAAAAAAAAATTGATGAAATTTTTTTTTTTTTTGGTAATTTTCATGCAGGCAAACGACAGGCAGCAGCAACAGCAGACAAAATACTTTGAATAAAATCAACGAAAATGAAGAAAAACAAATTATATTTTCATTCTTCATAAGGTGTGTAAAGCTTAAGGTGTGCCTCTCTCTCTCTCTCTCTGTGTATGAGAGTGTGTGAATGTGGATGCGGGCGTGGGTGTATGGGTGTGTGTTAATGCCGCGATGTTGCATTTTTGAGGTATTATGAAAAAAATCACTTAAAAAAAAGGAAGGCAAAAGCAACCAACGTTAAGTTGAGAAACAGTCATAAAATGTATACAAAAAAATATATAAAAACTTATATATAAATGAAACCTTAAGCAAGTATTAAAAGGATATGCACGACTAAAAGATATCTCGTATTAATCCGAAGGCACAAAATGTGCACTAATTTCTAACTTGGAATAATTTATAAAGTTTTTCTTGAGGGTCTATATTAGAAATATTATTATAGAGTATAGTATATATAATAGTTATAGGGTATCTTTAGATTTATATAAAATATGAGAGCAAAATACAAGCAGCTAAGAATTAAATAAGAAGCAAAATGCGACATTTTAAAATTAAATTAAAAATAAGGAAATGAAAATTGCCATAAGCTCTGACAAAGTTGCCATGGATTCCACTTAGATGTTACATTATTTCTTCTCTCAGTGATTCACACAGTTGAAGAAAAAATATATATAATAATTTATATATACACATATACATACATATGTATATAAGCATGTGCTCACAGAGTTCTTTTACATTCTCTCTTTTTAAGCCATTTATTATTTATCATTTCAAATGTTTCTATGCGTCAAAATGTTATTTATGTTTCAGTATTTTGATTAAAATTTAGATTTGTAGACTTATTATCACAGACTTAGCAAACAATCGGCTTAAAACAGCATAGCGAAATATGAAATTGTGTAGAGTGAGTGAGAGGTAAGCTGCCTTAGCAGAGACAAGAACCAGAACAACGCTTCGCTTCACATTTTACACTTAATAGAAGAGAAGCAAATGAAGCTGTTAACATTAAGCAAATTAAAGAAAATTAACAAGAGAAATGGGAGTAGGAAATCAAAAATGCTACTTTAGCTTTAACTGAACGAATTATAAATATAATTAAATCTATATGCAATTCTTTATTTAATCTCTTTTTATAAGTGAATCAAGCAATGAAATAAATGGTTTAAGTTTCCATTTGCATCCAATGATTAGTTGCTGCGTTTGCCTAAGGTGTTTAAAGTATTGATTTAAGCCTATACTTAAGTTAATTTATAAATTAAAATTCATACAAATTTTTTTAAATATTTAATATTGATTTATTTTAATAATATAGATATATATCCATTAAAGAATTATTTTTATTTTTATATTCTTTTTAATATAATTGTTTTATTTAATTTTTATTTGAGACACGATATACTTTGTTTTTCTTCATTTAATTTTAGTTTAATTTATTTTTGTTACATTTTTATTCAATTTTATTTTATTTAGTATTATTATATTTATTACTAAATTTTATATGAGTTTAATAATCTTTATAATATATTTTCATTTTATTTTTACTTTAATTCAATTTATTATTCTTTTACTTTATTTCATATTATTTTTAATAAGTAAACCTATTTCCTAATTATTTTTTTATATTAATTTCACTTTACTTCTCATATTTTATTTTCTCTTTATTTCAATTTTACTTTTTTTTTTTTTTTTTTTTTGATTTACTTTTTATTTTTACTTTATTTCATTGAAATATATATATTTTATTTTACTTTGTTGCATTTGATATCAAGTCTTTAAGTATCTATTGACAGTTTTATGCTTTATACTTGTGCAATGATCATTAATAAATAAACGTTTTCCTTTTCTCTGCTCTTTCCCGTTTTACACAAATACATACAAAAATGTACACACACACACACTCATACACACATATAGAACACACAATAATAGTAGCAGAACAGGAAATCAACGAAATTGTCGCCACTCTCAAATCAAGTGGAAATTTGATTAAAGAAGAGAAAAGAAAATTTAATAAATTTCCAAAAAAAAAAAATAAAAAATAAAAAACAATTCAAAAGAAGACAAACCAAAAAAGAAGGCGAATAAAAACACATCAGAAAAAAAATAAAAGAGAAAAAGGAAAGTGCGAGTTTATCAAAAGGTAACAGCAAACGGAAATCAACACGCAACGCACATGAACGAACTTTTAGCTGTTGTTGTTGTTGTTGTTGCTGGTGTTGTTGCATGGCAAATACAAAACACAAAAAATGAAAGCACACACACAACATAGCAAACATTAAAAGTCAGCGAAGCGTAAAACGCGCAACACACAAGAAACACACACACCAAAAAAAATAAAGGATACAAAAGATATATAAAACCCGATAGAACCAATAAAATATAAGAGATAAACGAAACAGAGCGAAAGAAAAACGCACAAAAAAAATAAACCTTAAGAAGAAAGACACAAAAAAGAACTCTACCTAAAACTAAATAACTAAAATTAAATGTTACAAGTATTACTTAGTAACTAGTACAGCAAGTGTAGAAGGGAAAGCGGCTGGAGTCTCAACTAACATCAACTAACGACACAGCTGACGACTGCCTTTTGGCAAGGACATTGCTATAGTCGCACATACACACATATATATATAGAGCGAATTCCCTTTGGTTTTGCTTTTTCTCTATTTCTCTTATTTTTTTTATATATCATTCTCCTGCTTCGACCAACGCACGAAATTAAGTGCAGATTATCAGCAGATTATATTTTAATAGCATTTCAAGCTGTTGCCTTTCAGCAGAAAGATACCTACAGGACGACAGCAAGGACACACTTCTAGCAGCAGCCATGTGCTAGTCAGCAGCAACACATAGTGTGTATGTGCGTGTACTTCTGTGTGTGTGTGTTGGTGTATATGTCTCTGTTGACCAACGCTACAGACACAGCAATTTTTTGTGGTAAAAGCCAAACCAAAAGCGCGTTTAGAAATTGAATTAAAGTGTGTAGAAATTGTGGCAAGTGTTTTGTGTCTTCCTCGCATACTGTGCTCGTGTACGTTGTGTGTGTGTGTGAGTGTGAGTACACACACAAAAAGAAACAGAAAAACAAAAGTAAAATAAATACAACAAACTAAAAGAATCTAATTGAAACATTAAGCATACGCCATGTGGTAGCAACGAAAGTGAAACGAAAACAGCAACAGTAGAAGCAACAGCAGCAGCAACAGGTAAGTCCTTGTAATGCTTCTATTAAAACTATCTTTGAGTTACCAAAAGTACAAGAAAATTAAATTTGCTTCTAAGCAAATGCAACGTTTCAATACAAAAGTCTAATTTTAGCTAACTTTTAGCAAGCACATTATAAATTTTTAAGTCGTAAAAACATTTAAAACTCCAACTCCAACTCTAACTTTAACTCAGGCCACATGCCACTCGCTTGTTAACCCTTTGTATGCTTTCAATGCAAAACAAAAAAAAAACTGGGGCGCCACAAGCATTTTTTGGTGCTTCCTGCCACAACTGACTACTGTTAATTAATGCCAACCAAGCAGCAGCATCCGTTGCAGCATATTTAAAAACGCATTAGCTTACGGCTTACAAAGACCAAAAGCAACACTCCAAATGCCAGACACAAACAGCTCTCTAGAATTCAAATCAGAGTGTCATAAATTTTTGGTAACATCTACCAAAAAAAAAATATATATATAAAAAATAAGCATTTGGCCAGCAGCTTAAAAAAAAACATTAGCTTAATGTGTACTAAAAAAGAGAATAATAAGACTCATATATACATAAATATATATGTATATATTTAGTCCTGTGCAGCATAAGATGTTGTAATTATGCTTGCAGCATCTCTAAAATGCTACACCAAAAAGGATATATATAAGCCTTTATATATATGATATATATATATATGATTTACATATGTATGTTTTATATATATAAATGATGTATATATGTGTGTGTTGTATATTTATGTGTGTGATGTATAAGCACTCGCATGTGTGGCTAATTTCATTTTGCTTTCTCTGCTCTCTTTTCGTTTTCTTTTTTCTTTTTTTGGTATCATGGCTAAGAGGCGACACTTGCGTAGACATTAAAATGAAACTTTTGCTGTGAGACAGTGAGTAGAGGTTGTGAGGGGTTAGGGGAGTTGGGGCAGTTTGGTTGGTAGCAGTGCGTAAGCCCACCTGCAACAGCAGTCAGCATCATACTCAGCACATCCTTGGCATATATATCCTTGGCATATCCTTAGTGGCCATAATGCGCTGCTGCTGCTTTGTTGTTTGTGTTAATGTTGTTGTTGCTGGTGTTGTTTTAATGCTATTTGCCTGTCTTTGCTGCTGCCGCTGATACTGCTGCTACTGCTGCTGCTGTTTCCCAGACTGTTCAGAATCTGTCAGCAAGCTACGTGACAATACAGCTCTCTGTGCCACTCTATGGCTGCTTTGGGTGTTGGTGTTGGTGTTGTCGTTGGTGTTGGTGTTGTCTGTTGTCTGTTGTCTGTTGGGTGTTGGATGTTGGATGTTGCTGTTTAACTGTAGGTGGTCGTTTTATGTTTTGTGGCATTGGTTGGGCTGGTTGGGTGGTATCATTGGTATGTCACTGCGGTAGACCGCTACTTTACTGGCTGACCTAAGCCAAGCTATGCTCACACCCCTGGCGAAGAAGTGGGGGTGTAGGCGGGGATGTGGAAGTTACCTGACAAAACTTTAACGTAAAAAAATTTCATTTAAAAGTTTTTCACAGTCGTTTCGACTTGCCTGCTGACTGCTTGCCCCACGCATTGCCTATGTGTGTGTGTGTGTGTGTGTGACCCTTGGACTAACAACAGCTGCTTAAAAGTTATACACCCCTACAGCAGCTTCCCCGCTGCATACACCTTTCCTCTCTCTATATGGCAGAGACTTCTTAGTTTTCAGCTACAAATTGCCATTCATTTCTTAAGGGCAACTTTTCCAAATGGACATTGACGTTATATGGTTTTGGTTTTAGGTTTTCCTTTTGCTGTTGCTGTAGCTTTTCTTTTATTTTCTTTTTTTTTTGCTTTTGCGCATCATAAAGATTGAAGAAAAAATTTGAACAGCTTCTACTTTGCCCCCAACACACAAGAATACAATAGAATACACTGGACACTAAACTCAGGACACTCCATTAGCATTAGCAGCTTGTCAAAGCACATTTGGATTGCACAGATTTACGAAGCTATATTAAATATATCAACTTATGTCTGAATATGAATGTATATATATATATATATATGTATGTGTATAAGCTATAGCTGTGGCGAAATAATTCAACAATATTTCTGCTTAAACAGCAAACAAAATAAAAACTAAATCAAGTTTTTAATGGCTTCAAGTTTTTTATTGATATTTTTTAATAATATTTTATTTTTCTTCCTTTTTTTCTATTTTGTTTTTTTCCGAATTTTTGACCATTTTATTTATATATTTATTTTTTGTTGAAAACTATTTTAATTTTTTATATATTTTGTATAAAGTTTTTATGGCTTTTTCATAAACTTTTCTGCAATTAAACAAAAATATTATTTTATATTTTTATTTCCATTTTCTTTTTTCCCATTAAGTTGATAAAGGTTTTACAGTATTTTTAATATACTGCTTTTAATGCCTTAATGTGTTAGATAACCTTTTGGATACTATAGTCTCTCTCTCTCTCTCGCTCTTTCATATATACTCTGCCTTTTGGTTTAAGCCAACTTAATATTAAAATTGCAAATTGAATTGGTTTTTGCTTTTTAACCGAATTGCAACAAAATGTTGAATAAAAAAGTTTAAAAAAAAAAATTGTAAATTGTTTTTTTTTTTATTTTCATTTTATTGTTGCAACATTTTCATGCAACATCTGCTGTTATTCCTTTGCTGTTATTGTTGCTGCTGCTGCTTAACTAATTAATGCAGCTTAATTGCATAAATTAAAGCAACCAATGGAAATTTTATATTTGTTTAACTGAATAAATAAACAGCTGAAAGGTTTTTTTTTTATATTTATTATCCTTATTGTAGCTAATTATAGTTTTTTTCTGTCATAATTTAACAGAAGTTTTTACATTAAATAATATTTAATTCTTTTTTTTTTTCAAATTATAAATATCATTTGAAATATGTTAAGTATTTTGTTAGCCGACTAATTATTATATAATTTTAATTAGCTTTTATATAAATTGTTGCAAAATTCATAAAGGAAAGTTGAAAGATCTCTATATATATACAAATTTGATTAGACTTAAACAAAGCTCAGTTTAGTTATATTAAGAAGTAGTTAAAGATCGTTTTACTATATATATTTAGAGTAGAGTTTAAGTTTAATTGCTGCAGGATTAACTCTCAGCTGGTGTAGCAATAATCCTAGTTATTTCTATGGCATATTTCGACAAGTGTTTCGCAGCAGCTTATAAATTTTGCACATGAATTCAATTTAGCAGATTTGAAATAAAAGAAATAAAGAAGGGAGGAAACAAAGAAAGAAAGAAGGAAAGAAAAATAAAAGTAAAGTTAATGTGAAAAATTGTATAAGCAAAAAAAAAAATTGTGAATCGCGTACAAATTGTTCATTCTTTATCGACTGGGAATATTTGAGGCAGCATCCAGCAGGGCAGCAAATTGTAACAGACACACACGAATACACACACATACACGCACATACACACGCACACATACACATATATCTAGAGTATCCTTAGCAATGTTTTAAAGCACTGGAAAATCGTCCTGCTTGGGGTAGTAAACAGTTATTAGATGTCACAAGCCGCTCAGCCAGCTACCAGCTACCAGCTACGATCTAACAGCCAGCAGCTCCCTATTGTAACTTTCGCACGCTAGATGGAGCTGTGGCAATGAAGGCATCGAGCAATGGAGCGTGCTGCTAAGGAGTATTCAACTAATAAAAATGTCAAAACGCATGAAGTTGATGACAAGTAACGCAAAACGACAGCCATTCCATTGAGCCAGTAGTCAGTGGCAGCGGCAGAATGAGAGTCTGGGAGTCCAGGCAGCTTTGCCTTTACTCCTGGCTATGTCCTTAATGTGAGCAACAATTTGCCACACCTGCTGTGAGAATACTGTTATGAGACTTAACTTTGTTGTATGTGTATGCTGTCTATCTGTGTATGAGTGTGCGCCTGTGTGTATTATGGACGTTACTACTTTCACTGCTATATCTCACACATATATATATAAACATTTTCATTTCAACGCATTTACTTCGCTTTTTCTCCCCCACATTTTCTACGGCTTTTCCATTTCCATCATTGCTAAACTTTCACAATTAAAAGTTGGCAATTTTCTGCGTGTGCTCGCCACGCACGCATCGTTTCAATTTGGTTTTGTTGGATTGGATTAAGTGGATTTATCATATCTAACATTGCCAAAGTTCTCTCTCAAAAATATATCTATTTATATATATACGAAGATATATATATATTCTCGTATATTAAACATATTTGCTTGACTTTTAATTACGCAATTTTTCAGTGCACTCACGTACAGCAGTCAATGTCGTGGTGAAAAAAGAAAACAACAACAATAACAGAAATAAAAACAAAAAGCAGAGCAAAAGTTTTATTTCTATTTTGTTGTGCGGTACGTGTCGCATGTAGAAAGCATTTTCAATAAACGGTACTTTTGGTGCTTAGCCAAAGGGAATTGATAAACTTTTTTTGACATTGGCCTTAGTCTTGTACACGGTCAAAGGTCAAACAATAGACTAACACACAATTTCTATTTAAAATATTATCGTGTTTCACTTTACAATTTCATTGTCAAACATTGTTAGACAAAACTCAACCCTCATAGACTCCCTCACACACTCTCTCAGTCTCTCTCCCTCATACACTGTCTCTGTCTCTGTGTATTGCCTCAGAGACATTTACTACTTTCACTTAATGCCAACGGCTCAAGTTTCCAATTGAACGCCTGCTACGAAAAACATAAACGTGACAAAGCGAAATAATCATGCAACAACGATTTCCATTAACAAATATTTTATACACTAACAATTTGATTGATGAAATTGCAAGAATTAAATAAAGTTGAACTGAAAGTTAATGCTGTCTAGGATCAACAAGGATAACTGTGACTAGCTTTTGCCTCCTACTGTTTGAAGTTGTTTAGGAAGTGCATGAAATCCGATTGACCTTTTTATAATTTGCACATTTTTTTTTACATTCATTGCGTAATCGCAGTTAACTTTATTACTTAGTTAATATACTCCATAATGTAGCATATTATTTCTTTTTTTTGGCCTACTTTTTGGGGCCAACAGCAGGCTGTAGAGCCAAAATGCTGCTGTCTACTCTATACATACCCATTGTCAGGCACACGTGTCGTAGCCGCCATATTAAATATACGCCTACAAGAATCACACACACACACACACACACCAACACACACAGGCACATAACTTGCTTCAGTCTGTGGCAGTGCTTTCTGCTGGAGCTCTGTTCAGCTCTGTCTGTTATTTAAACAAAACAATTAAAATGATTTTCCAAGCGCGTTCTTCTTCGTAAAGAATATAAAAAAAACACACACACAACAGTAAAAGCAGCAACAGCAACAATAATAAGCAGAACAACAAGAACAAGAGAAACAACAAACAAACAACACAGCATGAGCTTTCTCCTATATGTGTGTGTGTGTGTGTGTGTATGAGTATGCAGTGTTTGCCCTTGTTGTTCTAGTGATTGTAGTTGTTGTTGTTGTTGCTGTTGGTGCTGTTGTTGTTCGCGTTGTTGTTGTTGTGTTTGTTGTTTATTTAGACGCAGGCATGTATACATAACATTTACAGCAACAACAAATTGAATGAACACGCGCCCCGAAAACGTTTAATAAACACAAAAGCAAAGCAGAAACAGCAACAGCAGCAGCAACAACAGCATAGAATAGCAATAGCAATAGAAGGAAGAAGTGAAAGAAAGAAGTAGCAGAGGGAGCAGCAGGGGGCAGTGGGTGTAACTGCTCAACACACGACATCAACATCGACTCCAACTGCCTTTGAAACTTAATGAAATGTAATGATGAGGTGAGGGCTCAAGAGCAGGATGCATGTCCTGGCCTGGTTAGGGCCTAGCTAACAGACACACAGACAGACAGAGAGACATAGAGACATAGAGACATACTGAGAGTGGCAGACAAACCATTTTGATTTAAAGTGGAAATGAAAACAACAATGGTAACAACAACAGCAACAATATTCTAGTTTGTAGAAAAAGGGAAATTGTAGAAAATTTGAATAGAAAGTGAAATGTGAGTAAAACTCAGACATGTGTAGTATAAAAAGGATATTATAGACATGTGTCAGACAGCAACTTCGACAAATTATATGGAAAACAACACAATACAAACTCAACTTAATAAAACAAATATCAAATACACTATAAATGGGCAAAGAGTAGGCATAAAATAGCTCAAAGTTAGCAGTTCACCTACAAGTTGCGCCTGAAAGTATGCCCTAAAAATTTTCTGGAAGTTCTGCAAAACGCTTTGAAAGTTGTTAGAGCAACCTCTAACCTTTAACAAAAATTGTCTAAGCATTTGCACCAAGCGCTAAACATGGCTATTTGTGAGCAATTAATGCTGTTGGAGTGCAGCACCAACAGCAGCAGCGGCAGCAGCAACTGGAGTTTAGCTGCTGAAGTGGCTGTTAGTTAAGCAATTAAATGCGTCAAGAACAGGCAACAAGGAGTTGGCATTTAGACCATATATTTTTGTTGCAGCTAGTTAACTTTACTTTTTTGCAGTAATTCTGCATATGCAGCAAAAAGCAGCAGCAGCAACATGTCTGTTGCATGTGAAATGTGAGTTAGGCTTTTGAGGTTACGTTAAAAGTTGCCACAGTTAATGTCAAATGCAGCCACTTAGCTGCAACATTAAACAGCAACAAGCACTAACTGCTGTTAATTGGCAACACACACACACACACACACACACTTACACATATAAAAAATGGCCTATACTCATGCATTATGTTAAGCTGCATGCTACATCGCAGCAACTGGCCGCAACACAGTACAAAATATCGTAATTACCGTTAAGTGCAGCTCAGAGAAATTGATTTTTTTTTTAAATACTTTCTACACGCTGCTGCTGCTGCTGGCTGCAGGCTGCATTTGAATGCAGCTATTAACGCAAGCTCATTGAGCATTATTATTTATATATATTAAAAAAAAAAAAAGAAATTTATATTAAGAAGGATGCAAGGATTAAGCCGCAATGCATAAGCTTTAATGTGAAAATTTTAAATGCAAATAATGAAAATTAATGAAAATAATAAATAAAAAATTAATAACAGAATTTCATCAAGTGTAAAAATGGCTTTGACAGCATGCAGGAATCATAAATTGCATGTAAATTGTACCGTTAAATTGAAGGACTTATGTCCTGGCAGTAAAAATCCTCTTTAAACTTTAACTGGAGTTATGTTAAGCGTTGCTCACATAAACCAGAGCAAAGTAAGGAGGTTGGAGTACAGAGAGAGTGAACTGAGGTATAGAGTGTAAGGTAGGAAGAGTGAGAGAGAGAGCATGTCTTAATTTTAATACATATCTTAAGTATGCAGGATTTATATGGCAATTAACATTAACTCCTACTGCATTAACTAACGCATTTATTTGCTGCCACAAAATTTTTGCTGCTGCTCAAAGTACTGTTAACTATCTTTAAATGTCAACTGACATACATATTGAGGTGGCTACAAACAGTTGAACTATGCTGCCATTACAGTTACACATGCTTCTCCCTATACCAACTCCTATATATATATATATATATATATATATATCTGTGCAGTTTGCTGACTACCAAAATGATCTCTCTACATACATTTCACTTAAATGCCAGCCATATAATATCTGTCTGTCTCTCAGTCTTTCAGTCTGTCTGTGTGTAGTTTGTAGGTTTGACTACACACACACAACACACACTCACAAAGAGCATACACACACTGTACATAGTTTGTGGCACACTGAAATTACGTGACACATTTAAAAGAAAGCAGAACTAATGTCAGCAGAGCGTTGCCAGCATTGCTTTTGGCCAGAATGAAGGCTCTTCGCTGCTTCCCTGCTTGCTTGCTGCTTGCTTGCTGCTTGCTGTCAGGGGAGGGAAAGGGGGTAAAAAAAGAGCCAGCCCAAACACTTTAGATGTCATTGTACCGCATTTAGATTGAGTTGCTCTCAGCAGCCAAAACATAACACACACACACACACACGCACACTCGTCCTCATTCTCATTCTCTTGAAGCTTAAACTAACCCAACATTGTCCTCCTGCTGATGTTTCGCCTGAGTTGTTAGTGTCACTTAAGCCACACTCACACACACACACATGCAAATAGTAAAGATTTGTGTTCAGCATATGCTCCATCTCCCCTTCTATACCCTTCTCTCTCGCACTCGCTGTACACTTCTAAATAATTGTCTATGTAAAGTTATACAACATTTTTTATGTTTTTTTTTTTACTTTTTTGAGTATGAGCATGCTTGAGCCTTGGATTTTTTCTTACATTTTACATATACTTATGCATAATTTGAGTGGCAGTAAGCGTCGACTTCTTCAAATAAACATATATTTATATACAAGTACACACGCACACATACACACACCTACATGCACACACATATACGCAAATTTGTTGTATAAACTTAAATGTGCCTCATAAAATATTTATATAAACCCTTGTACAAATATTTAATTGTTTAACATAACGGATCCAAAGTTATATAATCCTGCCATATTTGCCTCGTATTGTACAAATAAAATATATAAACATATATACATATTTATATATAGCTATATATAGCGAGAAAGAGAGAGAAAGCGAGTTAGTGCGAGCTAGCGCTGTGGCAGCTTTTGCCAAAAGGCTTCAAATGCAACCGGTTGACACGTCAACAAAATTATCAATTAAAATTATAACCTGCATGTGGCATGCTGCGTTTGGCATGTGGCATGTGGCATGCGGCATGCGGCATGCGGCATGCGGCATGCGGCATGCGGCGTCTAATAGTTTAATATTCAACGATTTGTTTATTCAATAAGATTTCAACCTAATGCAGTTCATGTGAAATTTTGCAAATTTAATAGTTTAATCATTTGGAAATCAACAAGCAAACAATACACGCACACACACAAACAATACACACACACATACAATACAAACATACAATACACACACACACTATTCACACACATGTGTTTGGCTACAATCTAGCAACATAAATTGTGGTATTCCGGCTTGTCTCCTGCTGCTACGTCTACTATTCTGCTTGCTCCCTCTCTCTGTTCCCTCTCTCGCTCTCTCTTACTATTTAGCTATGTTAATCGCTGTCTCTGTCATAACTGATTAGCGTTTGAAATTGTTATCAATTTGCAATTAGGCAATGTTACCAATTTCCCCCCCTGTATCTCTCTCTATTACTGACTGCGTTTCATGCACAAAAACCATCAGCGGCTTTTGTATGTTCGCTGCGGTTGTTGCCACTGCCCCGCCCCTCGCTCCAACTCTATGACCTATGACTTCTGGCATGTCAGTGGCATACACAAACATTTTGTAATACCTAACAGTTAAAAGGCAACAAATTTGGGGCATTTCAGTGCAGAAATTTGTGGCCTAACAGCTGGTTTAGATTTGTTGAAGTTTCTTTTATAATTTTCAAATGCCTTTCACAGAACTTTTCTGCTAGGAAATTTAAAGCTTAAATTCTTATTGAAGTATTTGCATATTATTTTATCCATAAGTCAATATTTAACAATATTTATAAGTGGAATAAGCTATTGACTTTTGAATTGCAGAAGCTAATACTGAAAGCAGTTGAAAGCTGCTAGTAATAAATGCTTATAACTGATAGATAGATAACTATATATATATATAAATTTGTAGAATTTGTTGTAGTCAAAGAAGAAATAAGTGAATCGAGTGCAATTGTAAAAGCATTGGAAGCAATGAAATCAAATTGAAATTGAAACTAGACAAAGTGAAGCAAATGTTTCGAGTACATTTCATAAGATACGACTAAGAGACAAGAGAAAGACTTATGCTTATAGCTGTATATATGTATGTGTGTTGTGTTTTGTAGTTACGAGTATATGATATTATCGTGTTTATATAATTTGCACACACACAACAGACACACACACACACCCACCCTCAGAAGATATTTATAGACGCATAAGGATGCGATAAAGCTCAACTAACAAAGCTAAATATCTGTCTAGGATATACATGTTGAGGCTAAGGATGAGCTGGATAAGGCAGCAGTAATGTTGCCGTATCAAAAAGTTATTGTTGTTGCAACAGCATATATATTCGACATGTGAATATGGAATTGTTAAAGTTGAAGTTGTAGACAGGCAGAGCGATTGGGGAGAGGGGCAACAGATACAAGCAGCTTCAGGATTCGAGGATTATCAAAGTATTAGACAACAGACAGCGGACAGCAAAAATGTTTCAACACGACTAAGGACTAAGACCTAGACCAAGAACCAAGAGCAGGACTAAAGCTGTAGCTGGAATCTAAAGCTCAGGCTCAAGATGTAACTGTAGATGTTGCCATAGCTATAGCCGCCATAGCCTTGTCTATAGCTTTGACTCTAACTTTGCGCACTTTATGATGCCCATTTGTCGTTTGCCAAATGCCTTGGGGTCTCATATGGCAAACCGACTGACAGTCTGGCATTCTGGCATTGTGGCATTCAAGCAGTAGAGCAGTCGAGGCAGTTGAGGCTCAGTAAGTTGTCGCCTCATAAAAGTTCCAGGACTTACCAGTCCAAAGGAAACGCACATGCATAAGTGAAAGACAAAAGGCGCAAAAGACAAAAGCCAAAGCAAAGCAAGAACAAGACAAAAAAAAAACAAAAAAAATAAGAAGTAGAGGAAAAAAAACAAACTACAAGCCACGACACTTGAACAGCAATGACAACGTTTGTTGATAACAAGACCACTAGGACTCACACACACATTCTTTGGCTTTACCTCATACTCTTCCACTGTCTCTCTCTCTCTCTATCTCTGTTTCTGCCTGTGCACAGGAAGTGTCCATGATAAGGAAAAGTTGTGAAAAAGAAACAGCGATTGGCCAAGAACTCGGCGCAAACTCTACGACATATAAGAATTATTATCTGCTGCTGCACTTTCGAGTGCTCCCAATGCTGCCTCAACTACTACTACAACTACTACTAGGAGTAGTCCTTTGGAGGGCACAATGAATAATGTGCTTGGTGCGCAATGCGGAAATGCAGCAGCAAGTAGCAAAAGTAGCTGCAACTGCAACTGCAGCACAGCAACAGCAGCAGCAGCAGCAGTAGGTAAATAAAATAAAGCCATAAAGGAAATATGCTTTCAGTGAGCGCGTTTCAATTGACATCAAATTTTATAACCAGCATTTTATTTTCACTCGGGCAAAAGCCCAAATACAAAACAAATACAAAACAAATACAAAACGTATACAAAACGAATAGAAAACGTATACAAAACGAATATAAAACGAATACAAAACAAATACAAAATAAACAAATAAACACACAAAAAACATACACACAATATATATGGCATATTTTTTATTCTTAAGCAACAAAATTCTTACTGAAAATAAAGTTTTCTTTTGCTTTTCGGTTTGCTTTTTGCACTTCCATTGGTTTTGGCCATTTGCCAGCAATTCCAATTGGAGTTTAACAACAAGCAAGCCAAACAAAAAAGAAGAAAAAAAACAAAAAACTACCATAAATGTCAGTTAGTCATTGATTTCTTTTAGCCAGGAAATTTGTTGCGTTTTATTTGTTATTTTTGCTTTTTGCCTTTTGCCATTTGCCTTGAACAAAAATATGTTTTCTGTTTTGGGCAATTTTTGTGCTGCGTTTGGCCTCAAGCCAACATCATATTTAAACGCTGCGTATACGTAATATTTCTATATATAAATAAATGTGGCTGTGTGTGTATGTGTGTGTGTGTGTGTGGGCAGCTGCACACATTAACTGTTTAACTGGTACTTAAACAATAAATTAATTCAGCTTAAAGTGTGCTGCAATTATATATTAATTTATAGGTTAATCACAGTTAAGTTTTGACATGGCATTCGTTTGGTTTCATTAACTTAAATTAAATTTTTTGGCTTAAATTCTTTGCAACTATTTGCCAATATTATAGCCGTCGCTTTTTTTGTAGTTGTAAGTCAATTGCTCAACATTTCGTTTGCTGCATGCAACGTACATTTTCCATTAAAAAGCCCATCGATCAATCATTTTCATATTGTGAAATCAAAACCATATAAAATACTTTTAAAATTAATAAAAAAAAATAAATCTCTGTGCAAATCACAGAAAAAAAGGGGAGAAAATATATTAAAAATAAATACAAAAATAATATGAAATTTATAAAAAAAATCTATAGAAATATATATATATATATATATATATATATAAATAAAATATATATATATGTGAAAAATATAAAAAAGTAACAAATTACTTATATAAAGAGCTTAACACTGCGTTCAAAAATATTTTTTATTTATTACAGAAAATATGTCTATTTTTTTATAGAGTAAAACACAATTTGAATGACTGGAAAATGCTCTTTTTTTGGCAGCAAAAAGTAATTAATATTTCAGTGGTACTTCAAAGGGAATACTCCCTTTTTTAGGCATAAATTTAATGCACAAGAGTCAGCGCTAATGAGCAGCGAGTTGAGTGCTTTGTGTTGCAGTTCAAAGAACATGTCTCATATCCTAGTTGCAGCTCATTTGCACTACACCAAATGCTTTTGATAACAACAGAATCTTCCATTTATATATAAAGATAATAAAAAGGATATATAATAAAAGTATATATATCTTAGATACTATTTACTTGCCCCTCTATGTCCTTGGGCTGCTTGCTTTCAATTCATTAGAGTTTACCCAGAAAAGAGGAGAAGAATGGAGAGAGGCAATGTAGGGAACTTAGAGAATGTTAATGATTTCCGTAAACATTTTGGCCAAACAAATAATGAAGCAAACAGAGAAAAGTCGCATTTTCCCAAAGAAAATGGTGACAAAACAATACAAAGAGAGAGAGGGAAAAAAATAAAAGAAAACTCGTTGATTTTTGTTTTTATGACTCAATTTTTATAACGCAACGAAAGAAACAAAATGTAAAAATAAATATATAAAAAAAATGAAGGAAATGAAGGGAAAAAAAAGGAAAGACAAAGAGGTGCAAGCAGGCTGCTAACAAGTAGACAAACAAGGTGTAAGACAGAGACAGATAGCTAGAGACAGTTGGACAGAGAGAGAGGGAAACTGTGTACAAATGTTGGCAGCCATTGAGAAATGAAATGAAATGAAATCAACGCCATTATTACTGTTAACTTAACTCCCACTGTCAGTCCGACCCCGCCCACTCTCAACCCCCTTTTTGGCATTCTCACATTCTTCTTGCCTTTTCAACGGTTTCTTCGACATTGGCGCCACTTCATTTGCTGCTTGTCTTTTGCCGTTGAATGCCTTTGCAATTTTTTGTGCTTTTTTTTCACCAAATGAAATTTAATTGCAAAAAGCAAAAAAATAAATGAAGGAAATTTTTTAAGAAAAATAAACAAAATCTGTGGCAACATTTAATTCATTTGCATTGCTTTACCCCACGCTTCGCAGCAATGAAGGAATAAATAAAATGATGTATATACATATACATACAAACAAATATACATATATCATGTGGCATTGATTTATCTTGTGGATAGCTGGTAATTGAACTGAGATTTCATTGTGTACAGCCATGAAATGAGTTGATATATTGAAAGAGGCAATGGAATGTGGTACAAAGGATATGGAAAGTGCTTAAGAGGAAATCAAAGAGCATAAATGTATGATAATTGTATATAAAAAAACTTGAAGAGAACTGAGTACATTAAGATATGCTCTAAGCAGTTTGAGATGCATAGGGAAAGGAGTCTATGAAACCATTAAAATAAGTAAAATATACAAAAGCAATATAAGAAGGAAAATAAATATAATAAAATAATATATAAAAAATTATAATAATAAAAAAATTTAATATCAAAAATATAATAAGTATAATTAACATAATAAATATAACAAATATTATATATACTTGAAATATAATGAATATAATATAAATATAGAAAATGTAATAAATAAAATAATAAAAATAATAATAAAATAAATATAATAAATATATTAAATTTATTAAATTTAATAAATATAATAAGTCTAATAAATATAATAAATATAATAAATATAATAAATATAATAAATATAATAAATATAATAAATATAATAAATATAATAAATATAATAAATATAATAAGTCTAATAAATATAATAAATAAAATAAATATAATAAATATAATAAATATAATAAATATAATAAATATAATAAATATAATAAATATAATAAATATAATAAATATAATAAATATAATAAATATAATAAATATAATAAATATAATAAATATAATAAATATAATAAATATAATAAATATAATAAATATAATAAATATAATAAATATAATAAATATAATAAATATAATAAATATAATAAATATAATAAATATAATAAATATAATAAATATAATAAATATAATAAATATAATAAATATAATAAATATAATAAATATAATAAATATAATAAATATAATAAATATAATAAATATAATAAATATAATAAATATAATAAATATAATAAATATAATAAATATAATAAATATAATAAATATAATAAATATAATAAATATAATAAATATAATAAATATAATAAATATAATAAATATAATAAATATAATAAATATAATAAATATAATAAATATAATAAATATAATAAATATAATAAATATAATAAATATAATAAATATAATAAATATAATAAATATAATAAATATAATAAATATAATAAATATAATAAATATAATAAATATAATAAATATAATAAATATAATAAATATAATAAATATAATAAATATAATAAATATAATAAATATAATAAATATAATATATAAAAGAAGTATAATAAATATTATTAGCATAATATAAATATAAAAAATTTATTAAATAAAATAATAAAAATAAATATTATAAGTATAATAAGTATAATAAATATAATAAATATAATAAATTGAATAAATAAAATAAATATCTTTACCAAATGTTGTTCCCATTTCGTGAGATTCTTTTAGTTACCTGATTATTTTTAAACACATGTGAAAATTATGTATAAAGGAAGGAGAAAACGTATATGGATATACATAGAGAAGGGCTTTTACCGCAACTATTTCCTTTCCTCTCTTCACTAGTTTACATTTCACTTTTGATAAATATGTTGTATCTTGCACATAGAAAAGTTTTAATTTCGAGACTCTTGAAGTGAATAAGCATTTATGTTAAAAGTTGCGGCTGCAACTGAATAATTAAAAAAAATTTACAGCGTAATTTGTTTCGCTTAACGTTTGCTTACCTCAAAGTATGCCACAAATGAGGCCATGCCACATGCCTCACGCGCTTTCCACTGCAACTCAAAAAACTTTTCACTTTCAATTTGCGTTTGCTCTGTGGCCCATAAAACTGGGCGTTTATGGCCAACACGCGTGGCTGCTAGAACCAAAAAAAAAAAAATAAAAAAATACTTTCACAACTTTCATAATTCATAAGGCATACTAGTATCTCAGCTGTGTTGGTAGCAAATAATGCGGCTAACTGTAGTAATATAAGCCAACACTTGAATTTGCAATAGGCAAGCGAGAAAAAAATGATGTTTTAACGACTTAATAAGTGGGCCAATGGTCAGCTTGGCCAACATTTGAATACTGACCATAACTTTGTGTTACCAACAAACACACACACAGACACACTCCTCTATATATATGTATATATATATGTACACATATAATGAACAGTTCAAACAATTTATGATATGTGGCACATATGTCCTGCTGATTCCATCCATGTCCCTGTCTATATTGAAGCAGCAATTCTTCTCACTTCCAATGAAGCGCACACTTTGCGTCATCATCAACAAAATGCTGCCAGGACTCGCTACAATTTTTATTTGACTTTACGTTAACATTTACTTTTTTTCTGCTTTTTTTCTGTTTTCAGATTTTTTCTGATATTTATTTTTTTTTTTTTGTTTTTACGGCATTTCAGTTGAGGAGGCAAAATTTATGTATAATAATCATAAAAGCGGGAGAACATGACCATTGCGGAAATGCTGCGATTTATTTGTATTTGTACAGTGTGTGTGTATATGTGTCAGAGTGTATATGAGTGTATATGAGTGTGTGTATTTGCTTTTGTTTGCTGCTTTTCTACTGTTGTTGGTTTTGCTTTGCTTTTCTCTGTTTTTATGTTACGCCAATTGATTTGACTGGCAGCGTCCGAGTATGCGGTTCACTGCTCAAGGGTATGGTAAGAGGAAGGGGAGGGGGCTGGCCTTGGCAACAGCAGCACCAGAAGTGCTGTAAAGGGCAGGCGGAAAAGGGGGCGTGTTAGTGCGCCTCTTATGTGCATGCCTGTGGGGATTGTTTTTCCTGTACGCGAATGACGCATAAAACTGAAACACTCGAAATGCAGGACGATGCGTGGGCTGCGGCACACTTTATGAGCCTTCGTTTTCTCACTTTTATGGCACAACATGAAGTAGAAGATAATGGAAGACATATGAAGAAGCAGAGAGAGAGAGAGAGAGGGTGGCAAGAAAAAGCCATCAAATCAGGATATTGTTGCAATTAAAGACCAAATAATGAGCGAACATTCAATGAATTACCTAAGGGAAAGGACAAATGAAATAAAATAAAATGAGTAACACGTAGGCTATATATCGTTTGATTTAAACAATATATATATATAGATATATATATTTATAGCTAATTCAGTTTAAGTTGTAACATTAAGCAAGCTTTTTAGTGTGTTTCAGACAGAGTTACATAACACAACACAAAACTCAAAAATTCTTCAAAAAAAAAAGAAAGTATTGAAAAATTTCCTACGTTTATTTTGCAACTGAATTTATTGGCGTTAAAATGAATCCAAAGTAGGTTTCTTAATTCAAGCAATTATTTATTAATACTTTAATAAATTAATAATATTTTTGTAGTTTTTTTGAATGGGTAAATGACAAAGTTGATAAAGGTCTAACAAAATGTCTAGAAAGTCAGAAGAAACTGGAAAAGCGTTTGCAAAATTTACAAAGGAAAAGAGCTACTATTGCATTTTATGCAGGAATCGTGCGTCAGCAGCCTGATAAATTTCAAGAGTTCATGCATAGGACACTTTAGATATCACATATACACATGCATACAAACCCACACACATATATATATATACAGATATATATGTATATATAAGTATTATATATAAGTATGTACAATTTAAAGTAACACACAAATTGGTAACATTTGCCACATGCCAAAGTTGCATGTTTCTTGGCAAATTTTACCATTTTTTCTCTGCCGATCATAATTGTAAGCAATAAGGACACTTAATTAGGACCTGGCATTAATACTGGATAAAAATAAAGCAACATACATAATTCGAGCGCAATATAAAAATTCAATTGAAACAGAATTGAAAGTTTTTTTCGGTAGGCGGCAACCAAGTGAAAGTTTTAATAGAAAAAACGAAGAAAAAAATATTGTAATATGTGAAAATTCGCTTTGGAAAATTGCTAAAAAATTTCATTAATTTAACGCCAGCTGGGCATAGCAAAAAAAAACAAAAAAAAAATATTTAAATTGACTAAAAAAATAATTATTTTTTTTAATGGAAATTTGTTTCATACTTTGCTGAGTTTTTTTTTTTATTTTTTTGTGCTTTGCTACGAATTGTAAACCCTTTATTAAGTAGTTGCACCCCTCTTCTGCTTAATAAATGTGTATGCCACACGGCACATGCCACATGCCACTTGTCAGCTGTAACTGTCAATTACATTTGTGTGAATTCGTGGCAAAAACGTTTCAGCTGCATGAAACACCCATATCAAATACATTTTCATGTGCAAGCCAAATATTCTGCAGACCCCCCACCCAACTTTTCCCCTACAGCCCCTTACCACCTGCTTCACTTTTTTATTAATATTTCGTTTTTGTTTTTTTGGTGTATTTCCTTCCATTTTTTCTGGTTTCTTTCTTTTCTTTTGGGGGCAGTTGATTAACATTTAAATTTGCTTTTTGGACAATCCCCGAGAAGGTTCGCACTGCATGTGACAGTTGTATTGGTGTGTGTATGTATGTGTATAAGTGAAATTCACATCTTATATATATCTATATATATATATATATATACTTATATAAGTGGATTTCATGGCATGGCTAGTCTTCTGACTGCTTTTGGCGCTGCTTCCATTGGGTTCAGTGTTTATGACACACAATAATCAATTGTTTCTATGCCATGTGCCTTGACTTTTATAGAGTGGCAATTGGTTGTATGTGTATGCATGTTTATATGTGTGTGTATTGGTATATATATACATTATAGTATGCATGTGTGTATGTGTAGCACAGCAAACGCTCTATGTTATTGATTGTTCTATGTAGGCACCAGCGGTAAATTGTGAATTGCTTTATTGAAATGGAAATATTATTGAAATCCATCAATATGCTATCAATATATGCATCAACTGCTCAAATCTAGTGCAGTACCTAAATTAATATATTCTTTATAAATAAATAATGATTAATTAGTTGCAGAAAATATAAAATTTTATAGTGCAAATTAAGCAAAAAATTAATAGAATTCTGACAACATTTTTTCCCTTTTCTTGTACTTTTCTCCTTTAAAGTGAAGCATATTTTCGCTTTAAATATTTTGAAATCCAAATATTTATATGCTAAATTTTGTAATTTTTTTTAATCTCTTTAATTAATTTATTTTGTATAAAAAATATTTTCATTTAGTTTAATTTGCTTTTAATGCGCTTCTCAATTGAAAAACCCTTTTAAACTCTCTTTTGAAATGCTCCTTTCATAATATTTCTATACTGCAATTCACTAATGCAAATCGTATGCAAATGCCATAACATATATATATGTATATGCATATGTATATACATATATAAATATATGAAATCGGATTTGTCTGTTGGCAATACTAACGACATGTCAATTCAATTTGAAAATAATAAAAAAGTATGAAAAATATCTATTCAATGAATTGACGCGCTGTGCCCTATTTGATTATGTTTCACCGATTCCAGTGATAGGTCCCCAGCTATAGCTTTAGTCTGACACTGAGGTCTGACTCTGACTGTGACTCTGACTTTGATTATGATTACGATTATGATTATGATTATGACTTTAGCAGCAGCATAAGCAGCTGTAGAAGGAGCAGTAGGAGGAGGAGCAGCAGTAGCAGCGGTTGAAGTTGCATCGTTGCCCTGTGTCGTGTTTTGATGTCCTTACCAGACATTGAACCGCATTAAACTATGCATAAATACACATTGCGACGACAACGTACTCACATATGCCCCCTGAAGGCACTTGAGGCGTGGTCGTGCCAAGAAGAACGCAATTGGTAACACACACACACACACACGCACAGACAGAGAGAGGAAGAGGAAAAGGGAGTGTAGTGTATATGGGCAAAAGGATGTCTGCTGGCTGACTGAAGGAGGTTTGATAATAGGGAATGGGTTTTACCAAATGCAATTTGATGCAGACATTACGACTACATGACGTTTTATCGTCGAGTGTTGTGTGAACACATACACAAGCACACATGGATAGATGAACAGTAAGTTTGGGGGTAGGGGAGATCGCAACTGCAATAAACACATATATCTACATATGGCTTACAGCTCACAAACCCTCTTAGACAGCAATACAGATAACGCACACACTTACACACACGCATACATTCATATAAAGCATTATTGCAACTGCACAGCGTACTTCTTACCTCCCTCCCTCACACTCTCCTGCTCTCTTTCTCTCACTCTCTTCGATAATGCTCTTAAATATTTGCATAAAAAACTACGTTTGCTTATATTGTGGAATATGGTAAATGGTCTAGAAGTCTGCCTGCCACTCCCTCCCCATACTCACCCACTCGCTTCCTCCCTTCTGATTTGCTCTGCTGCTGCTGCTGCTTTGCTTACCAGTTGTAGTTTCTGTCGCCATTAACACCAGTGCAAGAACAACAACAACAACAGCAACCACAACAACAACTATATACACGCCATAATCAACACGTACTTAAGTCGTTCTGTACTCCACTCCCCGCACCACCCCTCCCTTCCTATCCAGCCATAAGTTGTAGCCAGAGATTTAAGTGTGGCGCACAGCAAATGCTGCAGCTGCGTGCTCTGCTGCAGTTAAAGTTACAGCTTACATTTAGCAATTGATTAAAATGCAGCTTAGCATAATAAAACCAGATATCTATCTATATATATATATATATATCTATTATATACTTAGCCGATATTGATTATAGTTGAACATGATTCAAGCTTATGCCATAACTCGCCCTTAATGCTTTAAGTAAACAATTGAAATTTGGCCGATATCAACTGTTATATATATTTGTATATATATATAGTTATATATTGAAGCTTTCTATTAAACTTAGTAGCTATTAGTTAGGCAGCTAATACATCATTAAAGTTAATAACTTTATTATGCTATTAGCCATAAATAAAGCCTTGAGTAAAAGCTTGTGCTCTATGAAGTGGAAATATTATATAAGCAAACGGCTTGTCTTAACCTTGGCCAAGTTTTCGTTTTGGGCCATTTACATGCTGAAAACATTTTATCATTTTGCCATTTCGTTTTATTTGCTCTCTTTACTCTTTTCTCTTTTCTTCTATCTACTTTTTTTCCTACTATTTTTTTGGCTCTGCTTTTGTTGACTATTTGAAGATGCAAATGTCCATTTAACTGAGATTTATGGCATATGCCCAGATTATTTATTGCAATTTATTTTATTTACACGCTATCTGCTGTTGTTGGCCAAAAACACACACACAAAAAACACAAAAACATACACGGCGTATGCGTAATATGTAGTTATAATACGAGTCTATAGAAAGCATGGAAATTTGTCACTGGACAACATTTTCACTAAGCACTCGCAGAAATATATTTACACAAATTGTTATAATGGTCAATGGGATTATAAGCGACGCAATGTCTATTCATGATAAAATACTCAATTTATATATACCAATTTATATACAGATATATATATAAATATACAGTTATATATATAGTTTTATATGCAATTGCAATTTTGCTTGTTTTTTTGCACTAGCTAAAGGGATTTGTTAGTTGCCTGCGGGTCATTTTATCGTATTTATTGGCAGTTCCCTGCTCTATCTATCTCTCTCTCTCTCTCATATACAATATATGTCCATCTCTGTATATATATATTTATATATATAATAAACACATAAATCCTGCGCCTGTTTGAGCAGGTGCAGTTTGTATGCAACTACACACACACACACACACACAGAGATAGAGAAAAGCCATGAAACCTTTGGAATGTAAATAGCTTAATAAAAATTTTGACTGACCAAACAATTTCCTGCATGTTAAGTGAAAAACAACAACTGACTTTTACATACCCTGTAAAAAGAATGAAAAAATTATAGATAGTAACTGACTTATACAGTTGCATTTAATAGGGCATACACTTGATATATGAAAGTATGGTATATCTTTGGAATATACATTTAAGTTCCACATAAAATGTGCCTAATTTTTGGCCCTCTTGTTATTCTCTGATAGATGGAAGATAGTTTAAAACCGCTTTAAATTGTGTCATTTTCTTAGCTTATAGTCAGAGCCAAGTTTTTGTTACCAATTTGCTGTTGAATAGGCTGGAATATACTCTTATTTACTACTACCACTGAGCTCTTCACTTGTCTCTCTTACCTCTTACGAACTACTTCTAAGCTCCTTCGTCCTTCGTCTAATACTAACTGCTTGTACCTTCTCTCTTATTATATGGCTCATATCTGTGTCTTATAACCTCTTATGACTTATCTGTCACTTCTTACCACTTTGCTTCCAGCTCTTATAAGTTATTCTTCATTTTTTACCTCCTACCTTTAACCACTTATTACTTGGTACTTACCCTTTCCTTCTCATTTTTAAGCTCTATCCATATACGTCTTTCCACATACAACTTATCTCTTTCTTTCTGTCTCTCTCTCTCTCTCTCTCTCTCTCTCTTCTTACCTCTTATTCTTCTCACCTTCAATCTTCACTGCTTACCTCATACCTACTTCCGTTTACTTGCTTCTCCTTACCACTTATCTCCTACCTATAGGCACTTATAACTTATTCCTCACTTTCTCTCATCTATCATACCTTTCATCTCATATATTTTGCTTCAAAGTTCCTATATAATAACTACTATCTTTTAGCTCTTATCTCTTACTTCTTACTATTCATTCAGGTTACCTCTTACCTCCTCTCCCTCTCTCTCTCTATTCGTTGTAGCTGCTAATAGAGTTGATTTTCATGTTGATTGAGCACATCTGTTTTATGCGCTTTTATAACTTCCTTTTGCACACAAAAATTTTATGTTTAAAGGGTATGAAATTGCTTGTATAATCTATATACAAACACATATATATTTGTGTGTGTTTATATAGTGGCATAGAAAGAGTGAGAGAGAGAGAGAGGAATGCATAAAAATCTCGGCGCATAATGAATGCCACATAAATTCGGTGTCTACGTGCGCTAGTTTTTTATATCAAACCGTCTATGATTTTGTAATAAAAATGCATTTTTATTACGAAAATAAATTGCATTCAATGTTGTTGTTGTTGTTGTTCTTGTTGCTGTAGATGTTGCTGCTGCTGCAGTTTCTGTTGTTGTTGTTGCTGTTGTTGTTGTTTTGTGCATGTTTATCAATGTTGAGTTGTTTGCTTTCCAACAGATAGGGAACGGTTTTAAAGTCGAGTCAATTTGAGTTCAGTTAAATTTTTATATTTATTTTTTGTATACATTTTTATTTTTTTTATATTTTTTTATTTTTTATTTATTTCATTTTATGTTTGTATAAAAAATTTGTTCACTGGCAGCTTTTAAAGTGAATATAAACTATTATATGAAATTCAATTCAATTTTATACTTGAATTCATTTCATATTCAAAGAAAGCATTTCTCCTCGCAGCAGCAGCGGCAGCATTGAATTGAAGCAGATGCAAAATATAAATAGAAACATAAATAAAAAGCAGTTAATTAGCAGTCAATGAATGCGAAATGTATTGCTTACATATATTTGTGGCTTATTTGGCTAATTGCCTATCGGTTCTTGGCTAATGTGGCGTATACTTAATGTGAATTAATGTGCCCCACACACATACACAGAGCAAGAGATAACTCTACATTAAATAAGAGTTAAATGATTTGAACTTCAAGCATAAATTTTAATATAAAACAAAATTGAGTTTTACTTGTTTTTATGTTGCTAAAGGTCAAAGGTTAAATTTGTTTTTAAGCTTTTAAATTGTTGAAAATTTCTCTCATTGTTTCTCTTTGTTTTTTTCTGCTGCACTTTAAGCCAAAAGCCCAGCCTGTTGACTTTGCTGAAGTACAGCATAAAGGCATATTACGTATACGCCATGTGTGCTGCATGGAAGAACTGTTGCATGCATTTTTGATGCTGCTCGTAAAATTAAAGCCCCAAAAAATCACAATGTTAAGTCCCAAATGGTAACGTATAACACCAGCAACCAGTAGTAGCAAACAGCAGCAAGCGGCAACAATAGAAGCGGCAACAAATATGTCAATCCTTTAAAACTTTTATTGTTCATTCGGGCGTAAACAAAAATGTACCGAAATAAATAAAAACACGCCAATCCACACACACTCACACATACGCATATAAACAGCCATACACACACACACACACACAGACAAGCGCGATAGCAACAACAATGTCAAAAACTAATATGCTTTAATGGCTTAGACTTTCAGCACTTTGAATAGCTGTCGCTGCCTCTGTCGCTGCCGCTGCCACAGGACATTGTTATCCTTTTTGTTGTCCTACTCTCTGTATGTCAGTAAGCCAGTCAGACATATATAAGGCTGGTCATGCCTCCCCCCACTCCACGCCCCTTGCCATAACATATACTTCGCACTTGGTTGCATATGTTTGGCTTGACTTGCGTCTGCTTAATGCGCAAAATATTGCGATGATCAATAACAATCGTTGGCTCAGCTCAACAAAACACAAGCTACTCCTGTACCCCCCGCCCCGTATACACTCTACACACACACTTTAGCAACGCCTCTGCTTGAATCACAGTCGCGACCACATTATAACCGCCAATGTCTACCCTTTGTACTTTTTCCCCCGCTGCTGCGTGTCCATCTATCAGACATGTTGTTATCATGTTTGGCGTCATTATTGTTGTAATTTATTAACGCATACAACACATTTTTCGCTTACGCCTACACTGTGTGTATGTGTATGTATATGTACTGTACATGTGTGTGTGTGTGTATATTGGCTGTATATGCTTGATTCTTTAGGTTTATCTCTCTCTCTCTCTGTGTGTGTATTTTTTGCATTGTTATCAACACATGAGCGAAAGCCATGACAAATGTGTAGCAGATACAACCACACATACAAGGGCAAATCCCACACACTCTCACACACACACACACACATCTATATATAAATATATATGTATACTTAAATACAGTTGTGGAGTTTTGTTTCTGTGTCTTTGATCTTTCAATTATGTTTTATGCTTGATTTATAATTGAATGCCAAATGTGGGCCAAAAAGGAGTTCCGAAATATGAACAAAATGCTAAGCGAATGGCAAGGACATGGCATAGCAAGGACTAAGTAAAGGATAGAAAATGTTTTACTATTAAACTTGTAGCTTAAAATTGTTCTTAAAGTTTTGTAGGCTTTAAAGCAAAGTGAAAGTTTTAGTGTCAAATTCTTAAAGTGAAAAATGTGAAGAATTTTGTAGCTAAGCTTTTATCAATAACTGCAGTAAATGCAGCATTTATATTGGTAACTTAAATGGCAACTAAAAGGCAACTAACTGTAAGAGTAGATGCATAAAGAAAAGAGTTTAAAGAAAGGTTTTAAGTTAAGGAATTGGTAAAGAAAAAGTAAAATTTAGTTGGCCATTAATTTTGTGGTCTGCTGCTGCTGCTGCTGTTGGTGTTGGTGTTGGTTTTGCTGCTGCTGGTTGCTTGTTAGCTGTCAATTGCAATGTTGCCGCCTCGTGGCTCACATGCAGATGTGGCAAGTGCTATGGCTTTGCCAGTTGCCACTAACCACTGTGATAGGTAGCCTTGTGTAAAAGGCACTCGTTGCAGCACTCGCCAAATTGCAACACTTGATTGACTTTTACAGCACATTTATTTTCGGTAGCTGCTACTCCTGGTGGTGATGCTGTTATTTGCTACTAGTGCAAAGTAGATGCCTTTGCAGTAGCCAAGTTTTCAACGACTTTGGCCAAGTTTAGAACTGCAAGTAATTCGTACAAAACTTTACAGGCTCAACCTACAGTTAAGTGTGTTAAAAAAACGAGAAACGAATCGCAGCTTCAACTTTTTGCAACTGCAACTCAGCAGCTTCACACTAATATATATATATATATATATATATATACCCATATGTCTGTGTGTGTATATGTAATTTAGTAAAGAATTCTATTTTGTGCACTTATACTTATATCCACACACACACACACACATTGACAATGCTTGTACTTAGGGTTTACTTTCGTTTTACGTTCAATAAAATGTAATTTCATGTGATTTTTTGCATTGTCGAACGGCTGTGGCAACTTGCAATTGCAAATTGATAAATAGATACACAACACAACACAGGCACACACACACACACACACACACATACATTTGCAATGCATAGCACACTCAGTGCTTGCCACGCTTCAACAATTTGTTACGCCGCGAAAGATCTGTGGCCAAATGCTGTCTATATGCGAGTATTTATCGAATTTCCCACAGCGCTTGTAACGCTCATTCTCTTCTTGAGGTTTACGCCAAATATACCCTATAACATAAACCTTATATCTAGGGTAACATAGACCTTATATAGCTATACTTGCAGTGCTTGTTTGCAGCATATTCTGGCTTGTAGCTGCCGCAGCTCTCTGACCTAATTTAAAGCACTTTCAATTGCCTTTGCCACACATGTGGCATATACTCTACATACACACTCACACACACACACACACATTTATATATATGAGGTGTATATATAACCGTATCGGTATATCATTGCAACTTGCTTTTGCGACAATTTTTTATTGCCCGCCACGTTGCTGCGGCAACAGCGTTGCCAACTGCAGCCAGCCACCTGCAACCTCTGTTGAACCCTCCCGTTCAAAGTTGCTGCTGCAACTCGACAGTTGCTTTTGAAGTTTTGCATAGCTTTCTTTGCTATTTTCTGTTTCTTTTGGTTATTTCTTTACACGTCTCTTGCCGCCCTGCCTGCTTCCCACAGCTTCCCTCAGCTTCTTGCGCTGCAACTTTGAGGCACATAAATCACTGGCGCATAGTTTCGCCTGCTTTAAAAAGCACCCGAAAAACTAATTGTATTTATTTCTATAAACGTATGTGTGTGTGTGTGTGTGTTTTCTAGTACTCATTGCAAACTGGTTTTAAATTTATTGTCTTACTGCAGCATGTCAGTTGCAGGCGTCAATTTGAACAAACATTTTCCATAACTCAAACCGAAGAACAACATTTTTCTTTTGCTTTCCTTCAATTGTCACACACACACACACACACACCTTTAATTATAAAGTATCAAGTAAATGGCAACATAACTTATTAACCTCAATGTCAGTGGCTACATGCAATATATTCTAACATTAAAATTTAATAACAAAATTACCATTTGTAAATGATTTCGAATGTTGATGCTTGACAGACAGCGGCAGCAGCAACAAGCGACAGTTCTTACAACATGCAACACGCTTTTGTCATTTCCACAAATTAATGTCTGAAGAATGTAAGACAAATGAGCAGAAGTGGAGAGAGAAAGATAGACAGAGAGAGGGAGCAAGCATTAGTACATTTGATAGGGAGAAAGGTTAAAAGCTATTTGACAGCAGCTGTTGGTCAACACAAATTTAATTGCTCTTCATCCATTCATCCTTTTTTTTTATTGTTACATGTCCTTCGCACACAGCTGCAACACAGCTAACAGATTATCAGTTTATCCACAGTTAATTAGCAATTAAACTTGTCTAAAACAATCCTTAAATAACAAGCAAGTAGATTATATTCTAATCAACTAATAAGGACACTCAAGTATCCTTAGTGCAATGCATAATTAATAACTATTAAGTGCAGCTTATAAATATGAAAGGATACAAGTGTCCTGTTTACTCTTCTGTCATCTATAATCTTTTCTCTATTCCCTACTCTACTATATAGTCTGCCTTATAATCTACTCTATACTCTACTCTATACTCTACTCTGTACTCTACTCTATACTCTATTCTGTACTCTACTCTATACTCTACTCTATACTCTATACTCTATACTCTACTCTATACTCTACTCTATACTCTACTCTATACTCTACTCTATACTCTACTCTATACTCTACTCTATACTCTACTCTATACTCTACTCTATAGTCTACTCTATACTCTAATCTATACTCTACTCTATACTCTACTCTATACTCTACTCTATACTCTACTCTATACTCTACTCTATACTCCACTCTATACTCTACTCTATACTTTATTCTATACTCTACTCTATACTGCACTCTAAACTCTACTTTATACTATTAACTTAAGCCTCTCTTATAATATTGATATCCTTTGTGAACATCCTTTCTTCCTCTTTCTTGCTCAACTCCTTCCTTTGGGTTGCCTAGGCGCAAGCTGTGATAAGTTAATACAATCTGTTTACAATTTGCTTAAGGCTTCACTTTGACATACACACACTTACTCACACTTACTCACCCGCCCACACAGGCACACACATACACACTCTCATTTTTTAAACTATTTTTTCATATAATTTTTTTAAGCTTTAAAAATTTTGTTTCCGCTTTTGGCTCAATTTCGCAAAACATTTGTAGTTGTCGTTTGTTGTTGCTCTGTTTTTCTGCTTAGTTTGTTTATACACTTTTGACTATCCATTTCTATGCGTTCTCTCTTTACACTCTCCCTCCCTTTCTCTCTTTCTCTCTTTGTGTGTATGTGTGTGTTGTTTAGTATTTGTGTAACTGCGTTTACTATTTTCATGATGCTGACATAAATCTGTGATATATTGCGTTGCAGCTGTCGGCTGGATATATTTTTTCCACGGTTGCCAAAGCTTAGTTTTATTTAGCGAAAGGATTCTCATATCCTTCTTCTCGCAGCTTTAAGCTGCATACCATAAAACACAACAACAACAACGGGAAAAGAGATGAAAAAACAGAGAACACTGTTTAAACTCTTTATACAAATCCCTTATGGAAGCCAACAGTTGACAGAATCAAATCAAAAACTTGTCCAACAACTCGACACTGATGACAAAAAAGGAAAAACGCCACGCCTACTAGCGCCCTAAAATTTGACCCCACTCCCGCTGTAGCTTTTGCTGCACAGAGAACAAAAGTCATTACATAACAAGTGTTGGCCACATTCCCAACGGACACTTGAGCATAATTAATGCGTTACCCTCGCATCCGGCACAGCACAGATCCGAGCCTACAACAGTTCCGTATAGCTGTGGCAAGTAGCGAGGTGAAGGGGCGCACAAACTCCGCGAATTGTCGCTCCCAAATTAATTTGTATAATTTTGCAAAACAACAGAAAAAAAAATATAAATGTAAAACTGTGCAGGAAAACTTTTTCCCAAGGGAGAAACCTGCATTCAAATGAAGTTTTATACGAAACGCCAAGCGTCTCCATTGCCGCGCGCGCGCTGAAAAGTAGGCAATTATTTTGTGGCGCATCAAAGGTGGAGCTGCGGCTGCTATAAAAGGGGTGGCATGGTTGGTCGAGCTGGCGTATAAGACAGGTAATGAAATGAAGAAAATGAAACAAGCGAATGAAGGGACAAAATTCAGGTTGAGTGGTTTAAGGTGACAGCGTGAGTGTGACAGAGACAGAGAGAGAAAGAGAGAAAGCAAATCAAATGAAGAAATATAATTCAAGCAGATAACCAGGTTAGGCAGGACTAACTAGATGCTTGGCAATTGATGAGTTCACCAAGGAGACAAAAACCAGAAGGGTTAAAGAAAGAGCAGAGGGTGAGAGACAGAGAGACACAAAAGGTAACAAAATAATAGAAATATAAAGAGAAAAAAGTACAAAATAAATTGAGAAATAATTAAGCCAAATTATGCCAAAGGACAGTTTGGTGCAATAAGTCAACCTTTTGGATTAAAGTTTAAACAAAGCTTGGGTGAACCTTTCAGTAAACCTTTATGTGAACCTTAAGATGTTAAACTATAGTGTGTATATATATATATAGATATCCATCCGATTCTTTCAGTTTAAAATACAATTGGCCTAAGCTATTGCTGCCGCTTTCGTTTCACAGCCGAGGCTTAACCTAATTTCAAGTCAGCTGTGCCTCATCCGTCTCCATTCTCTTTCTCTCTTGGTGTACTTCTGCCTACTTATTTCCCCCTGTCTTTTGCCCCTATTTTTACAGCTTGTTTGTATTTGTTCGCAATTATTTGCCACCTTTATACCAACAGCAAAAATACAACCAAAAAAAAAAAAGAGAAATTTTCAGCTTACGTAAAAATTTTTCACGCTTTGCAACTAAAATAATAAATAAAACTTTTTTTTTGTTGTTTTTTTTTGTATTTTTTAGAGGAGGTTTTTTGGATTTGAGTTTTCGGTTTCGTTTTGCTTTTTTTAATTTTTTGTGCCCATTTCTGTTTCTCATTTGTTATTGTTACATATTTTTTTTTTGACTTTTTTTGTTTCTAGATTTTGTTGGGCACCACTCACAGTGAACTGTTGTTGTGGATTGTTGTGGTTCTGAGAAAGAGACAGAGAGACAAAGAGAGAGAGAGAGAGAGGGAGAAATACACATAGAAAAAGTTGAAGTTTATGTATTTTGCTGGCCACGCGAAAGCAGCAAAAGCCACCTGCACTTTTTCTTTCACGTGCCAACGACCACAGTCAACAGCAGTTAGTGTAAGTAGGACACACAGATAATGCTGCTGATGGTAAGAGTGAGATAGAAATAGTGTGAGAGAGAGAGAGAAAGATGTGGAGGAGGAAAGAGGGTAAAATTGCCTGTAAAACGCAGAAAAAGTTTTCTGTTTTTGGTCAGCGGCTTTCTGCTTTCTGTTGGCTATTTTCTGGGCGAGCTGCAGGTATTTAAATTTAAATGCTGCTTGTGGCAGACCATTGCGCCTATTGTTATGCAATGAAAGTTTTTTGTTTTTGTGTTGCTGACATTGTCCTGCAGCAACACAACACAAACAGGCGTAAATTCACAACCAGATGTAAAACTAACCTAAAGATTCTATAGAAATAATTTTAAATATATAAATTTTCTATATCTTTTTGGGCTGATCTCTAGAATATATATATATATAGTCGCCGCCAGCAGCTGTTTCAGTTTTGGCTGCGACCTTCATGGCGGCAGCGTCAATGCTTTTTATGATGTTATTGACTTATAACCACATTTTCACACCGCATAAGCATAAGTAGCTCGTCCTTGACAGCACCAGCACAAAGGACAACAACAACTGCAACAACAAACCATAGCAGAAAAACAAATCGCTTATAAAATCAGTCAGGCATAATTTGTTGTCGCTTCTCTTTGGCTGCTTCTTTTCTTCGACACTTTGATAATTTTTTTCGCTTTCTCTTCTTCGTCTCTTCATCTTTTCTTTCTGCTGTAGCTTTCTACCAGCGAAATTTCCAATAAGCCCACAAAGTATCACAACATTTTTGGCTACTCAGTCCAACCCTATATACCATATACTATACCATAATGTATATAAGAGTATATATATACAAGAGTATACAATATACAATATGTATGTGTGTGTGACTGTGTGCTTATCTATTCTATATTGTTTGTATGTTCATATTGCCATGACATAAATATAAATTTTTATATTTTCTTGTCTGGCAAAAAGCTTTTGCCTTTTTTCCCTTCTGCTACTCCTTGAACAACCTTCAGGGCCAATATTCAACTGCTGCTGCTTGTGGTTTCTTTTTTGTCATATACATAAATACGTCTATACAAGATTATATATCTATATATATCTATATATATATATATATATATATATATATATATATTCTGCTTGCTTGCAAAGTAAAATTTATTAGAAACGCAAAATCTGTTTGCAGATTGTATAGAAGATTTGATTATTTATGGTCAAATGTTACTTATACATAATACATATATATATATATATATATACAACACAAATGCCTGTCAAAATATTGTGTAGCGTATCAAGTCAGAGAAAATTAAATATTTAACAAGTAAAATAGAAGTTGAAAACTGACAAATTTCCCAGTTTGAATTCACAAAAGTCATTGAACTTGATTCATGAGTTGGCCATGAAGACATTAGGTCGTCTTAGATTGCTGATCGGCCTCCTCTGGGGACAGAACGTTATCCAAATTGTTGCTATGACTCAATTACCTTTAGTTGTACCGAGTGGTTTTTGTAGCATACTTTTAAGCGCAGATCATTTGCAATCGCTGATCATTCACAAGGTTTTGTTTTGAGACGTTTGCATTGTTTTCTAAATATATTCTGTCAGTTGATGTCCTTTAAGTACTATAGAGAATATCTTACGATATTATGTTCCATTCTATATAAGGTCGACAATTATATATTCCTAGATCTATCTCAATTATCATTGACTTGAGCATATGTGCATCCTTCTGCAGCTATTGCATATCCTGACATTCTCAAAATATATAATTAAAATCTCAAATAAAGCAAAAAAGAAACTAATTCTTAAACTAGCATTAGTATAATCTTAAAGGATTGTATCCTTATATATTCTGCTTCAGTTTATATATATATAGAACGAACTCATATTTATCATTTGGTATATAAACATTTATATAGAATCCTTATGGTGTGTTTTTCTTTCTTATTAGCATTGCTTGAAGACATTCAAACTGCCAAATACTTAAGTTTTATTTGTTTCTACTTTCTACTTTCGCTGGGTATTTCCCTTGATTTTCCTTAGCTGCTAAATTAAACTACATGAAATGCTTAACTCAACTCAAGCTAATTAACTTCAGGCACTTGCAAAGAGCAAAGCAAATAATTCTCAAACAAATTTAACTAAAGTCCAAAATAAAACTTTCTTCCCTTCCTTTACTCATCTCTTCTCTCTTCTCTTCTCTTCTCTTCTCTTCTCATTCTTTTAATGTAGCTCACAGCAAGCAGCTTGTTGCCAAACTGAACCAAAACTGAACTCAACTGAACTGAGCTGAACCCAACTGAACCAAAGAACTGGAGCGTAGTTGATCAACAAAAAAAAAAACACAAAAAACAGGTAAATTATGCACACAACTCGTCTTTGAATTAGCTCTAAAGTTAAGCACTCTAACTAAAAAAAAATTAATTAATTAAATTAATAATTAAAGTGCAGCCATTTTCACATATGAAAATTAGTTTCATTTGCCACAAATATTTCTAGCTTAAAGAGAGGCACTAACATATTTCTTTAGGTGCTTTCAACTGTTGCTTATGTGTGTGTATACATAGGCTTTATATAGTATATATATACATATGTATGTATATTTATATATGTATGTATCTGTGCTATATGTATGTATATATTTGCGGCCTTCATAAACAGTTGAAAAGTTTTGCTACTTTCTCTCGCGATCAAGCAAAACAAACTACAGACCAAACAGAGTAGTAAAAAGCAGAAACCACATAAAAAAGACTACTTTAAAAGGGGTAGGCACAACTAGAAAATATCCTTTACATATATAAATATATATTGTATATATAAATAGAGTAGTTATAGTCCCAGGAACACAGATCAAGCAGAGCTTTGAGCTACGATTTGAGCTGCTGCTGCTGTTTGTCTCTCGCTTGGATATAGCAACAATTAGTTTAAGCTTTATTAAATTTAGTTAATTTCTTTATATTTAGCATAATAATTAACACGTTTTCAGCTAATTAAAAGCTACTTTAGTCTAATTTGAATTAATTTAAAAGTGACTGTAATTGCTCTCACATATTGCTTGCATAAAAATTAAAATTTGTCAGCTGGCATTGACTTAAATCAAGTGCAGCAAATTGGGGGAAACTTTTAGTTAATTAAATATAATTAATATATAATTATATATGTTTAAAGCATAGATTTCAATTAAATTTTTTTAATTTCAAACAATTTTTAACTGTATTTAATTTTGCTTAAAAAATTATGTATTGATTGCTGCCGCTTTTTTCCACACTTCATTTACTGAACAGCAGCCTGTTGCTTGGCTTTATACAAACTGTATATACCCAAATGTTATGTTTTAAAGGGGTATAAAAACAACTTTGCCACAACAACCATTAAGGGGTTAAATAGATTTTTTCATTATTTTGCTTTAACTTTAGCTGTATTTTGCTGCTGTTGTTGCTATAGCTGTTGCTGCTGTCGCAGCGCTGCTAAAAGTTTTTCCGCTGAGTTTTCATTTTCATTTTTATTTTTATTTCGTGCGTCCGCAAATATTGACCGAATTAACAAAGCTGGTAGAAAAGTTTTACCGCAAACAAAGCGAGAAGCAAATGATGGCAATACGACAGTATAGTATACACCTTAACCTCTCCTCCCCCACCACTACTAGCCCCAACTCTTACACAAAAGCTTTGCCAGAAAACCCTTTTCATATGGGCAATTTCAATGTTTTACGCTGCTCAAGTGTCAACACTATAACAATTAGTTAACCAAGCGTAGACTACACTTACTGCTCTCTCTCTCTATTCTCTTTCTATTTGCTTTTCTAACTGAGAAACAAAAAAACACACACAAATTACCTAAATAAAGATTCAAAGATTGGCAGTAGAATGTGGTCTAAAGTAAAACTGTTGTAAAACTAAAATACAATTTATTGAATACATTTTCTTTTTGACAACAATTGGCGCAAAGCAAACTAGGTTAGTGTGTAGGAGTAGAGTGGGAAAGGGGAGGGGTTGAGGGAGGTATATAAGACTAAGTTAGTGGGTGGCAAATACGAAAATGTTTGAAATTTGTATGTGTATTTGTCTATGCCGCTCACGTTTGCCCCTAAAGCTACGTGTCTGTTGCAGAGCCAGCAGCAGTAGCATCAGCAGCAGCAGCGACAGTGGAAACAGGATCAGAGCTGCGCCAGCAGCAGCAGCTTAGAAGTGTGTGTAAATGTTGGTGTTGGTGTTGTTCAACTGACCAGCAGCAGCTGAACCACTGAAGTACAAAATTTTAAAAGCAAAAAGTCATGCAACTAAATCCTGTCGAAACCGTTTTAAGCAACAGCAACAACAACAGCAGCAAAAGGATTTGTGCTTAAAAGCAGCTAAAGATGTTGTGGCCAGTTCAACTCAAAGCACATACAAAAGGTCAAAGGCAAAATATATATATATACTATATATAATATATATGTATATAAGTAGATGATAAACTTAAGTTCAAAACGAAATTTGAATACGCTGAAAGAATTTGCATGAAATTATAACCAAAAGCAGCTTAAAAATTGCTCAATGAATAAATTTTGTGTTTGGAAATCAAATTGAAAGCCGAAAGGGCATAAAAATATGATAAATTTATATATATATAAAGCCAGATCAAGCTATCTAATAGTTGCTATGGCTATTGTTAACAATGACTACTCGCATATGGCCATAATTTTCTTAACTTATCTAAGCTTTAGCCTGGCTTAAATTGTAGTGTATGAATGAAGTTAAGCGGAATGCACCGAGCAGAGCAAATGTTAAGTATCGAAATATGCTAAAGTTGTGGCAAATAGGGAATCTTATATATAATGCTGAGTCAGCAGCAATAGCAGCAGCAGCATTAAGTGCAGCTCGGCATGCAACATTGCTTTCATGCAATGCGGCTAACAGCAGCAACAACAACAGCAACGACAACAACAATAGCTTACCCCAAAAAAAAAGTCAATAGCAAAAAAAAAGCAACTGAATCCCTTAGCTCAACTCAACACTCAACATTGTGCTCATCCTTCGTTGTCAACGTACTCAATTTCCCCTCAACCTCATACTCATCCACATCCTCATCCTCATCCTTCTCCTTTTCATACTCCTTCTCATTCTACTGCTCATCCACATGCTCATTCTCGTTGTCGCACTCGTCGCTGTCAATGACTGTCAACGGCAGACAAGCAGCAAAAGCGTACCAGGACATGCCATGCACTGACTTCTGCTATGGATTGCAGCAAGCGTAAAGAGTGAATGCAGCAGCAGTTGTAGCAGTTGCAGCAGCAGAGCAATGACTGAAAGAAACCAGGCAGCAAAAAAAAAGTATTATAAGAATTGTACAGAGTATAGACTCTCTCTCTGACATTTCAATTTTCACACACACACACAGTGACACACACATACAAAAAAGTAACCGCATTGAAAAGTGTGGCAAGGCTGCAAACCAAAAACGGAAATTAAACCCTCCATAAAATGCAACATAACGAATCTTCAGCAACTTAACACTTAATTGGATCACTTGGCGCTGTCCTATGGAATTAATTTTGAACTCCATATTCCCCCCCCCACATCCCTCTTCTGTTGCGCCTTTGCCCTTGCATCATTCCACATTGTAGATTATATATGCGAACCGTTGGCCCATTGCCCGTTGCTAATTAGCCACAGAAATTGCCACGAAAATTGCATTGACATCAAATGGGCGTTGCCAGAGTTGCTGTTAAATTAGCTCCCTACAGCAGCACCACGGTTCAAGGTCGTCGTTAACAACTAAAGAAGAAGCAGCAGCAACAGCCAAAACATGATACTCGACTCATAATGAATACATGAATGTTGCTGCTACGCCTGCTGCTGTTTCTGCCTGCTGCTGTTTCTGCCTGCTGCTGTTGCTATTGAAAATTGCATGCAAATTGCATGGCTGAATGCAATATCTGCTGCGCATTAGCACAGCTCTGGCAGCAATCTTTACTGCATTAAGCATATAGTAATCAACAGCAATAAGTTGCCTAAGTTATAGGTACAAAGGGAACAACAATTGCTGTTGCTCTAATTACTTTTACAGGGTATCCACGCTGCGTATAAACTTTCGCTTTCTCTTTCTTAGTTAGTTTTATTGCTGCAGGCTCGTTGACATTGCAAATAAATGGGTGTGGTTAAAAACTGTGTCAAGCTGCAAGTGCAATGCAACAGCAGCAACAAAGAGTGCCACACCAACAGCAGCGGCAACAACAAGGCAACAACAAAGCAACAGCAGCAACAACGAGCAGCAGCAGGAAATGTACAAAAATTTGTTTAAATTTTTCGAGCAGCGCCCCTTGTGGTGCATTGTCCATTCGCATTGTTCGCTTGTTATCCTGTTTTAAATGGATTCTTGTGCATATGCCGCTGCTGCACAAACACACACACACAAACATATATATATATATTAATATATTTTATTGTTTATGGCATGTGGGTCAAGCGATTGTAATACAATCGTTGCAAGCAACACGAATTGCTTTAAGGGGTCAGTAGGAAGGATACGCAGCGAAGGACACTGCTACTGAAGTAGTAGAGGAAACTAGTGTGAATTGTTCATGTATTGTTAATACCAATACAAGTGTGCGTATCCCCCTCTCTATGTGTATGTCTGTGTGTGTGTTTAAGAGGAGAAGTGTTAATACAATCAAAATGTGTGAAAATTTCGCTGCAACTTGAGGTAATTTTTATAAAAAATTTCGCCTTTACAAGGACCTCAATAAGCATTCAATTCATATATAAAATTTGAGCTTAATTCTACTGTTTTAATTCTTATATAATGTTTCAAGGATATGCCTGCTTAAAAGGCTCTAATTGGCTCTAAGTTTCAAGACACAAACAAATTTTGTTAACTGAAATCCTTATCATAGTTTTTGCTTTGGTTTTTCTTTTAATTTTTCTCTCTGCTGCTTACTCCTGCTTTTCCTCACACTCTCTCAATCTCTTTCTACCTTTATTCCTCCCCTTTCATGTGCTTTTTATACTGCTGCAATAAGCCAAGTTAGCAGCCAAGTTGCAGTTTATGCTGTCATCTAGCTGTTGGCTGTTTGCTGCAGGCTGCTGGTGGCGCCACCTGCTTGCATGGCATATGCATGACACTTATTGCCACTCCAGTTGACATGGGGCAAACATCTAATGGTAGTAGTTGTAGTAAAGAAGGGGCTTGAGGCTTACCATAACCTCCAACCCCAAGAAAGCAGAAACAAAAAGAAAAATATGAAAAGAGTTTTACAGTCGCCGTGGCACAATTTTTATTTGCTCAAGCGAAAGTTTTGCTGGCTTTTCTTTTTCATTTTCTTTTGTTTTTCTTTTTTTTATGCCACTAGAAATTTTAGGTAACAATTCCCTCGCTCACCCTCCCCTTCCCCCAAACAGCAAAAGGTGCATAAAATCTGGCAAAAAATGTTGCCATAAGTTAACGTTGAGGTATGCGCCTTATGTCCAAAAATCTCTGCAAATTCACTAACACATACACTTGGAGAGAGAGAGATAGACATATATACATGTTGCATCTTGAAGTTATTTTCATTGGCGTTGCAAGTTGTTGTTGTTGCTGTGACTGTGTGTGTGCCACACAATGTCAGCTTGCGGGCAAAGCAGGTGTATGCGGCTGCTCCATAAGGTATGTGTTTTGTGTGTGAGTGTGTGGTTAACTGGTGTATGTATGTGTGTGTGTGTGTGTGTGTGTTTGCATCATAACCCAGGGGAAAAATGCTTAAAATTTATGCACTTGTGGGATTTTACAATGCACTCGGTTTTTGGCATTTGATGGTTTGTTTTTCTTTTGTTTTCTTTGCTGCTGCTGCTGCTGTTGCTGCTGCTCTGATTTATGCATTTGCTTTGCTGCAATGTTTTTATTAGAGTTTGGTTAAGAATAAATATGCAAATAGCCACAGCTGCAACTGCTATAAATGTACAAGTATATAAACAGACAACGAAATGAAAAAGATAGAGCAAGAGAAAGTGAGAGAGATAGTGAAAGAGAGATATCTAAAGTTGAAGCAATTGCAGGTGCGACAAATGAATGTTTACACAATGCCTGACAAAATGTTGATTGTGGCTGTCGTCGCATTGTATGCTACTGGTGGCAGGGTCAAATGTCATACACTCATACACACATACACTCATAGAGAAATTTTCATTGTTTTGTCAGTTGATTTGATGAGCAACTCGTGTCAATTGTGCCACATGTTGTCTCCTGTTGCAATACGCAAATAATTTTCTATAGAAAATTTTGATTGAAAGTAAAGTAGATTAGAATGAATATGAAGTATATAGAAATGATTTCTATAGTATATATATACCGCTTTAAATCTATAAAAAATTATAGCTTAAAGTATTTAATGCAAAGAGCGAGAGTTAGAGAGAGAATGAGAGATAGAGAGAGAAAGAAAAAAGGTTGCAATTTCAAAAGGTTTTAGCTGTGACTGTGAGACGCCTGTTTGCACTTGACTCCAAGTGGCTATCCATGTCAAATGGCAATGTCGACAGCAGGTCAGCAGCAGCAGTAGCAGTAGCAGCAGCAACAGGATCAGCAGTAGTAACAGCAACAGCAACAGCAACAGCAAGAGCAAGAGCAACAGCGGTTGGCGTTAGCGCATGGAAAGTTGAGTTGCGTTCAAAGGTCAACAACAACTACAAGGGGCACAAAGCAGACGGTACAGAAAAAGGTCAAGCAATTAGTGCCAATCCGCTGGCCGTTGAGTGGCAAGCCCGAGACGTATAGCCAGACAGTATGCACAGACAGACAGGCAGATGGACAGACAGGATAGGTAGACAGTTAGGTAGTTAGAAGGGCAGACAGATTGTAGGGAAAGGCAACAACAGCAACGACTTTTGATAAGATAAGAGTAAAGGATATTGCATTTAGGGATTGCTATTTCATTTATGCAAATAAATGTGTGTTTGTGTCTGTGTCAGTGGGTGTATATATCCATATGTATATGTGTGTGTGTGTGTTTGTTTGAACTTTAATCTGAGCGAAAGCTGTCAGTCAATGGGTTGAATGAGTTTTTTATTCAACTGCTTTGGGTTATAACTTTTCACTCTGCAACTCTCACTGTCTCTCTCTCTTCCGTTACCTCTCTCTCTCTCTCTGCCTATTCTTATCTCATCTCTCTGATTTGCTCTGCATCGTTTTACCTTTTTTGTAGGGTTCGTTGGTTTTCCAAACAGTTAACTTTGCACAATTTTAAAGTTACTGCGCAACTAATGCAAATTCCTAGAACTAACATCGGCGGGTACCCGCAGCATAACACACACACACACACACCCATACATATATACATATACACATACACACACACCTGAAATAATTGTCAGACAACCTGGTTTCATTTGTGGCACAACTTCGTTTATTTTCTTACCTTCCATTTTTACTTTTTTCGCACATGAAATTTAATTGCGCATACGTCGTGTTGACTGTATTAAGACAAAGGACAACGAAGGAAGCATAAACCTTACCGTTAGTCTAATGAGCGATGAGACAATGTGACATAGGAAGATATTAGGCATACCCCCAACCCCTATCCCCCTCCTCCACCCTCAACCCACCACACACGCGCATAAGTTGAAGCGCCCACATGTAAACGCAGTTATGGGAAACACTCACACAGCCTGCCACATGTTCCACACTTGACTGAATTTTCTCATTTTCCCATTTGCTGTGTGTAAAAAAGGAAAATGGGCATATTAGCTATGTGATAAACCGTAAAGTTTATACAAAAAGTTTATGTTTATTTGCTACCCTTAATGAATATATACATATATATATTTATCATATATATTTAACATAAACTTTCTATTAGAAAAAATTGTCACTTTATGCCAATTTTGAGCGTTAGATGGCGAATTATAATACTATCAACTTAGCATGAGGCAATTCTCATCTAGCTCATCATCTTCTTCTTCTACTGCTCCTCTCTTTTAGCGTTTCTTTCATTTCACTCAAATTACTTTAGACATTAAACGCAGCGCAACGCACAGTCGAGCATCCTTCACTTACTTACCCTCAACATACTCTCTCCGCTCTCTCTCCCACTCTCTCACTACTTTCTCCACCTCCTAGTTACATATTCATTGCGCTGTGGCCCCCCCTTTCGTTACAGTTATTTGTGTGTTTTTTTTTTTTTGCTTTTTTTAGGCTACATTTTATTTTCATTTTACTTTTGGCACACGGAACTATTTTGTTGTTGCCTGCAGTTAATGTAATATAACCATCATCAGGCGGGATCAGGCTGCTACCGTGGGCTAAAAGGACACTTTTTGCGTTGCCAGTAAAATAGATAATGGCAATTTTTTAATAATTAACTTTAATTAATAGTTAAATGCTTTAAACTGCATTACAATTTGCAATTGTTTAAAGATCTTTTTGCCTATGTTTAAGTCAAGTTTAAATCTGTTTATCTTAGCGGTTAATGTTTTCTCTTACATAACATTAGGTTTTAATCTTATCTTAATGTATTATTATTATTATTATTAAATATGTGTTTTTCTAGTAAGTTAAGCTTGTAAATTGTTCCATAGTGACAGCCTATAGTAGTCACTGTGGTGTGCTTGGTCTAGTTTAATGGCTTGGGCGCCGTAAGATATGCTACACTTTTGCGTTGTCGTGACTTGCACGAAAATGAAATGATTTGTATTCGCGAGAAAATAAATTATGTGCAAGTATTTTAAATACGAGCTCTGACTTATTCTCTCTCTTTCTTTCTAAATTTCATTCATATCTCTCTCTCTCTCTCTCTCTCTCGTTCTTACTCAATTTTTTCTGTGTATTGTCAAAATGAGAACGCAATTTTTCACAAGCTTAGCTTGAGTGGAAAATAAAGCAAAAGACATAGAGAAAGAGAGAGAGAGAGAGGCAGTGGTAGTGTGGGGGCATGAGAGAGATGTAAGATCAAGACGTTGTCTCCAGCCTCGACATAATGAAAATGTCGAAGTGAAAGTAGTAAAATTTACATAATCTATGCGCACGAAAATAAATGAGAAAAATTACAAAAAAAAGAACCAAAAACGAAAAAAAAATAGCGGAAAGGCACATAGTATGTTAGTGGCAAGGTGGAAACGGGAGGTGGTGGGGGTTTGGGGGTGTGTACAAAATGGAGAAGCTGCCAGCAAAAAGATAAACATTTGATTAAGCGCATTAGACTGATATCAAGTGTATGGGAACGTAGTACAATGTAAGTGCTTGAACAAAGGGGTATTATGCTAAGGGGTGGGTGATGGTAGGGGGTGTAGGGGGTAGGTAAAGTCTTGCAGGTAATGGTAATAGCAGCAAGTTTTCCTTGAGATGCGAAAACTATATTAAATGTGAGAAATACTTCACATAGCGCTCAACTATGTAGCTCTACAGAGTGTACAGAGTGTGGGTAGAGGAATTGATGATAAAAGAGTGTGAAAGAAATTGCATTAAATCGAGCAGGCAAATGTTTTGCAAGTGCTACGCGCTTGCCCTTAAGTCAAAAGCGAAACAAGCAACAAAAAACAAGCTGACAACGGAACTAATACAACAAAAAGTAGCGAAAGGAAACAGTAAAAATAAGTAAAAAGAAAGGAAAAGAAAAGAACAGAAAAAAGGGTACAAAGTAAGCGGAAAAACAAAAGCATTTTTATACAAATTTAAATTAATGGCAAACCTTTTATTAAATAAATATTCAATTAGCGCTTAAAGCCATATAAATAAGCTGCTATAATATTAAATTTAAGCACTAATTATAACTGTATATATAAACGTTTTACTTTCAAGCATACCCTATACATATATATCTATAAGGATACACAGTTATTTGACTTCAAGTTGCTTTTAAAGCTCTGTTGATCGGCAGCAATGCAGCTTATCACGTGCCTATTTATGCATAAAAGCTTCACTAATACACATGTAACTCTATTATGAGCTATTCTCAATGGCACTCACTTTATCGGCACGTACGCCAATTGCCTGTCACTATGACACACACACACACACACACACACACATGTGTATATATAGTGCCTCTCTCTCTCTGTGTTTCTATTGCTGTCTGTCTATTGCTTTCACTGTTCAACACAGCAATACAGATAAGCTCAATAAAACTGTCGCCTTGGCACTTGGCAAATACATTTGCATACCGCTACTTATTCAATGCTTTACTCTAGCTCTTTCTCTCTCTTTCACACACACACACATACATACAGAGTTTTTATTTGGCTCTGTCTATCTCTATTTGACTGTAGTACTATCTTTATTGGGTTGCCGCAGCTTTAACAAAAGCAAAAACTGCAACATCAGCATTAACAAAGTGTTTGTCAGACTTCCTCGCTCTCGCTCGCTTACACACACACACACACACACTCACTCGCTTACTCATTCTCTTAATAACGCTCTCTTTTACTTAGTCTCCTTTTAGCTATCTGTATATAAATGTGTAAAATATTCATTTATATATGTTTCTGTATAGTTCTGCTGGCAGCATATGAAAGGAATATGCAAACGTCATCGACACACACTAACAACAACAACAACAACAACAACAACAACGACAACACCAGCAACATTTGTGACAATAACAATGAAACAACTAAAAGCCCCTCAACTCTGATCTTTTGCTTAAATTGCTTTAACCTTTCAACTGACTGTCGTTAGGTCGCAGGTCGTCGATGTTGGAAATTTCGGCATCTTTTCTGTTTATATATTGTTTGTTTTAAAAATTGTTGTTACTGCTGCTGTTGTTGTTGTTGTTGTTGTTGTTTATATTGTTGCTGTGCATTGTCTCGAGTGACATTAGCCAAAAAGCTAAACTGACTCGTGCGTTCAGGCTCAAAGACTCAAAGAGAGCAAAGTGAAATTCAGGGAGAAGGCAACAGCAAACATCATTTAATATTCTCTTTTTGTAGCATTTATTTAAAATTTATGCTGATGTCTGTTCTCTTTTGCTCTCTGTGTACGTATGTGTGTATGTTGCTTGGCCCGCAAATAATACACAGCCACACACAAAACACACTCGCACACACATATGTAATGTACAAGCATAGTACACACACACACACATGTAAATGTAAATGTATTTACTCGGCTGCCATTTTGACGCAGTCGCTCACAATATGCTACATTTCCATAAATATTTTAGAAAATTTACATAAAATGTTAGAACGTCTTGTCCTCTTGTCTTCCTCCAACTCTCCTACTACACATTTCTTCATCATCGTCTTCATCTTATTTACCAAAAGTGAACAACAACAAGTAGAACGCAGAGAAAAGAATTTAATTCATGACGACAAAAGTCGATTTTCTAAATCCACAAAACATATGCTACGAGTACAACAATTGTTCACATACTCCTGTATATATATATATACATATAAATATATATACATATAAATATATATACATATAAATATATATACATATATACATGTAAATGTAAAATGAGTATGTAACACATACATACATACATACATATGTAAGAAGGTATAGATGCGGTTGTATGTTTTAATATAGCCCTGTCTCTTTTCATTTTAATAGCCTCTCATCCTCGGCACATTTACGCGTGGCAAAAATTGAAGCGCGTTCAGCCGCATGAAATTGCATTAAAACCTAATGAGCTTGAAATAAAAGACAATTTGGTTTTGAATTGAAAATTTTTTTTTTATTTTTTGTCTTTGTTTTTGCGGCGAAGCACAAAAAGAAGAAATCAAACAGGAAAACCACCAAACTTTTTAATTTGTACCAAAAATGAAGCTAAATGTGAACGAAAAAAGAAGCAAAAAATAATGGAATAATATAGCTTAAATTTTATATATATCTTTCACTCTCTTACTTTTGCCTATCATTAAGCAGCTGAGATCATTTGCTGCTACTCTTCTATTACTCTCTTACACTTCGTGACATTTTCTTATTACGTTTATAGGGTGGATATTTTTGAATGCAACCGCTTTCAGTATACACTTTCATTAACATTCGGCACCTTTGCACACACAATATTCCCTTGATTTCACTGCAACAATTATCTACCGCAACAGTATAACAACAATAATATGCATTTATTTAAATTGCTTTAATCTCCACGCCAATTTTACGCTTAATTAAAAATGCCACCGCACAAACTTTGCACTCAGCAAAGCAACCACACGGCATTGCAGTCCACTAAGCACCGATCAGAATCTAAGTGCAATAGGAAAGAGAGCACTGAAATTGTCATACTTGAATTTCTGACAATTTGTGCAGGTGTGTGTAATTGAACACTTATACACCACACCAAGTGCTCTTTGTTAGTTTAATGCTTAATGTGCATGTAAGGCATGCAAGCAAAAACAAACATAAGAGCAAAAATCTTCAAAGTTCTGAGTTAATCTCAATTATATCAAGGCCAGTTGCTAAGACAATAGGCGAGTTCGCATATAAAGCAAATAGAAAGAGAGAACAAAGTTTAACTGTTTTGTCTTATGTGAGTTTAAGCAAATGTATGTAATCAAAGAGCGGATTATAGTAAATTTACAACAGCTATTTATCTATTCAAAATACAAAATTAACTACATTTAATAATCGAGTAACATATCTAACTTTAATATATGATGATGCAACTTTTACAAACATTTTTAATATAATTAGACAATTATTTAAATTGTCTCAAAGTCAACGCAAATTTCACACTCAATTAAAACATTCGCCGCACAACCACACAAAACGAACGCAAAGCGAGTCAAATTGATCAGAAACAAAACGCAGCGAAGAGCGCTGCAGGCGAAACAGTTATATTTTTTGACAATTTGAATAAAGCGGCTCACACACTCAAAATTATGCTTGTCGTTTAAACAGCTCATCAATTTTCGAACATGCTCAGTGCTAGTGGAACACAAATATAACATTGTCGATATATTTATGTGCGACGGAAATGTTCGACACAAAAATAGCAATACTTCACAAGCATGCTTGATAGTGTATGAACCGCATAAGCGGTGAGAATGGTGTGAGGTGAAGACAAATAATATGTAGATGAGTGGCTGCCTTGCAGTAGTAATTCATTGGCAAATGTGCGTGGTAGAAAAAAAAACGTGGAGTGAAGTGTTGTACAATATTAAATCAATTGCAATTTGAAAATGCAAAAATTAATTATTATTTACGTTTAATAACAAGTTGTTCTACAATCGGATATGACAAAAACATGATAGGATTAATTTTCATGCCAATTTTGTATTTAATTGAAATCGACAACAGACGCCGCCACAGCGCTAAAATTTTTTTCAATTTCGTTTTGACTTTTACGTATGTACGAGCGGAGAATGGTGAAGTTAAATGAGAAATTATACAGTTGCACGTGGTATGCATATTCTGTTCGGTGAGATAGTGTTTAATGTGAGTGAACGGGATAAAACAATTTAAATTGAAAAGGAAGCAAATGCAAAAATGTATTGACTTTTAAGGTGAGTCTTATTATATGGATGCGTTCAGCACAAAAATTTTAACTATGATCAGTGATCATAAATTATATATTTGGGGTTATGTTTGTATTTGTTATAACTGTTTATGGTTTATTGATTTTAAGATTAACAGCACGTTCACACACATAATAAAATTTGTTCAAAGGGTGCTGAACGCATCCATTGCGTACATATCTAATTGAAGAGAAACGAGAGCTCTCTGCTAGTTTCTACTCTGTTCACAATACAGTTAAATGAACAAATAGAGTGGATGTGGCTAGTGCAGCTCCTGTTGATGCTCTCACTGTTCTTGTTGCTGTTGTTTCTTCTACCATTGTGCTAAAGTGTTGTCAAGCTTTCTAACCTCATCAATCGTCAACTTTATTGCCTTGCATTGAACTCACGTTGGTTCGTTTGCATCAAATGCAGTTGCTACACATTCCACAGACACTCACACATGCACACATGTATTTTTGTATGTTTCCTGCTGTGTATGTATTTGCATGAGTTTCTGACAAAAAAAAAGCAAAATCTCATCAGGCCTCTGAATTGCTGTGAGTTCAGTTCTGCTCTGCAACTGACTCCATTCTTTCTATCCCTCTCTCTCTCTCTTTTACACAGGCAGTCTATGTCTTGCATTCTGTCTATCTTTCTCTGCGTGTTGCCTGTCTGGACGAAGACGCAGGCGACTCAAATCTGGCCATAGAAAGTAATCTTAATGGCTTTTTTGTTACTGCCAACTGACTGCAAAGAGGCTACAGAAAAAAAAAAATAAAAAAAATGAAGGCAGGCAGCCCATGAAAATTGCAAAATGCATTCAGCGTTGGGGCCAACGCATAAATTGTTAGAGCCCACTACCCCAACTACTTACCCTTACTTCGTATGCGTGTGTATGTGTGTGTGTGTGCTTTTGCCAGAGGGGGGTAATGTTAGGAGGTGGGTCGGGGTAAGTTGTCTGCGGATTTGAATAGCCAATTTGTTTGGCATTGTTTGCACAGATACTTTGCCCTGTGTGGAAAGGGGGAGGGGGGAGGGGGCGGGTATTGTATGTTGCTGCAAAACGGGTTCCTGCATTTGCATTTCTAAGATAAAATGCAAATATTTCAATTTGTAACTTAAGCAAATTGCCTCAATGAGTGCAGCTGTCAGTCAGAGCACAGAACTACGAATGGCTGGCTCCTTGGCCAACTTGGGCAACAACTTAGCCAACACATCCTTGAATCCTTGGCTCCATAGACTTTTATGACTTCTTACGTTTCATGCGCTCAGCTCAAATTGTTATGTTATGCTCCAAGCCAGCCGCCCATTCAACCATATCCAATACGAGTTTGTACATTTTATAAGCCGTAACAATATTTAAGGCTGATTGCTTACTGCAAATTGGCCTTAAGTTGAGCCCAATATGTTTCTAAATCTTTTAAATTCTTTTGCCGTTTATTGAAGCGGCAATTAGTAATACAGCAACAAAAATCAACAGTTGCAAATAACAAAAACTAAACTTTTTGCTACTATTTTCAACTCTGAATAAATATATATATATATATATATATATAAATATATATGAAAAAGTGCTCAGAATCTGTAAAAGTTTCTTGGCAGTTTCAATGGGAATTGTTGAGCAGTTAACAAAAACATTAAAAAGTCAACAGTTTAATTGTCAAGCTATTAGTTTGTTATTTTAAATGCAATTTAATCTCTCTTACACGATAAACATTTACAGCAAAATGGGAGGAAATGGTCTTAGACACAGACATGGATTGGCTTAAATAAATGTTCGTAAATCCTGGTGATAAACGAAATGAATTTGTACAAATCTAATCAATATACAAATAAGATATTTATAAGTAATTATCCTTAGAGAGAGATTTGTCTTTTTCTATGTTTTTTTTTTTTGAGTTTCTTAATTTACTTCTTATCGCAATACTTTAAAACTTTCTTCTTTCTGTAACTGCCAATCGAAGTTTTCTTTATGCCAGAACTTTATGTGTTGTTGTTGTTGTTGTTGTGCTGAGGGTAAAGTTTTTTATTCCATCAATATACACTGAGAATGTTTATCCTTATCTTGAACAGTTAACTCAATAAAATTACTTTGGGTATAAGAAAGTTAAGAGAGAGAGAGAGAGAGCTTCGTTTGCTTTATTAGCCAAAGTAAAACCAAAATCTATTCTTGTCTTATTCCCACCAAATACACTCTCACTATCTACACACTTAATCTCATTCTTTCTCTCCCCTTCTCTCTCTGCGTCTTTTCCTCTTCCTGTTACTATCTATCTTTGTGTCTTTCACTCTTTTTCCTAATTGCAATAACAACAATTTGCAACAAGTATGTGCAAATAGCGAGCACCATGTTAAGTATTTGTGAACAGACTTCAATGTCGACAACTGCAACAGCAGCAATAGCAACAACAACAACAACAACAACTACGGTAACAACTACAGCAATAGCAACAACAGCAACACCAACAACAAACAACCTGAGAACAACAAGAGCCTAACCAAACAAGGGTACAACAAGTTTTTGAACATCCTCGTCAGCGCGCCTTGTAAGCGCCATTCATATATCCTTTCTAATCAAACAAATGGGGTATATTCCTTTGCTTAAATAAAATATATACTTGAGCAGTTATTAAGGAATAATTAGTCTATTGTTTGGTTAATCTAAACCTATTTAATATGAATTTTAGAGAGAAATCTTACTTGACTTAAAGATAGCTACGAGTTGATATAAAATTCTTTTTAATTATTTATTATTTTCTCTAATATTTTAGTCGGACTTATTATGAACAATACTTTTTTATTTATTTTTTATTATATTATTTATTTTTAATATATATTAATTTTTTTGTTTTTAATTTTTTTTACTTTTAATTTATATTTATATATTTTATATTTATCTTTTTATATTTTATACTATTTATTTATATTTATTTTATTGGGGAAAATTAATTTTAACTTAAATATATATATTTTTTATTTATATTATTTTATTTAATATTTGATGTCTATTTAATATTTATATAATTTATATATTGTATTCATTTAATATTCTGCTTATTTTTTTATTTATTTTAAACTTTTGCTATTTTGAAATGAATTTTTTCATGGGTATTTTGCAGTCGTTTCCAAGGTAAATTTTAATTTTAAGTTTGTTTTAAGCAGAAAAGTTTATTTTTTATTTTGCTGATATTTCTCACTCTGTGTGCACCACTGTATGTGTTTCTGTGAGTGTGTGTGTGTGCTATGCCATTGCGATTCTCTCTTGAGCCGCTGTCCAACTGTCTTTGGGCCTTTGCCACTGTTGCGTCTGTCAGTCAAAATGTCATTATTGTTGTTGCTGTTTTTATACTACTGCTCCTGCTGCTGCTGCTGCTGCTGCTGCTGCTGTTGATGCCACTGTTGGTTTTCTTGTACAAGCTCATGTTATTTGAACTAAAACTGTAGACACACACACACACATACACAAATAAACGCACATGTACTGTATTTCTATGGCATCAGGCTGAAACATGTGAATGTAAAGGGTGCCGCCGCTGGTTGGATGGGGCTTGCTGCTGCTGAAGACATACCATTGGTTTGGTGAGGGCGGGGGAAGGGGGGGGGGAGGGATGGGAGGTCCTGACACTCTTGTTTGCTAAACAATGCAATGTATGTCAAGGCAAAATATGTTCATTCAACTCAAAACAACGAGAGCATCAATAATGCAACACGATGGTATGATTTTTATGTCAATGTATGTGCCACTCGATGTGTGTGTGTGTGTCCCTTAGGGTGCTAGCCAACTTTGGTTATGTGTGTGCAGTTGTCTGTTTGTGTGTGTGTGTGTTTTAAGTGTTTTGTATTCTGTTTGTTGATTATATAAATGCAATTGAAATGCACTTGCATGGAATTGAATTCGAAATTGAAAGTGCGTGTTGTACGTGCAACACAATTTTGTCAAGAGTGTTATAAGTAGAATAATAGTTAGATGTCCTTGAATGCAGCATTGATTGGCAGCTAGAATAAAGCACAATTGTTTATGCCACACAGCAAAACATTGTTATTGTTACAACACTTAATGTGTATATACTTAAATTGCTCTCTATCTATCTCTTTCTCTTACTCTCCAGGTCTGTCTTTCAATTTCCGAGTAGTTCTTTTCCTGTAAGCCTTAAAAATGCTCATCGGATCTCATGCATATCCAATTTTAAGTGCACTCAAAAAGAGAAAGATAGAAAGAGTGAGCGAGAGAGAAAGAGAGAAGAAGAGTGAGAGTGAGAAGCAAAGAAAAAAGTTTACAGAGAACTTACATTTTTATAATTACCTTTTTACTACGCTTAAGCAACAAAGCAGGAAAATGCAATTGAAGTTTTCCTTTTTTGGATTGCATCTTCCGGCGAAAATTGCATAACAACTGCCATTAAAAGGCAGACAAGCAAATTAAAACTCAACTGAAACAAAAAATAAAAAGAGAAAAACAAAAAATAATAAAAAAAATAATACAAAAAAACAACAAATAAAAACAAAAACAATACAACGAAAAACCCTTAAGAATAAGAGAAAAATCTATATATATATATTTTTATATATATATATATGGAAAATCGTAAAGGGCAGCAGCAAAGTTATAAACTTTGTTTAAAAAACAATTACAAGCTGCAAAGTAGCAACAATAAAAGGCATGAGAAATAATAAGATGAAGCGAAGCGAAAGAAGCATAAAGAAAATATTAAAAAATATAAAGTTTACAGTCAATAAAAGCGGCAGCAGCAGCAGCAGCAAAAGGCAATGCAAGGAGAACTCTTTATGACAAAAGGCAAAATAAAATAATAAACGGAAGGGTAGGAGTAGCATGCCGAAGAGAAGGTCAAAGAGAGAGAGGGATAGCATACAACCAGCCTGGCTTTTGGTATAGGCTCAGACGCAGACACACTAAACGGCCACTTAAACGTTAACTTGATTTAGCACCTCGTAACGAAAATGGCCAAAAAGCGAGCCAGCAGCAGGCTAAAAACAAGAGGAGCAAAAAATAAGAAAAAAAAAAGGAGTGCAGACAGTTGTCGAAACTGGGGATTATATCCTTTATAGGGATATAGGCGTAAGGCCATAAAACCAGATCAACGAGAAGTGCAATAAAAAGCAAAACAAACGCAGGACAATGCCATAAAGTAAATCATACGAGAAGTAAGGATATGCAATGGATTTGATAATTGTCCAAACGTTGAGAATGGCCCAAAAGCAAAAAGAGGACATTGTCGATATTTTTTTCTTATTTTTTTTTTTTTAACTGCTTTGTAAACTGTTTTTTTCTTTTATGGTTTGGTTAAGAGGCAGTTGTTGATTTAAGCCATATTATGTTGGCATATTGAAAGGATTCTTTCAACAATGGAGAATCCTTTAAACTATACTTTATGTTGTTATATTGTTGGTACTCTTTCTCGCTCTCTCTCTCTCTTTCGCTCTGGGAAGAAGATACGTTAGAAACATTTGCTTAAATTGTAGAAAAGGAAAAGTTAGGAAAAGTGCATGCAAGTTTTACCTTTATGGAAAAGTTTGCTTTTTCAATTAAGTGGAAAGTTGTATGAAAAAAGCATTTTCCTGAATAATAATTGAAATGTCTTTTTGCCCAAAATAAGTAAAAGTAGATGTTGAGTCAGCTACAGTTCGCTAACAGCCTCTATGAATATTATTATTTAAATATTCATAACAAACATTTACATTTCCCAGTGATTAATAATTCAAACTGAGTAATTGCAGTGAATCACAAACTTTTCTCCCTCCCTCCTTCTCTTTCTCTCTCTCTCTATCTCCATCTCTATCTGTCTTTTGACGGTGTCGCAACTTTTACTTACAAGTTTATCTTTAACTTAGAGCAACTGCAATAGAAAGCGATTAAATCGACACAAACACAAAAAAATATGGAACAAAACTTGTAGATATACACATACACATAAACATCAGCACTCACACACACACACACATACAGTTTGGGTACACGAAATGGCAATGGCCTGACAAGCCACAAGGGTTTCTAAGTCCTGGCATGAGGCTCCAAAAGAAATAATGTCCTGCGGCCGCTTTGGGAAATGAAAACTTCTTTGTGATGCATTGGACGTATGGCAAATTGTGTGCCACCTCTTCATGTTATACCCTATAACTAGGTGTCTTATGATTTTCATATGAATTATGTTATGCAAAAATATTGTTGAATTTTCTGTCACTTCAATTCAACCAATGAAAGTCTTTCTATAGAAATGTATTGGAGGAAATCTAAAAGTGTTTCCCTTTAAGTCTTGATTCTCTATGTATTTCCTTTATAGATTGACTTCGATTTCCGTTAGCTAAAGACTAGATTTTGATATATAGCGGCGTCTAACAGCCCATCAAACGTAGCAAACGATTGATTTATCTGTTAGAGTGTCTCAGCAGTTGTGGCATGCCACATGATTGTGTGTGTGTGTTCCTTTTTTTTTTTTTTCGTTTTTACTCATTTCATCTGTGAATGTGTTGAATGCTTTGTGGGGAATGACTCGGCGAAAGTTACGCGAAACGCTTCCAGCTGATGAGCCTTGGCGTGTCAGTCAGTTAGGGAGTGCTTACAGTACACTTCGATGTTAGGGTAAACCAGTTGGGCAAAGGACATACAGAGACAAGCGGGCAGGTTGTGTCCACAAAGGAGGGAGCCAGCGCGTGAATATCTCAAACTACGATTCTTTTGAGAGATAGTGAGAGATAGGGTGGGAGAGAGAGAGAGAGTGAGTATGAGAATTTTGTGAGATGAAAGTAAACGCAGAAATCGTTTTTCTTTTTGCTTTTTGTAGTAGCAACAGCAAAATTTATCGCGTTGCACAGAGAAGGAGGAAAAACCGCAAGTGGCAAGCGAAAAAGTGAGAAGAGAAGGGAATTCATCATCATCATTGCTCATCATCATCATCAACAAGAACAACAGTGTCATGGGAGTATGGTGTTGTGTGTGTGTGTGTGCGTGTGCACGAATATGGTTTTTGGGATGTGCAAAGCTGTCAGTAGGCGTGGCAGTACACAGTTCCCAGCGGTGTGATCTTCAACGTTTGTTTCATGTGGCCCACAAGTTGCACACACTTTGCCGCAACTTGCGAACAACCGCAGTCAAAATATGTCCTTATTCTTTGTCTTTTCTTTTTTTGCTTCTTCTTCTTCATCTAATTCTGCTGCTGCTACCTTTTTTTTTTGTCTCCTGCAAAGTTAATCCTTGGGCATCAATTTCCAGAAATAATTTGAGCAACATCAAAACTTTTAATACGACCAATGATAATGGTCTGCGGCCTCGTCCCGTGGCGTTTCATTGGGGCAAAAGTTTTATTTCTTTCTTTCTCTTTTTTGTACGCTTTATTTTGTTTACTTTTTCTCATCTTTTTATTGCTTGATTCCTTAATTTCTTTGTTGTGAATTATGTTAGAGTTTGAGTTATCTCTCCTTCACGGTTTCGTCCCTGCGGTCAGTTATGCTCATTATACTGTTTATTGAGTGACACACCTGCCACATTTAACACAGTTGCCACTCCAGACCAAAGCAAAAGCATTCAGCATCCTTGCATTGTCCTGCAAATTGCTGACGAACAAAAGCTCTGCATGGGTTTTGCTCTTTGGCTATGACTTTTAAATGATCAAATCGTTATGTTATTAACCTTTTTGATTGCTGCAAAAAGCTCAACCAGTAAAAGCCAATTGTCTGTATTGTCAGAACAAAGCACTTGTTGTTGTTGTTGTTGTTGTTGTTGTTGTTGTTGTTGTTGTTGTTGTTGCCACAAGTCTTCGCATATTTTCCACACAAAATTCAGTGCAAATTTTGAGTCAAATTCATATGGAATCCTTGTGCTTCGATGACAGCAACAATTATGCAAAATTAGTTCAAATGGTAAACAAGTTGTTGTTTATCCAACTAAAAATAGTTAGTTAAGTGGGTTAAATTATGAACTTATCTAAAGTAACTTAAACTTAATTGATGCTGATAACTTGTTGCATGTTGCTAATGTGGCATGAAGCTGTGGCATGCTACTGCAAAATTTGCTGGCTAATTGTAAAACTGTAATAATCGCATTTGCTTCACTTAATAGACCAATATGGAAAGTCCAGCCCAGCCCCAGACAAGCCCAGCGCAGTCCAAAAATTTGCCACAATTGAAGTAAACACATAAGCAACAAAACGTTGCAATTAAGCAGAGTAGCAACAACAATGAATAAAGGGATGGACAACAAGTTGTATAGTATAGAAATGTTGGGCGACAGGTTGTGGCAGTTTGTTGTTGTTTTCCAGCTACCAAAATTATGCAACAAAACATGCAACAGCAGCAGCAACGGCAACAGCAACGGCAACAGCAACGGTAGCAGCCTTTTTTGCCAATTAAACGCATTTGCTAAAAAACAAATTTGTCGAGCAATGGCAGGAAAAACAGGATGCAGTATGCATAACGATGCCAATGATGAGGCAGACAACAATAAGCGCCATGCCAAGGATAACAGCAGCAAACTGAAGGTTTTGTGGCGGGAGGGAGGGTGGGGGGCAGGACGTTTAGGTGGCAGGTGTAGAGTTGCAGAGGGGTGTAGGAGTGTAGAGGTGCTCTGGTAATAATGGTCCTGCGACTGTTCAACGTTAAAACAAGTTTATCAACGTGTGAAAATTGCGAAGCGCAATATGCACAAGCGACAACAACGACAACAACAACAACAACAACAACAAGAACAAACAGCAACAAAAACAACACCAGCAAGAAGAAGAATATTACAACAACTATAGCAACCAGGACAACGTCATGCAGGCCACATATTCAAATGCAAATCACGTCATCAATATGCAGTGCACACAGACACAATCCACCAAGCCACACCACACTCTATACCTACACCTTTATCAACATACACCGCCCCCACCCGAAAAAGTTACCAATAAGAAAAACACCCAACACCCACAAGTATAGTATAAAAGTAACACCCCCCTCCCCCACACACACACACACGCACAACCATCATAGTTGAACCGCAAGTATCGGTCTCTCTTTTCGTTTCGTTTCATATCGAACGTTGAATTTTGACAAAATTATCCATGGACGAAGTTAAATTTTGTGGCTCTGCCACAGAACGATAGAAACTTCTGTACCAGCAGCAGCAGAACTACAGTTGCTAAACCAGTAAGAGAGAGAGAGAGAGAGAGAGAGAGCGAGTGAGCGAAAGAGAGTGCAGTGCAAAAGCTTGGTTAAGCATTGTAAGGATGCAGCTAAAGTCCTTGACGTTGGCAACACGCTTACACGTGTCGCTTGCGTTGTCATTATGAACTTCTAATGATGGACACTAAAAACTTGTAGATTTTTAATTATAATGCAACGTTGCATACTTCTTTACAAGTGCCTAACGAGGGTTGCCACAAAAAATTAGTTAAACATCATAGATAAAACTAATTTTCATATACTTAACATACAATTTTCATTAGATTTTCCTTAGCTTAATGCATAAGTTTCATAATAACATTTTGCAATTTTTATAGTGCAAAACTTTTAAAGTAACCCTCGGTAATCGTTGCTCATCTCAATTTAGTTGATGCCTTCTGTTTGTGTTTTATCAAAGGCAACGATGACGATGACGACACTTTGGCTCCTGGCTGGCATCGATTTAAAGTTTTCATTTTTCCATTTTTTTTTTCAGTTTTGTTTTATATTCGGCAACTATCTATGCTCTGAAACTTATCCCCCCCCCCTTTTCCCCTACCCATTCCATACATCCTACTGGCAAGCTTCACAGTGTTCGTCATGCTGTCTAGCAGCTGGCAGGACGAAAAAATAAGTCACTCACTTAAAAGTTCAGCGGCTGCAACGTTGCAAAGTTTGTTCACTGTCTATGTCGTCTCGCTTTCCCCACTCTCCCTCTCTCTCTCTCTCTGTGTTCTAGCGTATACTAGCATGTCCTGTCCGGAGCTGGTCAGTTAGTTTCAATTTTAGTTTTTAGCTTTGACTTTTTGGCTTCCAACCCCAAAAAAAAATTTTTTTAACGTTTCTTTTGGTGATTTTTTTTTTTGATTTTTTTTGTGTCCTTTTTTTGTCAGCTGCTTGAACAAACTGTACGCTGATTACATGTGACAACTTAATGAGTTTGCGGCCAAACATGGCTTGTTAAGCAAATAAATTAATTAGCGCTCTAATTGAGTTTTTATGCCCCTCCCTCCGCACCCGCAGTATGTCATTACTTCTACTCCAAAATCTAATTGATGAGCTCTCTCCAGCTTTCAATCGAATGCACTTTAAATACGTTTAAAACAAATTAATTTAAACCTCAAACTAAATACTAAGATTTATACTATGATTTGTTTATTTACAGTTATAAAACAGCCATTTAATATATATATATAAATATATCTATAACACTTCACTCCACACTAGCCAAATAGCTAATAATCTTTTGATATATTTCTACTCCTTTCAGGTATGTATCCGCTGCAATCCATTCATCATGATCATGTAGTAGTACAGGGGTGTTATTCATGGGTGAGAAACCCAGTGCTGGTATGCCCACCTTACGTAGATAACGACTATCAGTGCCACCATTAAAGATCTGTGTCTTTATATCGAGTCCACTGTAAAGTGTAACAATTCTATATATTAGCTGCAATCCTTGCTTAAAGGACATGGCACTTACAGCTCGTCTGTTGCCTGTTTGAATGCGAACCAAAAGGGATTACTGGCATCTGTTGCAGTTGGCTTCACATAAGGATGTTTCTGATCAAATTCCAGTTTAATATCACCGCCTGCCTCCTGCATCCATTGCTCTAACTAAGGTAAAGAATATATGGGATTATCCTTGCATATATATATATATATATCCTTTATATATTTACTTGTGCCTCGAACTCTTCGTGCTGCACATCGAGTGAGAGACGCACATCGAAACCAGCTGTCAGCAGTGGTGGCACCACATTACTCTGCACACCACCACCAAGTCTGGTCAGATTTATAGTTGTCACATCGCCAATTGTTAGCTCTGGGTTGTTCTTTAATCGCTCCACTTGCGTCTGACGATATGCCATCATTTTGCCCAATAAATAGTTGAACTTTTCACCCGCTGTGTTTGGCAGCAGCAATGAGCCATGGCCAGCATTGCCCGATATCAGAAAGGTCATGCCTGAGATATATCTTACTATATGTTGATCAGTTTTCTATATGTTTTGCTTTACTTACGCCAGACTGAACGTTCGGCATAGTAAACGGGAAACTGTGTTGTGGGCGAGGCAAGTCCTTCGTCCATGCCAAAGCCAATGTTTAAGGCACGAAAGTGTTCCGTTTCTACAAAAGGACGCATGCCGCGTTTACCACCCATTTCTTCATCTAAAAATGTATATCAAATAGGTATATATATAATATATATATTATATTGACTCTACCTGCCACAAATGATATGTGTATGGTACGTTTAAAGCTCGCTTTAAGCCGCTTCAGCGCTCTAATTGCTGCCAGATATTGCATGCCGACACATTTCATGTCCTGTGCGCCACGCGCAAAGATGCGTCCCTCTGCGTCCATGTGTGCACCAAAAGGTGGATGTGTCCAGTTCTCAGTGAACACTGGCACCACATCCATATGAGAATTGAGCAGAATTGCGGGCAACTCTGGTTGCTCGCCTTTCCAGGTCATGATTACCACAGGATTAACCTCATCGTAGGGATAATACAGACTCATAGGTAAATCCAATTGCTTTGCTTGTTTCCCTAAGAACACCAAACATGGCTCTAGAAATATATATAAACATATGATTATTATAGATATACTGTATATATACATGTTTCGCCTTACCATAGTCAGGATCGGGATGCACACTGGGTATACGTAAATATTCGCGAAAATATTGTATCTCCTCATTCGATTCCCATTGCTCAAAGTCAGTGCTCATATTGAAAGCAATATTGAATATAATTGAAACAACCTCCGATACGTTCAACAGCTACAATCTAACTGCTGGCAACAAGTGTGCTCTATCATATACCTCTATCATATGCCTATTGCTCTATGCCACTGCTAATCTAATCATACTCAGACGCCGAGGTCAGTTAGCTAGCAGGGGGGGCCCTAAGGGGTGGGGGGAGCGTTGTCTTTCAGTCTCTCACTCTCAGTTACAATACGATGTGATAAAATGTGCTTGACGGATACAAATAATTTATTTTAATTTATAGTTTCACAACAGTTCAGCTATTTGTGTACTCTAAAACAAAGACTAAAGCTAAATTTGAGTACAAATATAATTTTTTATTATTTAAAAAATTTTTTTATATATTTTTTAAATTAATCTAAATTTTTGAAGAGATTTTTTCTTTAGAAAAATTGTAATTTGTTATATCTTTAAGCTGCGTACCAGCCTTGAGCTGCAAACCAGTTTGAACAATTTGAAAACAACTTTATAACATGTTTACCAAATGATAGATTTGTTTTCTTAAAACAAACTTATATATAAAAACTTATATATATCTATATATGTATAAGCTTTAAATTACGTCGTATTTTTAATGATAAGCAATCAGCTGTTGACCATCAATTTAGAATATTTTAATCTCAATTACTGATAACTTATCACTAAAGAAACACAATTTGCTTGCTCTTTCTATTAGAGCAACTGACATAATGATAAGCCAAGACAGGTTTAATGAACTTAAATTAAGTAATTAGACCACAAAAAACTTAACACTGACCAACTTTGATATCTATATAAATATGTATATATATATATACATACATATATATATATATATATATTTATGTAAGTTATATCAAGGCTTCCAATTACCCATAAAAAAGCATTGATAAGTTTATAAGTTTTGAGCTTCAGCTCGTTATGCAGCCTTCAAATCGATAACAGAAAAAACTTTATACAAACCGTAAATTGAATGCAAAAATTCTTTATATATAGATTTCTATATGATGTGCATTAAGTTGTATGCAGCACAATCAGCATTTAGTTGCAGCTAATAGAAGCAGAAATATATAATAAATGAAGGTTAAGAAGACTAGAGAAGCTAAAGCAACTAGATGGGGAGCTAAACTAAATAAATTCTTATGTAATATTATACAGAATATATGGCATATAGTAAGTAACATATTAGACTACCCTTTCACAGCTAAAACTACAGGGTATACAGAGTCATAAAAGTCTTTAAGAAGTTGCCGAAAAGTCGTTTAGGGCCAGTTCGTTGAACTGATTGCTGTGCAGTGCTTGAAAGAGTTGCCTGTAGGATGAAGAGGGGTAGCTGAATGCTAAAGGGGTTGCCAAGAAGATTGGCAAAAGTTTTTCGCCCAGTGCCAAAAGCAGAAAATTTATGTATAGTTGCTGCTGCTGCTGTTGTTGCTGTTGTTGTTGCTGCTGCAGTTGTGCCTGTGCACATCATTAAGCGATAATTATTTGGGAGCATTGAGTAGAAGCGAATTGTATGCAACGGGGGTAAAAAGGGGAAGTATAGTAAATTTGAATTAACAACTTAAAATTGTTGTTTATTAAAGATTTCATAATTTATATTTAATGGTCATTATTCAATGGTCTAAGCTCTATTTCTTCAGCTACAAGGACTTCCATTCAATCAATACGCTTATGTAGCATATTTTTATGAATCATTTTTATAACGGACTTAGGTCAATCAAAAGCGACTATATATATATATATATATGCTATATAACTTAAGTCCTACTACTTAGAACTTTACCTTTTTGTTGTCCACTTCTTCAGTTCGGGTTTTCCCCAGTTCAATTGAGCTTTTCTCAACATTTTTGCAAATTAATTTGCCCTTTGCCCTTTTACACACTGAAGGTTTAAATATAAAAGAGAAGGAAAAATAAAATCTATATAAAATATGTTGCACAGAAAGCCAAACAAATGCGAATCAAAGCCGAAGGACTGACCTAAGGTATATGTTGTACTCTAATACAACCAAGTATCGACCGCAGGAGACTCGAATCAAACAATTGACTTAAGGACGAAACTGCGAGGAAAAGCGGCAAACCGACAAAGTAAAGCCAACGAACTGACGGTCTATTTATTTGCCAATTTGGCAAAAGGCAAGTAAAAAGGGAATACAAAAAAAAAAAAAAAATTGGAAAAATAAAATAAAATAAAATAAATAAAATAAATAAATAAAAGAAATAACAACAGCAGAAAGAATGAAAAAAAAAACGAAAAGAAAAGTAAGCGAACTAAGAAGCAAATAAATATCTTATTTCACAAAAATTCAAAATAAAATGAAATCATTTTCCAAAGCAACAAAAAACAGAAAAACAGGACGAAATTTTCAATGTACAAACGAAACCCAAAGTAAAAAAGAAAAGTAACAAAATCCCATAAACACGACATGTCACAACATACAGCCTCTCACTATCTCTCTCTCTCTCTCTCTCTCTCTCTCTCTGTTGTGCTTACCTCTCTCTTTGTTAGCTGCTTGCCTAATTTAAGGCCGAATCAAAAGAGAATGTAGCGAGTTGGCTTTGAATTACGTCAGAAATAAAGCCAAGAAGCAGCCGAAAGGAATATGAAGAAAACTTTAGTTTTATTTTTCTTCGTTGCTTTTTTACTTTACCCCCCCGACAAAAAGGACAAACGGCAGAAATAACCAAAAGGATGCTCAACTGAATATACATATCCTGTGTTAAAACATTTTCACATATTGTACAAATGTTGTATGTTGTATGTTGTATATATATATATATCTCTGGTCTTTGGAGTGGATTTCCCAAATGACTTTGTCCTTTTGCATTTGCATTTCAAATTCGATAGAAAAGCTTCTTCTTTTCGCCTACACACACACACACACACACAGAGTTAATTGGAAAATCACAAAAGCCCCACAAGCTAATCAGTTGCTATTTCAATACTCTTTTTCGGCATACACACACACACATACACACACACATATTTATATATATATATATATACCCCTTGGAACAACCCTCATTGAGTAACTTGACCAACATTTGCTAATTAATTGTTCTACCATATGCAACAATGTGGGTAAAACTTAACCAACATATGTAATTGAATTGCTGTTAATTGAAAGGCCTCATCATCATCCACAGCAACATCATAATTATGTTCATTATCATTATTGTGATTAGCATGCTCATCAGAACTGTTGCCAGAACTTTTGTGTCGCCGGGCATAATAATTTCATTTGTTATTTTGGCAACGAAGCAGAACAGAAACCGCACAGAAGCAGCAACAAAATTTTGGTTACATGCAACAAAAGCAGAAACAGAAGCAAAAGTAGAAGCAAAAGCTCAACCAAAAGCCACAACAAAAACAACCAGTAACAAACAACAATTGAAATACAACAAAAAAAAGAAAACCGGAAAAATCTTTTTCTCCGAAAACTAAAAGTAATAAAATAAATAAAAATAAAAATACAAAAAAAAAACTTAAATAATATTTCTTAAGAAAATCAAAAAATTGAAAATAAATAATTTAAAGCTGCAAGGACTTTTCAAGGATATTTAAAGGCTTAAGATAAATAATACAAATCTTAGTAAGAAATTATACAAGTTGAGCCTAATTTGTATGCTGCCTTTAGCCCCTTGTCCTGTGTCCTTGTCGTTGCCAGACATCCTGTATCTAGTCTAGTATATTACCACATAATTCTGCGCCATGCAGGAAGTCAGCTAGCACTCAGTTCCGAGAATATTAAGATCCTTGCGGTTTGACTAGACGACTCCAACTCAAGGGCAACAGTTGAGGTTTTTAACAGGAACCTGGTGTTACCCGATGTCGAATCAAGACACGCCCACAGCCTGACAAGTAGGCGGCAGAAAGGCAGTAATAGACAGAGAGAATGAGAGAGAGAGATAGAGAGAGAGAGTGTGTAGAGTACAAAAATCAGTTAACTGTTTGGTTGTTTGGCTTTTTAACTGAAATGGCAAAACGAGTGCCACAAAATATGCAAAACAGCAACCTCCACACACGCAGCACACTCACACACACACACACATATACAAATACAAATTTTTGCTTTTTGGGGGCAAGTTCAGGCGCTGCTTGTCGTTCGTTCAACCAACCAACCAACACACACAGAGACACACACATACACATTTGCATAATTATAAGATAAATAACAAAAATTTACAACAATAACAAAGCATAAAAAAGAGAAAAGAAAAGAAAGTAGAAAATGTAGCAAAAGGAATGATGATGATGCAGCAGGCTCCTGTGTTGCCTTCTGCCTGCTGTCTACAGTTTGAGGCAGCGATTTGAGTTGAGTTTTTGTTTTATTTGATTTCACAGCAGAGACACATACAACACACACGCACACACACACACTCACTCATACAAATTATGCAAATAGCAGTGGGCGTGGCAGCGGCTGCCTTATCTCATAGCAGAAATAATAAACAAAACTGAAGTGTTTCGCTTGAAGAGAGAGAGTGCGAGAGAGAGTGCGAAAGAGAGAGAGAGATTGAAAGTGTGACAAGCGGATGTCGAGTGTGGCACACATATTTCACAAAAGTGCCAAACAGGAAACACAGACGACGACATTTTGTAAAATTTATTGCAAAATGGCCGCCAACAATGATGATGCTGCCGTGGACACAACACGAGCTAGTGGCAAGGCAATTTGTGCAATACAATATTTTTTTTCCATTCTAGTGACATTATGCCATATTGGTATCCTGGCAACCTGACCTTTACAGCCCTTCCACTACCCTTCTACCAATCTACCATTTTGGCCATTGTGGCCGCCTGGTGGCAGGCAGCTTAAGTGCCCAGTGAAATGCTGAGGCCAGCTGCAGCTGCATTAACTTTTGACACATTGAATTGCCACAAGGCAAATTGCAAAAAAAAAAACAAGGATATCTAGTACAAGTGTTGGGGGAGTGTAAGTTCTTTTGTTACTTTTAATTGCAACAGCAATTGATTTTATTTTCAACCAGACACTGAGACATCCTTTGGGCTTATGTTGCGCAAATTGTCAAAGTGGCGTTAAAGTTGTTTTAATTGAGTTTATTACAATTTGATTGTCAGGCGAGCAGATTTTAATTAAAGTCCTTCTACTTTTGCTTCAATTTGCAATTGTCCTTATGAAATATTAATGGATTTTCAGCTATATATATATATATATATACATGGATATAGACTATTGTGTCCATGGTTTCTTACCAATTCAATGCTGAATGCCTATTGGCTGTAGGCTAAGCTTATGTTGAGCTTATGGTTGGGGGTTAAGGTTTAGATTGAATAAAGCATTTTCTGTGGGGTCAACACTTAACTGAGTGGAGCTTATTAATATTTCAATATGTTAATTAGAAGTGGCAGCGTATTGAGAAAGGATTTTTAACTTAGAATACACTATATGTTGGCAAGAAGAAGAAGAAGAAGACACATGCCATTTTCAGTTCAAATAATAAATAATTAAAATTGAAGCAAAAAAAAGAGAAACAAATAGCAACAAATTAGAGCAAAATGACAGCAGCTAAGCAGCTACAAAATTGAGCATAGATATTGACATACAGTTATATAATGTATGCATTACGGTATAATAATTTGGTTAACTAATTAGTAATCCATAGAGATTTGCAAGGATTTGTTTTGCACTTAACTAAAAATTGCCTTCAAATCTGAAAATCGGAAAATCTAATTACCAATCAACTGACTGACAAGCTGCATAATCAAGTGAAATAATACAGTTCGTTTTGTAACTACTTTGACTACATTGTTTCCCACGCCCATTAATTAAATATAAATATACATATATATATATATATATAGATAGATATATACAAAGCGGGGCGGAGTTTTCAACTTCAACTAAGGAAACGCTCAATTAAGCATACGCCGTGTAGGCTTACTCAATGTCGACAATTAAAAGACACGCCTACAACGCCTACTTCACTTGAAGTAAAATGAAAAACAATAAGCAATTCCAGCGAAAGGTTCGTCTGTAAAAATCTGTACATTTAATTGAAACTTGCAGAAGGACAATCAGACAAAAAAGGACGACAGCAGCTCCTTTCGTTCACGAACTTACAGCGTCAGTCAGATAGAGAGTTGAATTCAGTTTTGTTCAAGTAGATGTCTGGTCATAAATAAAATATGCCAGAGAAAGAGAAACAATGAATGAAATTTGTGCCTTAATACCCTTGGCTTGCTGTTGTTGTTGCTCTTCTTGTTGTGTGCTGTCAATCACGCCTTCACTGCTGATTACAGTACGCGGCCATTTAGCGCCCCTGTAAATGCCAGCAAACCCACAATCGCATCCATTCCCAAGGATGCCTGACATATTAATGAAGTAACCAAGGCAGCTGCTTAAATGAATGCCAGTTGTAGTCCATCCACATCAGGTCGAAGCCAGTATGAAGTCCTGAACGAGCGCAAGGGTGGCATCAAGTGGATTGAGGGATGAAGTCAGAGGGGAGCAGCATTTTAAATCAATTCGCGAAACAATTAAAACTTGACTTTGGTCCTTTTGCTGACATTGTGCATACAATGTATGTCTGTATAATGGGTGTGTCAATGTGTGTGTTTGAGCGTGTCTGTGTGTTTGTCTATTGGAGTATGTGTGTGGGTATGTGTGTGTATTGCGGGGGCAAAGTTTGTTTGGCCCCGTTTGGCACATTTGCCAAATGAGAAAAGTGACGCAAACTTTTTCAAAACATTTCCATGCACGTTTTTGTTGTGGGTAGTAGACACACACACACACCCATACACACACAAACACATACACAAAAGCGACACACGCAGACAGACACATTCAAATGCACTTACTGTATGTGCACTCATACGAATGGAGGAAAACCCCTTAACATGACTAAAAAGTTGACTCTAGTTATGCGACTTTTGCTGCTGCTGCTGCTGCTGTTGCTGCTAGCTGTCTGTCTCTCAGTCTGTCTGCCATTCTATCTGCCTCTTTGTCTGTCTAGCTGTCTCTCTGTATGTCTGTCTGAGCGTTTGTCTGTCTGAGCGTTTGTCTGTCTGAGCGTTTGTCTGTCTGCGCTTTGCATAATTAATGTTTTAATGTCAATCATACGCACTGTGTGCCATGAAATAAATGCGCACTGTTTATCGCGTTTTCAATTTGAAGCTAACATACACACACACACACACACCCATTCACACACACTCAAACACATACATATTTAAATACTGTTCATTCAGTTCCTTCTATCATTTGTGCGTTTTTGTCTTCCGCCAAAACAAAGTTGTTCAAAACTTTACCATGTAATTAAATTTTGTAATATTCTTCTGTTTCTACTTCTCATTGCAGTTTGCTTTTTGCGCTTCTTTTCATCTGCTCTGCTTCGCTTTTCTGTTGCCAATGGTTTTACATGATTTTTGTATAATTTGTGGGAAATTTGTTGAATATCTGAGTTGTAATTAGCTATGTAAATCAGTTAATTTAATTGCAATGCCAAATCTTTATAATTCTTGAAGCATTTGATACTTTGATTCATTGCAACTGATGCTGTTAGCTTTTACTCAAGTTTCTGAAGATTTTTCATATTATTTTCGCTTTGCTTACTTTGTTTTTTATTTTATTTATGTCTTTTACTTTTACTTCCTGTTACAAACGAGAGCATAAAGAGTTAGTTTCATATAAACTTAACCCTTTGGCGCACCTGTGTCCATAGTTCAACTGAGAACTTTAGTCGCAACTGTCTGCACTTTGTATTTAACACACACATATACACACACATACATACAAATAGCTTGAAAATTGATTACACCTGACACACCCACATACCCACACACGCACACGCACACGCACACGCACAACACCTACAGACAGATACAACGAGCACCCACTGAGTGCTAATGGGCAAAAAGCAAACTTCACACAGAGAGCAAAGTAGATGAAAGAAAACTGCAAACAACATGAGATGAAAAATTACAACAAAATATTAACAACAGCAGCAGCAACAACAACAACAACATGAAATAACAATAACAATAGCGTCTAGTAATGGCATTGACAATAGCAACAATCACAATAGCTGGAACTATTTGTAAGCAAAAATAAAGAGAAAATAAAAGGACAAAGATTTCAAGCTCACCAAAAATCCTTGCGAACAATGTGACAAACGATGTGTGAAGCTGTTCGCTAGCTGCTGCTGTCTTGTTGTTGCTGTTGCTGTTGCTGTTGCTGTTGTTGTTGCTGTTACTGCTGGGTTAGCAGCAAGCGTGAAGTGCTCTGAAGTGATACTGTAGGTTGGGGTGTAGCTTTGTGGGTGGTTGCCAAATCTAACCATACAGTTATCACACAGGACTTACAAGACGTAAAAGATACAAACACACACTCATATATATAAATACATATATATGTTACGTATACGCACCGTTAGCAACTTGGTCATTTTTCATGCCGCATGACAACGGCAACGACGATGACTACAAATCGTGACAAATTCTTGATGCGGGTTAAGTTACAAATTTCGTTTTTCTTATTTCCTGATATATTTTTATTTTATTTTTTTTTTCTTTTTGGTTTCTATTTTTAGTAAATTTTTGTTTTTTTTCATACTTTATCATTCATTTTTTTTTTTGTGGGTTTCAGCTGAGAGGCTTTTGTTTTCGTTGGTTTAAGCCAACTTTTTGGCATTTGACTTAAAACACGTCTTCAAAAATTTTGCCGCTTGCATACTTTTGAGCCCTTTTATTTTTCATTTCTCTGTTTTGCATTTGCTTGTCAACTTGGCATTTACTTATTCAATTCATCTGCTGGCCAAAAAGAAGGAAAAAATATGAAGAAAAGCCATTAGCATTGCTTTACCATAAAAATAAAAGTCAAGAACGGCAAGAAAATTCTTACGAATTTGACAACAACAAAAACAAAGAACAAAGTAAAACTGAAAAAAAAAACGGAGTAAACTGAAAACAAGCAAATGAATTTCTAACAGACAAAAAATATAATATTATATATCTACCATAATTTAAATATTTTTTTTTACATATTTCTCCATCCGCTTTGCTGTCAGAATTATCATATTCATCTATATTTAAATGCTCTAAGCTTTTTTCTACGCTAAAACCATAATAAATATTATGAAGAGTTTAAGCTGAGATGAAGGAAAAACACTTTTACACAACAATTACATTCAGTAGAATATTATTTTTATTTTGTCAGATATTATATTGAAATTTTGACATTATTTTAAAGCAAAATTCTGTTTGCTGTCAATGCAAAAAATTGATTAAAAGTGAGAGAAAAATTTTGCAGAATAAAATGGCTTAAAACCTAAAAATAAAATTCATAAAATTCATGCATATATTGAAAATAAATAATAAATAAAGAAAACATATATAAAATGTAAATTTAAATAAAATAAATTGAAAATAAATATATTAAATTTAAATAAAAAGAAATTTAAAATAAATGTATATTAAATTAAAATAAAAAAAACTAAAATAAATACATAAAATATTAATAAAAATAAAATTTCAGCAAATATATTTAATAAATAAAAAATAAATTTTAAAAGCTTTATTAAATTCAAATAAAAATAAGTCATGCAACAAATAAAGGTAAATGATTAAACTACAAATTAGTTTTAAATGTAAACACATACTAAATACAAATAAATGTTAAATAAAATAATTAAAAATGTATACATTTTTAATATAATATTTATAAATAAATAACTATATAAAAAGAAGATATATAAATCTAAAATGAAAATGCATTATTATAAAATAAATAAATAATCAATAAATTAATTTATTTAAATTATTATTTTTCAACAAACACTATTAAAAATAAATATAAAATAAAAAGTATTATAAATAAAAATCAAATTAATTTGAATTTAAAATAATATGTTTTTAATAATTTGTTTTTGGACAATATTATTTACAAATAATTTATAGATTAATAAATGTTAAATAGTAGTAAATTTCAGATAAATAAAATTTAAGAAAAAAAAACATAAATTAGAAACAAATAAATTTAAAATAAAATTATAAATAAATAAATTCGTGTATTAAATTTTATGAATCAATTTGGAATGTGCCATAAAACATATGCTTAAATAAAAAGAAAGTCTTAAGAGTTAACTGAAACATGACAGAGACACACAGACACACAAACACACGCACAGATAAAGCTTCACTGTGGCAGGTCCTTTGGCATTTTACATCTGCACCTGCACCTGCAACACCGCCCATTATCATCTAAAGGCCATATTCAATGACAGCATTTTTAATGCAATTTATGGTCGTTAAGGCGACAAAATATAATAAAAATGAATAATATTCCAACTGCTGTGTGCATATGTTCGTCCAGCAAAAACCGCGTACAGCAAACAGCTGTATATGTGTGTGTGTGTGTGTGTGTGTGTGTGTGCGTGGCGCATGCAACACGTGACAGAGTCATGCCACAGGCCACAGCAGCACAAAGCGCAGACGAGTCGCTCCACTCAAATTTATGAGTGCCACAAAATAAATCGGCGCGAAACAATGCATAACTCAAAGTCTCACAATGAAACGTAGAGAAAAACCAGAGGATGAAAAAACCAAGAGAAAATACCTCTTGTAGTAATAATAATATATTTTTGTTTATGGCCGGCAATCTCCATTAATAGAATTTCCCTACAATTATAAGGATTGCGCATATAATATATATATATATTATATATATATATATATATATATATATATATATATATATATATATTAATATATATATTATATTCATTTATATATATATATATATATATATATATTCATATATATACATATGTCCTTACAGGATATTCTATGACAATATTTACACTCGAACTAAAGCAAAAAGAAATGTCTGAATTTTATATTGAATATTAACTTTAATAATACAAGCACAGAATACATTTAAAGCACTTAAACAAAAAATTTAAAATCACTCCCAAACACACACACACATATTCACACAAACACATGTATGTGTGACCGCAAGTCGTATCAATATTGCATGTACTCTAAAAACTCATAAGCCAAAAACCAAACAATATTAATGGGCTAAAAGTGAGTATTATAAACATGACAGGTAAACAATACCCAAACTGTATACAATATATATATATATATATATACAGATTATACATATATATATATATATTTATATATATATACAGAACAGAACAGCAAAACAAAAAATAAGAGCAAATATCAGAGAGCAACAACAGGAAGTATAAACAATTCAATTAATCAATGTATAAAATAGGGATAAGCGTATGAAAGGTAAGCTTTAAGCTTATAAAATATACACTCAAAGCAGATGGATTGACTTTAAAGAAGAAGAAGAAAAAACAACTTTTTAAATAATATACAATTTAGGGATATGGTTTATAAAGAATTCATATCCTTAAACAAACATAGATAAGGCAAATCTAAAATGTAGAAAGTGGTTCAGAAAACTCAAACCAGTTCATTATACTTAAATTGGGTTCAATTTTGTAAAAAATATACTATTAAACTGTACTTAAACCCTTTTTAATACTAACTTAATTCAAATCAAACCTTTCATCAAGGAGTATAAGCAAATTGTATATAACGAGGGAAAGGAGAACCCAGACAACTCTCTATGGAGAGTAGAGCGAAAATTGTGTTTTTTCTAAGGGGAATGATAAGCAGTAGTATGCATAAATCTCATCAGTGAAAATACACTAACTCATACACACGCATACCAACATAAACACACATACCAACATACACACACACATACATACATACACAGAGAGTGTAACTCAAAACATTTATATCAATATACGTTTGAAACATTATGACCAAAAGGAAGCAGCTCATAAAATATTCAAAACGCTCCTAAGTACCTTGAAAGTAGCACAGCAGCAACAAGGATAACAACAACAACAACAACAACAACAGTTGCCAAAAGTGCACACATCAAGGATAACAACCAAGGGAATGAACTCTTAGCTCCCGATCTAATACTCCAACTCCAACTCCAGATTTAGTTACACTTTCAACTTGTTGTATAAAAAAAAAAAACACTGACCCGACACGCATGTTTATGCGCTTTTTACAGCTGCTTCACGCTTATCTCTTGTCTCTGTGTGTGTGTATAGTGTACGTGTATGTGTGTGTGTGTGTGTGTGTGTGTGTGTTGTATTTTAGGGTGTATTTGTTTGAAAATATTTTTTTTTAAAAATAACTTTGCGGTCATTTTACTAAATGTTTAGGGCTAAACAGTATAACAGCATATGGGGCAGAAGCGGTAGGTTAGAGGGGTAGATGAGGGTTGGCCGCTCAGCTCGTTAAAGGCAAACACACCAAATTTATGGGTCAGCTTTGGGCTGGTCTATTGGTAACATGTAGCAAGGTAGCAGGAAACCATCATAAAGCTGCGAAACGGTCACAACTTTGTTCCACTTGTTAGTCCTATTACTCATCCTTGTTGCTATTTTTGAGCTTGAGCTACTTTTGGTCATATGAGACGCATGTTGCATGTTGTTGTTGTTGTTGTTGCCGATGTTGCTTGATTCTAGGTCATATGTTCATATGTGCGCATCGCGTCCCAAATGTTATTTATGTCCTTTTTTTTTTCGTGTTGTTCAAGCACCTGGCGACACTTTAAATAGCAAGCGCTAATTGGATTTAATGGCTTCAATGCACAAAGCGGCTAACTAAGATTTAGGGCTACACATAACGAAAAAGTACAGAACAAAATACAAATCATATACGAATTGGTAATAGATTTGCCCAGCACAATTCTTTAGAGATATCTCATATATATAAAAGAAAGTCCTTTAACCTTAAACTAAGATTACTTGAAGATTTCAGAGCAAACAGTTTGATAAGCTCATCAGCAGTTTTATTGAAAGCATTTCTTTCTGTTTGTATTCTATGGGAATTGGATACACTGCAGAGCGAAAAGATAGAGAGTCGTGCAACAAATGTTCAATATGGGCACAGAATATTGCCAGTAAATGAAATGGCGGCCACAGGAAACGGAAATTTCATTGCAGAGTTGTTCATAAAACTCGCAGCGCTAAGAAATTGGCCATTGGCAAAGTTGGCAAGAAAATTGTGTGCTGTACGTTGCGGCACCTGCCCAAAAAGAAGATAAAACGCACTTTACAGTGCTTCTGCCACTGAAAGCGGAAAGCAAGAAAGAAAGAGCAGTGAAGAAAGAGAGAGACAGCGAGTAAGAAAGCCTGAAAAAACAGAACATTTCGTTGTTTTTCTTTTATTATATTTGAACTTTAACACAGCTACAATATAAATTAAAATGCCTGGCGATATATAATATATATATATATGTACTTGCAATGGTTTGCCTGGGAAATAAACTTTATGTGTCTCATCTTCCTCTCTCTCTCCTCTTCTGTCTCTTTGCTGTGGTTGCCTTTGATGCTGGCTTGCACTTAGCCTGCTGGCAGCTGTCATATGAAATATATTTTGTTGAAAGTGTATACACACTGTATATAAATATATATTTATGTACACACTGTATATACACAGTTATAGATATCTGAGCCTACCCAGCACCTACAAATAGTCGCGACAGTTGCCAGCAGGAGCGCAGGATGCTGAAACAGATTCGACTCTTAATAATTTCCGCACTCGAGTTGATCGAAATCATAAAATTTTATGAGCAAGCCAAGAGCTGCTGTGTATGTATGTGTGTGTATGTGAGTTGTGTGTTGTGCCTGCCAAAATGGTTACCAAAAAACAGACACACTCACACACACATGGGTAAAAAAAGGCGCCAAAGTGCCAGCAAAAGGCAACAATGCGACAGATTGACAGCGACGACTCAGAAATGTGGAACCTTTTTTTTTATTTTGCTTTTTAAAGCCAGAGGGCAAGTGAGCATAAAGTTCTTGTTTTTCCTATACATATATATATATATGTTTTCTCTTACTGTATGTAATTCAAAATGAGTGATAAATACAGAAAGAGGAGGGAAAAGTAGAGAAAGACAGAGAGAGAGAGAGAGAGTTATGTATGTGCAGTGTGAATGAATAATGGAGCTTGTTTCATATCAGCCAAAAACTAAAGTTGACTTTTCTGGCGTTGATTGAATGCTTCGCTCTGGCGCACAGTAACAGCAGCAGCACCAAAAAAAACAACTTAACGGCGCTTCTTCTTCTTCATATACCATAAATTTCATCATAAGTTTTAGCTGCACTAAACATTATATATATATATATTTTTTAAAGCGACATAAAATTATATATTATTCTGCTTTTATATAATTGAAGTTGGTTTTTTCCCTTTTGCTTTTGATTTCTACTTTGTTGCTTTATTGTTGTACATTTTGCGACTATTTTCTTTTGGCCAACTTTAGCAACATTTTGGCAGCTTTGCATTAATCTTTGAGCTGAAAGCAATACCATAAACCAATGTTACAATTTTCATAGCCAAAATCCAACAACAACCAATGTCCTTGTAAAGTGTAATGCACTTGGGAAATTAATGTCTGGTTTGTGGCTGTAATATGTTATGGCTTATAGCAATCAACTGTTTATTCGATTATTAGCCAAGTCAAGGCAACTTATGCTATAATTAATTGGATTTTCTTTTTCCTATTTCTAATTGGAATTATAATTTTATTTGCAAATATTAAGAGTTTATGTTTTGCTCTTAATTAAATTTGTGATACGGTTTGTATATGTCAGCGATTTGCTGTTAAATGCAGTTGCTTAACAGTTCAAAAATAGTTTAATGTTATCGTTAACATACTCACTGTTAATTTTGAGTTAACATTAACAGCATTGGCTTAGCCTTTCAGAACAGTTTGAGCAGCTCTGCTAAGGGGAGTCTTTGCGTCAACTTCTCCCTAAGGTTTGAGTTCAAGAAGAGGCGTTCATTAGGCTCTATCTAAGACAAACATATACAAGTCTTCAATTGGATAATAGTATTAAATAATAATAAAATATTAATAATAATATAAAGAACAGATTTATCGATCTAAATTGAAGTATTTTATTTGAAACATTAACTTGTATAAATATTTTATTTAATTTAATATATTTGCCAGTTTATAAGTTATCTTTAAGTTGGTTTATAGCAAAGAAAGAGGCAAGTGGAAAAGTAAAACACACAAATTAAGCGGCTTAAGTTATATAATAATTTAATTGGCAAGCTTAAGGTTGCATTTGCTTATTATTACTTTCAGTCTAACCTATCCCTTGGCTGAGTCAATTAGCAGAGCTGGCGAAAGCCTTTGAGCTGCCAACTCTTCACTAATTACGAGCATGTTTTTTGTGTTTTTTTTCTTCTTTTTTGCCATGCAACGTTACAATGCGTTACCAGCGATACAAGCGATACTAAAAGTCTGTTAGCCAATTTTGAAAGGCAGCATTTGGCTGGTGTGGAGTTGAGTCAAATCGAGTCGACTCGAGTCAAGTCGAAAGGCTACAAGTTTTTGCCATTTTCTTACATGTATTGCGCCCCAAGGCGACATGCTAGGATCTGTGCATGTTAACATGCGCTGAGCGGCAAACAAAGATAAGGGGAAAGACAGAGAGATAGAGAGTGGGTTAGAGAGAAAGACAGAGATAGAGACAGAGGCCAAATAAATCCAGGCGTAAGGCAAACAAAAGAACGGCGTAAAAGAAACAAAAACAGTACCCACTACCGTTATGTTTATTATGCCAAGCATGCGAGTTAATTCCTTCCATTGTTGTTGTTGTTGTCAATGTTGCTGTTGCTGCTGTTCCAGCTGCCTGTGACAGGCAACAATACCCCTCCTTCCTATAATACAATCACCTTCATACCCAAGTTCTCCCCTCGCCCTCTTTCCCTATCCAAACTGTATATAGTCATCGTTCCCGCTCATTATTTTTATTTCAGTCGCGTGCATGTAACACAAAAGTCTTTGATAAAGATATCAGGAAAAGGAAGCACCAAGAAGGTGCAAGTCAGTTCATGTTGTTGCTGCTGCTGTTCTTGTTGTTGTCAGGGAGCAAGTGACTTTGAAATTGAACTAGTTGCACAAATTTGAGTAGATAAAGTTCATGGCTAAATGATCAGAGACTCTTTTGAGATGCGTTGGCGTAGATAAACGGGTTACAATTTTCTAGTTAACTCGTACGTGCTGAAGTTATATTACGTTTACGACATAATCAGGACTGTTGACATCAAACTAAACTTGGCAGGAAGTTAACTGTTTACTAGTAACAAATTTCAATTACTATTATGGTTGGGTATTTTATAAATTTTATTATATTTTTATTTTGTATTACATTTATTTTAGAAATTTTATTAAATTTTTTTGTTTTATTTTTTTTTTAATGTTTTTTTATATATTTTTTTTATATATTTTTTATATTATTTTTATATTTATTTTATTTTATATATTATTTATATTATTTATATTTTTTATATTATTTATATTAAATATATTATTTATTTTATTTATATTATATATTTTCTTTATATTATTTATTCTATTTATTTTATTTAATTTTATTTAATTTTATTTATTCTATTTATTTTATTTAATTTTATTATTTATAAAAACAATTTAAACGTAATAAATTGAATTTTAAAGTCAATTCAAAACGTTAACGGCATGTTAAATCCTTGTATAGATTAGATAAGCAGCAAAAGGACTTCTTCAAAAAAATTCTTGTTTATCAGAAGGAAACAAAAATAGCAGAGAAAAACCACTTTGTTAGCAATAACCACAAATCACAAGCCAAGGCGTGAAACTTCACATCGCATGCCCAAACCCATAGAATCCTTGGCTATAACCCACATTAATGGTAATCACATTGCTGTAAAGTACGAAACCGCATTTAATGCTAACGGACGTATCATTAAGACCAATAGCAGTATGGTTAAGGGCAAAGTAACAGTAACAGCTAGAAGTCGGTAGTAACCCAAGTGGAATCTCATTAGCTCATGGCCAAGTGGACTTAGACTTATCGACACTGTCTACAGCCAAATTCAACTTAACTGTTACATTTAATTTTATTTATAACGCACGCATGCTCTGACCTATACCCAACAACAACAATAACAACAACAACTCGAACAACAACAACAACAACAATTCGATTCAATGCCACAATCAAGCGTAATACGCGCATAAATATTAATGCAGTGCCTGTTTGAGCCAACAAGGACATGCGGCAAGATGATGACGACGACGTAGAAGCACCTGAACGCAAACTTATTGGCTTATTAAAGTCTAATGCCGTTTTTTGTCTGTGATAATGGACTCCAATATGGCCATGGATACAGTTTATATATATAAATATATATGAATATATATATATATATATATATCTAAATGGAACGTTACCTATCTGTGACCTAATTGTCTCACTGTCTCACCTAAAGCAAGTGCCAAGGTGATAGACAGAGTCACCAAGTTCAATCCTGCATATTAATGCCTAACTTTGACATTATATTTTTTTTCTCAGTTTCTTGCTGCTCTTGTGGTCATTCAATGTGTGTGGATTACTACATGACGTTTGCCTTAGAGAACAAAAAAAAAAAATAAAATAACCAAGTTTTGCGCTTTTCCATGGAAAATGGTCAAACTGTTTAAGCCCCGCGTACCGATATAAGGCATTAAGTGAGCTTTGATGAATGCTCATGAATAAGCAAGCGTGGCAACTGCTAACTCGTAACTTGGACAGTTACTTGTTGTTTTTGTTCTATGCCCTGCAAAACAAACACTCAAAAAGGGGTATATCTATATAGATTTCTATAACTAACTGAAGGAGCATATCCATAATACCAAAAGTCTATTGTAATCTATCACTAGCCTGCAGTTTAGGTATATAAATTTCATATTTTTCGTATGGTTACCAAAGGAACAAAGCAAGAACACCTCGTAGCTATTAATGTTGCCTACTTTTAGGGTTTCTTTAAATTTGTCTATAGGGTATCCAAGTATTCGTTTCTATATCGATTGTTGTACTTATAAGTATTCATTTCTGTTGTTCTTCTTATTTTCTTTTATGATGTTGAAAATCAAGTCAATAAAGTTGTAGACCCCATGGAGCATACGCCCAACACGCACGACAGCAGAAAAAAAAAATATATATATGGAATAACGAAAAAAGAAAAATATAAAGCAGAAAAGAAAAATGAACGAAAAACTTTTCAACTCAATTTTCTCGGGCATTTTGCTTAGTAATTTCTCTCTTTTGCTTTTGCATCTTTTAAATATTTATGCTATTATGATGTGCCTCAATTTATGAATTTGCCAAAGTATTTAGTCGATAGCTTAAAAAAAAAAAATAATAAGTAAAAATAACAAGAAAAAAAAACATATAAAAAAACAAAAAGTTAGCAATTTTTAGCATCGCCTGTGCTGCTCCTGCTGCATATTTTATTATTTTAAGCTCTGAAGTTTAGGCCTCTTATCAATATAGTAAGTGTGTTCATATTTATGAGTATGGCCTCTTGAATTTATGTTGAAACTTTGTGTTTTAATGTGCCCAACTGCAGACTGGTTGTAGAGCATCTTAATGTTATAAATTTTGCAGTAAAGCCCACTGAAATTCTGGTTAAAATTCCTTTCTTTTAAGGACTTGCAACAATTTAATATTCTCAACTAATTCTTATACAGTTAAAGGCAGATTCATTAATTTATATTTTTTATTTTATGTGAATTTCATATATATTTATTACTTTTAAAATATTAACTAAAAATAAATATATTAAAATTAACAATATAAAATAATAAAATGAAATAAAATAAAAATAGCAAATCGAATCGAATATAAAATACGTAATTAAAATGATTTTGGTCTGAAAATGTGACAAAATCAAATCAATTTTATTTTTTTTTTTTAGTGCCAATGCAAATGAAAAAAAAGAAAGAAAGAAAAAAGTCAAATTCAAAGGCAAATCACAAAACGAATTTCATTAAATTAATGATGGCTTTGATGTTGACACAGGGGAAAGCAAACAAATGCGTTAACTTACAAAATAAAAATAAAAATGTAAAAAAAAAACAAAGTACAGAAAATAAATGAAAAGTAAATGTGGAAATTGTGTATCAACAGAAAAAAAAAGAAAGTGGAAAATTTGTAGCAATTTTGGCTTCCCATTTGGGCTGCTAAAATTCCATTACCCAAAACGCCGCGAGTCAGCGACCATTCTGGACTAGAATTATTTAGATGGCACACCAAATACTTACACACACACATATATATATATATATATATATATATATATATATATAAATACAAATACATAGACACATACATAAAATACATATTTACACACACATATATATATATATATACATACACATAAATACACACACATATCCGAGCATAAGTATAGCCTGCTATTTGCTGCTATTCTGCAGCAAATGCACTGAAGCTGACCCATTGTTCTAAAGTCCAATTGCTGCAACTGCTAGGTATTGATATACCCTGTAATGCACATTAAACTTGTCTGTAAGAGTATACCTATAAAAATTGATATATTGCTTTATAGTTAGATATTGTATTCAATCTATAGTTTTCAATTGGGAAAAATCAATGTAAAATATTTATTGATTTGTTATGTCCTGCATATATACTTCATATTCCTAGGATATGTTTAAGTTTTGTTATGTTTGAGTTAAATGGATTTATTTGTTTTACTATTGCCGTTCTTCTGCGTCGCAACAAGGACTCAAGCTGCAATTTCCGCTCCAAATGTTCACTTTCGGCCCGTTGCCGAGGGAAATTATTAAAAGCGAAAACGGGCGCGCTATTATTTTTGACACTGATAAATTTACAGCGTAGACCTTGGAGTTGTAACCTCCTTTGGTACTTAGTCTATACATTTCTCCTGCTTCTTTTTCTTCTTCTTCGTTCTCTACTGCTTTTTGCTGTTGTTGTATTTGTGCCAGACCCAGAACAGTCCATGCCCAACCAGGCCTAACCTAGCCCAGCCCAGCATAGCCTGAAAGTGGCAAGAACCTGAGGGTAGCATCAGGCTGACTGTTTGACTGCCACATGGCTAACGGGGAAGTAATATAAATCGGACCCTGGGGATAAATAAGTTTGTGTTAGTTATGACAATGTGTTGGACTCTCATGGAAATGCATTTGTGTATGTATTTGTAGTTGAGTATACGAGTATATGTGTGTGTGTGTGTCTGCCTTAGAATTGTTAGTTGTTTAATTATGCAAAATACTTTATGAGAAATGCAACAGAAATTGCAGTCTTTAATATGTAAGAAAAATTTTTGTTTAGATAAACAAATATATATATATATGGAAAATTCAATTTAAACATAAACTAAATTAATTCAATGCATTTATTATGGCCTGTCAGCATTAGTTTCTACTCTATGAACACAGTTAGTTCTTCCTTAAGACATAAACTCGTACAATCCATTAGAGTTAAGTTCCTTTTTTATTAGAACAAAATATATATTTTTGCTTTCGCATTTTTCATTTTAGTTGCACATTTATGCGGCCTGAGAGTCTTGAGTGTAATAGCAGCAGGTGAAACAGGATCAGCAGGAGTAAAGCTGTAGTAGTATCCTTGAAAGCAGGTGGAACGGAAGTGCAAGGTACGTAAATAAGTCAAAATGCAGTCAAAATGCGTTGGTCATAAATAAAAGAACAACAATGTCTAAAAGCCAGGCTAAGTCGCTTGGCCGACCCAATGGCAAAGGCAATAGACAAAAAAAAAGAAAAAAAAAATCACAAAAAATAAAAAAGTCAAAGAAAGCAACAAAAATATTAAGTGCTAAACTTTTGGTGCTGACTGTCAAAAAGGACAACGACGACATTAAAACGACAGTAAGAAGCAGCAGCAAAGCAAAAGCAAAAAAAAAGAAAATATAAAAAAAGCATGCAAAACTTGTACCAAGACTTGCTTTGCGCATTGTTGGTATAGCGAATGCCACGCCCCTGGTAACACCCACGCCCATAGATATAATATATATAAAAAGCGTATCCATGTTAAATTCTTAGCGCAACGTCGCGCATTGTTCAACTTGAACTATGCGCAAGTTATTTCTTTATTTAAAGTCACGAGCGCCATTGTTAACTTGTTTTTTGACCCAGCCACCCACATAGACGCATGCATACAACCACCCACGCACCCAAACATACACCCACACATACACACACACACACAAACACACATTTATATACGCACAATTTTCATGCGGGCGCCTTTTTGTGCAAATTTTTCGCACAAAGTCAAAGCAGGAAACCCTTTTTTGGACCGACATGCTTAAGCTCAAGCTTTATGAGGCCACTAAAGGGAAGTATATATATATATATAAACATATATATATATATATACATATATATATATGTGTGTATGGGTAATATATTAGAGTGTGTGTCCTCACTGGTGTTAAGTCAGCTAAAAGCCTTTTGGCCCTACTCCACCCGCAACACTCGAATTTGCTCGTAAGCGCAACTTTTTAGAAACGGATGCAAGCTGAATTACTAGATACCAGTATAAGCAGTAACCAACAGACAAAGAGAAAGATAGAAAGAGATAGAGATATATAGATAGTATATATGTGTGTGAGAGGAAGACATTCCATACTAACCGTTGGCACTTCCCGCACATAGCTGAAATGACTATTTTTGTGGTCTCCAGAGATTCCCATGGTTAAAACAGGGAAATGAGCAAAATGTAGGCGAAACTTTTATGCGAACCACCAAAAGTGCAGTCAACGCACTTAGACTCTAAAAATATGACTTGCGAATGGAGTTTTGGGATTCAAATTGTGAACCCCTTTCCCCCCAACTCCACCCACTACTTACTACTGGGGCTTATAGTCTATATTTAAATAAAAGCAGAGACAATTTTTAAAGGACATTGCGTAGAGTTCGCAGTGTTAACTATTTTACAGTGTCTGACTTCATTTCAAATTGAATAAAAAATGCTGTAAAATTGTGCCATAAATGCTTTCTTTTTATGTGTTTCTATCATACGAAATATATTTTATATATATATATTTTATGGTCAAACACTTGGAATCCTTTTCGAATTCCATATGAAAACTCTGGCATTGTTAATAGTTAACATATTTTGCATTAATTATATTTTTAAGCTTAAGCTTTTTTTACTCTCGACTTGGCATATATAATTTTGATTAAATAATAGTCATAAAATGATTGAATTATTTATGACATATGTATATATTATATATATATATATATTTATTCTATTGGAAAAGTATATGCCACATGCAATTATTGAATTTTATTTTTATTTTTTATATTCTTGTTGACTTTTTTATTTATTTAACATATTTTTTGTATGCTTTTATAAGCTTTGCCCATGATTTATTGCACAAATTTCATTAATTTGCTGCGCTGTCATAAAACGGGAATAAAAAAAAAAATATAAAAAATATAAAATAAAATAAAATAAAAATAAGAAAAGAATAAAAAGAAGAAAAAAAAAATATATACAAAAAACTGAAATAAATTTGATTGGCGCGTGTGTGTGCGTACGCCGCATCGGTGTTAAACAAATTTTTATAGGCCACCTATGGCTCAGGCGGGTTCTACTTATAAAGTCGAATATATGTGTATATATTTGTATATGTATGTGTGTGTATTTATGACCCAAACGGTGGAAGAAACTCATTACATAAGCTGACTGGTAGAATTTTAAAATATATATAAACGTATTTGACGCTCGTTTCGGCTTGTTTGGTTTTGTACAATGTCAAAGAACACATGTTTTCTCATGGCTCCCAGCTACGTGTCAAAAATTAGAAAGTGCTGGCAGCAATGTTGGGAAGTAGATGTGAGTGAAAGTGGCAAAAGCTGTGGAAAAGTTTGTATACAAAATCCATAGATCGTATGTTATTTATGTGAAGTGCAAATCGCGAGCGCATTACTCATACGACGACTTATTACAGCATACGCGGGTACCCGAATAAGTATGCTATAGGAAATTTACTTTTTTTTGTTTTTTGTTTCTTTTTTTTCTAATTTACGCTTTATACGCTTGCTCTGCTGCCGCTCTAACTGAGAATTCTGGTGTGCTCTTTATTTGCTGTCCTAAGCCAAGCAGAACATTTTCCATTAAGTCTGCAGCTGCTTTCGTCATAATTCATGGCAATTCCTGTGAAAATATACGCACAAATACACACACACACACACAGAAACACATACATACAGTAAAGTAAAAACAGAGAGACTAACAGATTGTAAGCGGGGTAAAGGGGACAATGTTAATTTGTAGGTCGCTGTAGGCGGAAGTCCTATTGGGTCTTTAAACGCAAATGAAAGGCGAACCAAAGCTTTTACTGCTACCATAAGCTCATGTATCATTTGTGTGTATAAGCGTGTATGTATGTGTGTGTGTGAGTGTTCTTTAACTGGGTTCCTTTTCCAATTCACCATCTCTACTATCTATCTATCTCTTACTGTATATGCAGACTATCTCTATCTAGCTATGCGTGTTGCTCTAAATTAGATTTTCATTTGCTTTGGGCGCTGTTGATATCGTTAGAGCCGTTGTTTTTAGTACCAACCACTTAAAGCAGTATTTCTTTAATAGACTTTACGACTTGACACATAAAACCCTTTTTGTGAAACTGACCCAATCGAATCCTTTTTGTTAGTCTTTTTTTCTACCCAAAATCAATATTTAAATAAATTAATCTTAAATGAGCTGCTGTTTAACATATGAAACTTTCTGACAACAAGAAAGAGATAGAGACTGAGAGAAAGAGAGAGAGAGAGAGAAAGCACTTTAATTTCTTGTTTTTATTTATCCTGCCTAAGGCTTGAAGGATTTTCTTTGGCTTCAATTTCATTTCAAATTTTGAAAACTGAAATCCAGAAATGTTTTCTTCAAAATTAATTTCCAAATAGAAACGCACAAAAAACTTTATTATTAATTTTATATTTTCAAGTGCGTTGTGTGTACTGCTTGTGTGTGTGTGTGTGTGTATATATGTGTGTGTGTTTGTATAAGTGTTTTCGTCGTTGTGTGTCGAAGCCAAGTTAAGTGAGACAAGCCATAAGTCTGAGCCTAGTCCTGTCAACAGCTGTCAGCTGCCATTTCTTATTACTGCTATTGCGTTTAATATCCTGTAGGAATAATGCCTAACAAAAAGGGTATACAAAATTAAATGATAACAAATGCTGATCAAAGCTGTATCCGGATCAATAGCTAATATTAAACACAATTTCAATTTTCGGTAAAAAAACAAATTATTGCAAGAATGAGAGTACTTTGCATACCTTTGCAGGACTTTTTTTTTTGTGGAATGAAAGAAACAACATGGAGTATCTAACCTAGATAAACTTTGTATTGTTTTTACTTATTTGAATTGCGTTTTTCGTTATTTAGTTTTATTTACTTATTTTTTTTTGTATTTCTTTTTCATTTGAAAATTTTCCGCGAAAGTATCAAAGGAAAATGGGTTTTACCTTTGGCAGATTCTTTTACCCTTATTGATTGACAGACAAATTCCTCTAAATTCTTCAAAATTCATCTGAATTTATGCGAATATTCTGTGAATTGTTGTTTGCATTCTTCGTTTTGTTTTTATTTTATATTTGGCGCTCTCTCTCTCTCTCACTCTTTCATACTCTTACTCGTTCCTCTACGCTCACTCTCTTCTATGATTTGCTAGCAATATTGAGACGCCCATTGGGTAAGGCAACATTTGTAGCATTTGTTGGCAAACATTTCGCATAAGCGATGGCAACTTTTTAATAGGCAACAGCAACAACAACATAGATTTGAACAGCTGTTTAGCTTAAAAAAATAAGAGGAGAAATTTTTAAGGAGTTTACTTTAAGTTGCTAAGCTAAAGTAACTGCTGTCAACTTTACCAGCAACGTGGCATGCAACATAATAATAACGTTAAAAGATAATGAATATAGCTACAACAAAATTTGTCGCCTCGTGTTAAGGGGGTGCTCTGTATCTATTTGATTTTTTTCTTCCATGTGTGTGTGTGTGTGTGAGAGTGTGTTGAGGGGGTGTGGCAGTGCTATCAATGGCACACGCCACGAAACAATAACGAAACAACATACAATACACACAATACACACACAACAACAACGTGCAACTACACAACATAAAGAGTAACAAATAGGCAACTTGAGCAAAGTTTCAAGAGTCAAAACATTTGCCCCCACACACGCATACTCATATATATATATATATATATATATATGTATATATTTATATATATATATTAATATATATATACTTTGATATATTTATCGCTTCTTAAGTATTTTTAAGAAGTTTGCCACGGCAACTTTTGCTTTCGCCTGGCGACAACAAACATTTTGTCTTGGGCATATTTCGAGTGGCACTTCAAGTTGTCAGACTCCTGTCGCACTTCTTCTTCTGCCACTGCCATTGCCACTGGTACTGCCACTGTCTGCCACTCTTTGCCTTGTGCTAAGTGTGACCTTCCACAGAGAGACAGACACATTCTTTCCAAAGTTTTTCCTTTATTTTCTGTTTTTTTATTTTTTTTTTTTTTATACTTTTTTCAAGGCCTTAATCAACTTTGGATATAGCTTAATGAGCGCATGTAATGAGTTAATTCTTTTGCAGTCTTGTCAGCATCACATTAAGAGGGTTAAATAGTTGGCCAAAAGTTTCTACACAGTTTAACAAAACTGTTAAACAATTTTGTAAATATCCTAACAAAATTTTCAACTTTTTAAATATCCTTCCGAAACTTGAGTATAGTTTTTCCATTGTTTTTTTTTTATTTAAATTTTATTTTAAATTTTTTTGTGTTGGCAATTCAGTTATAAAAATAAATTTATAAATTTTTATTTTTTCTTCATTGCATTTATTTAGAAACTTATTTCGTTATTAAATAAAATATGTTAATTAATATTTAATTAATTTGATTTATTTTTTATTATTTTCCAATTAATTATTTAAATTTTATTTTAATATATTTTTTAACATTTATTTATTTTTTTAAATTTTTAAAAATTCTTTTTTATATTTTTTATTTTTCTTAATGTTTTTATCCTTTAAATAATATTTTTAAATAAATTTATTTTGTTTACATTTTATTTCTAAATATATTTTTTTAATTTTATTTTATTTATAAATATTTTTTTTAATTTTATTTTATTTATAAACATTTTTTTTAATTTTATTTTATTTATATATAATTTTTTTAAATAGAAAATTTTTTGATCTAAAATTAATTTAACTTTTTTTGTAATTTTAATATTTTTTTTATATATGGTTCTTTTTAATATTTTCTTCTTTTATTTTAATTATTACTTAAATTTTTTATTTTAAATTTATGAGATTTTTTAAATTATATATTTTTTATTATTTTATATTTAATTATTTCTCAAAGATTTTTGGTTTTTTTTTTTATTCATTTAAATAAAAATTCAATTAAATTCATTGTTTCGTGTGGGAAATTTGTCATGCAAAGCTGAGGATTCACTTTCGAGCACATTAACGGATTAAGTGAAACCTAAAACCAATTAAGCGGCATATATACACAGTTAAACACTCTCATGTGTGTGTGTGAGTGTGTGCACACACTCAACACATCCTTATTTGTACGGCCATAAAGCACACAATGAAAATCCAAAAAGAACACAAAATTTTTGGCACTTACTTCTAACGCATCCTAAATCTCTTTACTCTCTCTGTTTTTTTTGCAGTTAGAAGAACAACAACAGCCAGCGGAAAATCGGAAAATTCGGGTCTATTAACAGAACAAACAGCCTTAAAAAACAGTCGACAAAAAAGACAAAAAAAAAAGAAAGGAATAAGTAAAGCAGGGAAATGTAAGAGGTGGAAGGCAAATCGAATTGCTAAGCGGCTGTCAATGAGACAGCAACACATTTCTGTCAGCAACAGTAAAATCTGTATATGTGTATGTGTGTGTATGTGTGGGTGGAGCACAAATTGGAGCAGGCTTAGAACCGGAAGCTGGAACACTTGACTGTACCACAACACAATCGAAACAGTTAGCTGGCAAAAGAGGATTGCGAATTTGCTATATTGACATAAGGAAATCGTTAGCCGGCTTAGCCTGCTGGCAATCACAGGCGACGAGGCACATTTAAAATTAAAAATATATCTATATAATATACATATATATATATATATATATATATGCATGTATATATAATAGCTAAAAGAAATCTGTAGTGGGACGAACAAAGTGTTATGCTAATGCTAGCTCCAGTGGCAGAGAGAGTGTGCAGGCCATGAATATTACATGAGCCGGAAGCTCAAGCCAGCCAAGTGATGACAATAAGCTGCAAGATGACGCCACGCTAGACCCAACGCCCAGAGCTAACAGAGGAGCTACAGTACTACCATAGCATAAGTTAAAACTAGACAGAAATAGAAAGAGACAGAGAAAAAGAAAAACGAGTTAAAGCATAAGATTAAATATGACGGAATTACGTAGAACGAATGCATTGGATGCAACTATGCCACGTCTGCATAAGCAGCATTCGTTGCATGATCGTCCCACGCATCCCATGCTATTGCAATCACTTACAGATCATGGCTGCAATTTGAGCAGCGGCGGCAACAGCGCTGCCAGCACCAGCAGCAGCACAGCTACTGCCACCACAGCACTAGGTCCCAACGGACCACAACGCATCAGCAGCGTTGAGTTTGATGAACATGACATCTACTATGTATCCCCATCGAAACGAAAAGCTGGTGTGGCACCTGTTGGTCCTGGCTTGCGTCCAGCAGCTGCCTATGAGCACAATACTAACAATACAAATAACAGCAGCAGCAGCAATAACAACATCAACAACATCAACATGAACAATACAACACACAATGTAGTCACATTCTCTGACTATGTGAGCGAACGTGGTGTATCCAATAGCGGCTCAACGGCATCCTTTTCCACGGCACATCGCGGCTCACTGAAGCGTGCCAAAGGGCGTAGCAATCAATCGCTATGTAGCTGCGATGCTGGCGATGAGGCGCAACTACAACCGGATGCGGCGCGTCCACTTTATGAGTATAGCCTGGAGAGGCGCCGCAAGACGCACACCTATACCTGTGAGCAGAATGCACAAATACTCATGAGACTGGAGCGTGAGCGTAATCGTAAATTATCGCTGACATCACTTGGTGGTGAACTGCAGGTGAGTCACTATCGATATTAACTATCGTATATAGTATATATATGGCTGGTATAAAAAACTATCAGCATATTGCCATCTCTAGCAATCACATTTCTTATAATTATGTAATTGGAATCATGGCCAATAGTATTCGCGACTTGTCTCATAGCTTCCTACTCCACTTTCGCTTCCTGTTTATCATACCACCAATTCAGGGCACGTGCCGCGCATGTCGTGACCAAGGGTAGGCATCAATGCTGCCACCTGCCACCTGCCAAACGCTATTTGACTTACCCTGTTGCAGGTAAATTTGTTAGGCAAACAATTCGCGGCACGTAGTCGCCTCAACAAAGCTGTGACTGACGTTATGGCATCTGGCATCTGGCATCTGGCACATGGCACATGGCGTATGGCGCCGTTGAAATTTGGCGGCATTTGTCTAAGTTTTATAATATACACTGTGCAAACATTCTATGCTCATTCATAGAGCAGTTAAGGTGGAATTTTCTAGAAAATCATAGTAGCCTATGGAAATGAGAAAACGAAATTCAAATTTTTGGCATCAAGTAGGCCGATCAGAGTTTACCTTTTAAATGAAAAACCAGAGAAAGTTATATATGATTCGCAGCTCCAAGTGTAAGGACTGTGAATATATATCTTTATATTTCTTACCTGAAAGTCAAAAAAAAAAAAAAAAAAAAAAACATAAAAAAAAGTTAATCTATACATACATACTTTTACTACCACTACTACTAACTACTACTACTACTACAAGAAGAAGGGATGGATTCAATAGGAGGAAGTACACACTCGGCAGCCACCATTAACTCTGGATCGGTGTTAATGAAAACGCGCAAGGCTAAGAATAAACGTTTATTGCCGACCTTTGACCTGTCCCTGGCACAGAAGCGTGACATTAAGAAGGCCTTTGATCTATTCGATACGGAATGTACTGGATTCATTGAGGTCAAGGAGTTGCGTGTAGCCATACGTGCATTGGGTTTCGAGCCAACTAAGGACGAAATCAAAACAATGATGGACGAAATTGACAAGGACAAAACTGGTCGTATTGCTTTCAACGATTTCTTACATCTGATGCGTCTCAAAATGGCTGCCAAGGATAGCAAACAGGATATACTTAAAGCATTTTCATTCTTCGATGATGATCACACCGGTTGCATCACGTTTGATAATCTCAAACGTGTGTCCACTGAACTGGGTGAAAATCTTACTGACGAAGAGCTACAGGAAATGATTGACGAGGCTGATCTCGATGGAGACGGAGAAGTTAGTCGTGATGATTTCCTGGCTGTACTAAAGAAGACAAACTTAATATAATAAGATACGATATAATTGGGATTTTATAGGATAGGATTCAATAGGATTTAATAGAATTTAAATAGGATTCAATAGGATTTAATAGAACTTAAATAGGACTTAAATAGGATTAATTCTCTTTTTGCTCTCTCGACTCTTTTAGGTGGGTTTTATGGTAAACTACACTCTAATGGTTTATATAATATAATATACACACTCAATACGGTTAACCACACTCGCGCACACTGATGATAATGGAACACACTTAAAAAATGGTTCTCTTACAAAAACAAAAAAAAAATAACTGGTTTAATAGTTAAAGAATAATCGCAACTTAGTATATAGATAGTTATTGGTTCTATATGTTCACATGTTGCCCAAGTGAGTTAATAATAGTTAAATGTTATTCGTTTTCGGTTGAATAAAAGCAATGAAATGTTAATAATTACAAATTACAAATTTTTTTATTTGACTTACACTCACACATATGCATACATATATATATATATATATATATATATATGTTTGGTAGTGTACACACTCCAGTGTATACCTAAAAGTTTTTTAATTAAAATTCCATTGTCGAACAGCTGACAGCGTCTACCTTTAGACGTGACCTCAATGTGGTTGCAGGAAAAAAAAACTTGTATTCAGCTTTAAAATTTTATTTATTTTTATATATTTTTTTTTTAGTCTCCTTTGAGCCATTTGTCACAATTAGCACGCAACGCAAACCGGAACTTCAATTACGGAAAATTGCCTACACCATCAATGTACACATTATCTTTCGCTCGCTTTCTTTCTCCTACTCTCTCGCCACTTTCACTAGCTATGCTGCTAGATCTGTAGCTTTGCCAGCTGGCACAGTTTGTTGTGGCTCCTTCCACATATATATATTTTTTTTTACTATTTTTGTGCTTATTTTTTAGTCCAGGCCGCCGTCATGCATAACAAATCTCTTTGACACATTTGATGTATGCATTTGCTGGCCCCGAAGGCATCCTGTGGGTGTTGCAGCAGGGAGTCCTCTATATCTATAAATGAGTGTGCATGTGTGTTTGCAGCAGCTGCTCCAGTTTCCAAGTTGTTGCAACAAATTGTGGCTACAATTTGGTGGCATGCGTGGGCGATTTCAAGTCGGATGCAACCCAAACTCAAATGGCAAACATACTCGTTATTTAGTACAACGCATCCTTTTGCCTACTTTTTTTTGTGTGTTATTTTCTACACAGTATTTAGCGCCATTTAGTTTGCTGTGAGCTCTGCACTGTGAGCTGACATCAAGCCATCCTTTAAATTCATCAAGTGCGCTTGTTGGTGGCATATACGCAATTTATGTGACAGTTCAGTTAACTAACGTTAAATGCAAAGGCAAATTGATGTAAAAGTCGCAGTTAGCACTGACAACAACATTGATCCAATGTACTATTTCAAACCTTTTTGCTTTCAATTTATTCAATATGCTGGAAAGAGAAAGAGAGATAGAGTGAGCAATAAGAACAATCGATTTCATGGTACTAAAGTTGCTTTCAATCAGCTGCAAAATTATTGTTGTAGCTTTTAAATGGAAACTGTTATGAACTTTTAATATCATATCAAAAGTTTTACTCAAGTTTTCGTCGTTTTCGTCCTTTTCCCAAGGACTCCCATATGGCATATGTGTTATTTGTGTTGTAAATTTTTTATTGCCTACTTATGAGCGCAACGAAAAAACAAACTTTTCTACAAATAATTACCAAGTTTGCCACGCGTTTTCCCTCCGAAAAAATACAGAAAAATACAAAAAAAAAAAACAAGAACATTATCTACAAATAGCCATCGATAAAGTCGTAAAGTTAAAAGGCTGTCGGGTAATTACGACTATGCCAAAGGATACAAAGGATACAACAATATTAAATAAAACTAAAAGCAAACAAAAATCGATTTAAGGCAATTCTACGGTAAAACAGCTAGTTAGGGGCAAAGTTCAAGTGAAGTTGAATAACCAACACTCAATTTTACGAACATTTAACTAAATACCCGGCCAGCATATCCTGCCCACTCCAAGGAGAAGCAACACGAAGCGAAAGACAAAAAAAAATTAAGACAACTACAAGAATAATGTAAAAGGATCTTTGAGCAACAGCCACGAAAGACGAGCATAAAAAAAAAGTTTTGCGCAAACTACAAAACTGCCATAACTCAACATTACGCCACACACATACACACAGACACACACACGCATAGTCTAAGCCACACACACACACACACACACGCAGTCATACATAACTGTAAGCATATTCGAAACGCTGAGCTGCAAATATTTCGTTACTGTGGCAAGAAAGAAGGGCAAAATAGAAGAAGGAGAGAGAGAGAGTAAAAGAGAAAGATGTATGCTTACATATACTACACTAACACACACACATACACATACACGCATACACATAGAAAGACACTTATATAAATTATGGTAAAAAATTGCAGAAAATTGCAGCAAAGTAGACGAAAAATTATTATAAAATGTGCATTATGAAATTTAAGACGAGACAAAGACGCGCATAATTCATAAAGGAAGCAAAAGCGCATGCAAAATAGCTGCAGCTACTAGAAAAAAGAGCACAAAATAAGTGGGTGGGGGGGGGGAAACGTTGAGATGAGTTCAGTTGAGTTGAGCTTGAAAAAAAGCTAAGCTAAAGTCGCCACAGACTTGAAATAAAAAGGAGAAAAAAGGAAAAATTAAAAATTATGACTTTATATAGGATATATAATAGCAGATATATACATATATATCTAGATCTATATCTATATATAGATTTGTTTGAGGTTATATATTAAGCAGTTTAATGCTTAAAAATTCAACAAAACTGTGGTTATCCGCATCCTGTGGTCGTTTCCTCTTTCTTGCCATACTTTATCATCCGCTCTGCTCATTCAGCTACCTCTTTCACATGGCGTCCAATTTCTGGCATAAACGCCAAATAAGCATATATAACATACGATATGCTGTTGCATACAACAGGGCGCAGTTAACTAACAGTCAAGGGAGCACAAGCAAGCATCCATTTCCTTGCTACAAGCAACAGCAACAACAGCCGCAACAGCTACACATAACGTAATATAAGATGTTGTTTGCACTGTGAGTTATTGTTGTTGCTGTTGCTGTTGCTGTTGTCAGTGCAGAGACTTTTCGCAGCAACTGTCAGTTCAAAGTGCATATGCAAGCATCATTTTATGGCATGGGCTTTAATTAGTGAACACTTTGAAAAATTTGCTGTCAACGCAGCGAAAACAGTTTATAAATAATGGCAAATAGTTACTGAGTTCAACTAACGTTAAATTGTTGACTAATTTGTGGCCATTAAATGTGATTAAGCACAGTCACAGACTCAACTTTAAGCTATTAAACTAAAAACTAAAATTTCATTAATTAATTAACTTTCTATATAAATAATAATGACTTAGATTTTCTATTGCCAAAGCCATAAAAAAAATATAAACTTTAATATAGATATCCTTAACGCAGAAGACATTGATTAGCCGCAGGCTATTAAAAAAAATCAGTCAGAAACTTAAACATAATTCTTAACAGAAACCAGCAGAAAAGAATACAAAAAAAGAGAGGAGAAAGCAGGGAAAACAGTGGAGAAATTCACTCACTCTTTAAGCTAATTGCCTATTAGAAAGTTACAAAGAAGCAGCAGGAGTAAAGGACAAGAGACTGTGCTCATTAAATCAGGACATGGACGAGGCTGTTCAACAAAGTTATGCAGCACGCGAAGCCGCAAAATATTTACATAAATTATTTAAGTTTTTTTTTCGTATTTTTTTTTTTTGTATTTTTTTACCCAGCGACAGGCAAAGAAAATTACCGACACCGTGTAATGAAAATATGAAAATTTCAATTTCCACTTAAGCAGCAGCGAACGGAGACAGAGACGTAGACGGCGACAGAGACGGCAGACAAGGACATGAACATGAACATGGGCCATATGCAGGGGCTGGACAGGACTAAGTAAATAAAAATAATCAGCAGGCAGGACAACAATAATAGGGCTATCCATTGGGAGGAAAGAAGTGTATAGCTATATGTGTGTGTGTCTGTGTGTCTGTGTGTCTGTGTGGATGGGTAACATAAAGCAATCAAAATTCAAAGGAAATTTTTATTAATGTCAATGCGTTGCGTTTCGGCCAGACGCATAAAAATAATATAAAAAAAAACCGAAAGAGAAAAGTGTAAAAATATAAAGGATGGGATGGCAAAGAGAAACGTAAGGAAAGGCAATGACAAGAAAATGAATGGAATGGAAAGAAAAGGAAAGGAAAGGAAAAGAAAAGAAATGAGTAGAGCAAATCAATGCAAATGTATTTCCCGTAACTGAATTCAATTTGAAATCCCTAGGGCGTCGGTGTTTGCCGATGAGTTTGATGATGTTTATGGCAATGATGATAATGCTGATAATGATCATCAACAGTATCAGCATCATCATCATAATCATCATTATTATTATAATGCTGATAAAAATGATGACGTTGCCTGACCGTAACAAATTCAATTAGGAGGCCGACAACGCACTGCGCACTTAGATGACTAACTGGGCGACAGAAGGACTGAAGAGTTTTTGGACAACTTTCACCATAGACAGTTCTGCTTCAGGATAAACCTTTTTCTTTTCTTTTCTTTTCTCTCTCTTTTTTGTAGTATGTTTGTGCTGCCCTATTCTCTACTGTTACTGTCCCTGTGTGTGTGTGTGTGTGTGTGTGTGTAGGTTTTTTTTTTTGTGAAACTATGGCATAATTAAATTTCATGTAGCTCGAGGGCAAGCAGTCAGCCAGAGAACGCATGGCTTCCTACAAATCTCATTCGACAGAGTTTCGCCAATTTGCAAATGTGTAGCATACTTTTCTGGGCGCACACCTTAAAGCATAACAACAACTTATGCCAATTTACAGCCTATTAAAGCTTTACTAATAATTCAAAACTATTTTGTTATCTTCGCTCTGATGTTAACCATTACAAGAGGATATCCTTAAATGGAAATTATCCTTAAATTTAAAGGCTTATCTGTTATTGGAAGCTGCCATATTTTAGCAACATCCTTTTTAGGTGCAGAAGTGTCCGGAAGTGGCTGATGTCTATTGATTTAATAATATGATTTCCTTTATGGCAGCAGCTGCTCAAATTTCAATTTATTTAATGCCTTGTTCAACCGCCTCTTTTCCTCTCTTTGCAGAGCGACACGCCCAGCTTGTCGGACGTTGATGTTATACCGCCAGTGCCACCGCCACCGAACCTTAAGCGCAACGGTAGTGTGCGCAGTCTGCGCTTGCTGCAGCATCTGCAGCAACAGCAGCAACTACTGCAACAACAACAACAGCTGCCAAATGGCAGCAGCAGCTGCAACAATAACAACCTGGGCTTAGGCATGGGCATGGGCTTGGGAATGGCACAGCTATGCAGCAAGGAGCTGCTGCTTGAAGACTGTACCAAAACGATGTTAGATGATTGTGCTGCTACATTGCTGAAGTGCACCAATAACAGCAGCAACAGTACTAACAGCAGCATTGCCACCAACAACACCAATGGCAAACCGGATCTCTGTCAGCCACTTAGCAATGGCAACAGCCACGCCCATACCCTTAATAAGGCACACAAACATAAACCCATCCCGCCCTTTTCCGCACATGAGGTGGACAACATTTTTACGCCACATTCACAAAAATCAGATCCCAGTTTATGCTTTGTGCCAGCAACAGCCGCACCAGCAACAGTAGCTGCAGTGGCTCCACAAGCAGCAGCAGCAGCAGCAGCAACTACTGCTGCACCCGTGTCCAGCAAATACAACACCATTGGACCAAGCAGCGATTATGCCAGACACCTGGCTCATTATAGTCGCTATCTGCAGAAGCAGCATCAGCAGCAGCAATTGGCACATTTTCAGCAGCAACGTTGCCGCTGCTTCTCTCAATCCTTGCTCAACTTTCCCAGCCAACAACAGCAGCAGCCACAGCAGCAATTACAACAACAACAGCTGAAGCAGGGGGAACAACAATTGGAACATAAGGGAGGCATGGGCGTGTTGCAGCAATTGGGACAACCGACGCACATCTTTCACACAAGCAGCATGGACTGGACGCAACCAATTAATAGTCGTAGTTTTGGCAATTTGGTGGACATTGATGGCGGTTGCCGTGTGCCATACCAAAAAATGCAACAATCCTCTGGACTGGCAGCGTCAAATTTCACCATGAACTCCTTCGATAGCAACCATAGCAGTGGCATACTTAAAGAGCGCGAAACATTAGCTCAAACTCAGTCCTCGACACAATCCCATGCACATCCACATTCACATTCGCATACGCATTTGCATGCGCATACACATGCACATCATTATCATGCACATGATGTGGCGCACTCGTTGCTGCATCATGCCTCTGTTGGGGCAGGTGTTGCACTGCCAGCCACACCGCAAAAGCATCATCAGCTGCATTCGAGCGTAACAAGCATCATGCCATGGAAGCATCGTCAGTGCCCTAGTCGTGGCTCATCCAGTTCCGGCACGAATTCTTTTCGTAAGTACCGCAATAGGGCTATCACATCACTTCTATATCATTATATATCTCCACTATATACTATATATATATACATATTCACAAAAAAATCGTCAGATTCTTATTAAACTTAAGCCTTAACTTATTTGTTTGCTGCTTGCTTTAGGCCTTTACCTTTAAGTCAGAGAAACAGACAACATAAACATCTAACATGTAACTGACATTGCAACCCTCGTTGCATTCTACCTGACATTGCACATTGTCTGTGCACCCTAGGGGCACAATTCTATTTAGTCGTTAGCCGTTTGATTGCGCTCCATGTAACTTGGCCGCTTAATGTTAAACGTTGGCAATGCCCGCGTGACTTTAACCTACCACTCATCATCATCATCAGTATGCCACATCATCATTATCTTCAACATGCTGGCAGTGTGTTGATGGACAGGCTATAGTAAAGTGTGGCAAGTGTAGTAGGGGGTGGTGGCATGCAATGGTCATGTGCAAATCGTTCGTTCGTTATGTTTAACCGAAAAACTGCGTAAAGGACTGCGTTGTGTCCTGTCAAGTTAAATTTATGCAAATCGCTGATGGACATACGCCCTAAAGCCAACCCACACACACACACACGTACTTACATTTTTGTTGCAAGTAGCTTATCGGTAATTCACTTTAGTGCCAGCATCCACATGCCACAGTCAGAGTCAAGCTATGTAATCAAACGGATTGCTTTACATACCACAAAAAAAAAGAGAGAGAGAGACGGCAGCAGCTCGAGCTAGTTTTACGCTACAATTGGTACAAGTTGCAAGCTGTAAGTTGCAAGTATCAAATGTTTTAAGTTGCATAATCAAATTTGATTTTGCAATTAAAATTTGACTCATTGCCAACGATTATATATATCGATTCATATTCACAAATCAAATCGTTTAATCAGATTTTACAATTTGCAATTTGCATTTCCAATCGACTTGGCTGCACGTGAAGCACTTAAGGATTTAAGGATGTATACAAGCTGTATACTTTAGCAAGCATTCTTCTGACAAATACATACAATACACACACACATACATGCATACACACAGACATACAATCATTGAAAGTTGAGTCAGTTTTCTAGCCCTTTTTTTGTGCCAAAGTAAAACCAACTAAGCAATTCAATTTTAAACGTTTAACTAACCATATTTCCTTATTATCCTTCTTTCTCTGCTTACACAATGAACGGAATAAAAAATGACAACAACAACGATAACAACAACAACAACTTGCTGCCTGTTGTTATTGTTATTGGCTTTGGTGTAATCAATGCCACTGTCACGGCAATTTGCACACACACAAAATGCAACACAAAACAACCAAACGACCAATGATGACGACGTTGCTACAACCGACTGCTCCTTGCATCCTGCTGTTGCTGATGATGCCGATATTGATGCTGATGCTATTGCTGTTGCTGTTGCCGTTGCCGTTGCTCCACAATAAACGACTTGGCATTGAACTGTCAATAACAATAACAACAACAACAACAACAACAACAAAACGAACAACATGAACAACAAACGATGTCCATTGCCATCATGAATGCTGATGCTATTGCTGCTGGTCCTGATGCTGTTGCTGATGCTGACGCTGATGCTTCTGCTGCTGGTCTGTTTGGTTCATGGGTATGGAAAACTATATAAACTGATCAACTTGGGGCATACGCTGCATATACGTTACTTGTAAAGGATTCGATGCAGCCAAGCATTGGCTAGCAGTCAGCTCGATACTCTTGATAATTGGTGCTGCCAGTGTTGCTGTGCCACTGGCTCTGCGTGTTGCAGCAAGTGAGTAGACTTTATGCTTTTCCTATATGCTGCCTATTCATAGACAATAAATCAATTAACATAACGTATACGACACGTAGCCAAAGCATAAAATCTATCTTGACATACATACACACAATCATACACAGCAGACCAACACACACTTTACTTGCTTGAGGGTTACATATTGTGTGTCGTGTTAATGTGTTTAAGTTAGTTAGTAGCTCTTGCTAACTGTGTTTACTAGCACTCTCCCACACTTGCTCTTTGACTAACTCTTTCTCCCTCTATCTATCTTTCTCTCTGTGTGTATGTGTGTGTGTCCATTTATAGGTGCACCCTTTGAGGAACGTTTACGCGTTGCCGTACAGCTATTGGATCAAGTGCCTTTAATTGATGGGCATAACGATTTACCCTGGAATATACGCAAGTTCCTGCATAATAAACTCAATGATTTCAAGTGAGTAAATCGTTTCTATCTATCTCTCTATCTCTCTCTCTCTCCATCTCTCTCTTAAATGCAATTTATTTTTAATATCAGGTATTGCAACTACAACTTTAATGCGCATTATATCATTTGCTTTTACTTTAACATTTCTCTACTTTTTTTCTTCCTTCCTTTCGTTCAGTTTTGATGAGGATTTGCGCAATGTTGCGCCTTGGGCGCGCAGCCACTGGAGCCACACGGATCTAACACGACTGAAGAAAGGACGAATTTCAGCACAGGTAAGTGTAGTATTGTCCTTTAAGCGGCTTAAAATTAATTTTCTATATTAAGACATTTTATATATATTTATTGATAACAATTGAAATCCAACAATTCCATAGAGATTTTTGCAACTATTTTGACGTTTCTTACAGCATTTTGCTGCAGTTGCATTAAGCATATACTCCAGCTGCAATTGTGTTAGTTTTAGTTTGCAATTTGTATGTGTGTGTTAGTTGCTTGCAGCAAAGTGTTTTTATGTCTCGCTTTTAGTAGAAATTGGTTTTTCTTCTATGTTCTAACAGCTACTTAGTCGTTGCCAGGACAACCTTTATGCCAGCTATTTCTCTCTCTTTCTTTCTGTGTCTCGTTGAGCTTACAAGCAGGTGATGTCCAGCTTCAGTTTAAAAAAAAAATGAAAAAAAGCAGAGTAAAAATTAATTATGGTTCACTTAGAAACATGCTTTGACCGCACAGCTTTGACCTTAAGTATGCCACGAGTTGCTGATTCCCACTGCTGCTGCGGCTGCTGCTGTTGGTGCCAAAGCGCTAATTATTTTTGCCATGCAACGCACTCAAGCCTCTTAGTACCTTGCCTCTAATTGGTCATCATCGATTTTTTTCTCTTTCTCTCTTTTGCTCTCTTTAAACTGGCTTCTATCAAGCACTTGATACTAATGTCCTGCATAACGTTAGCCTCCATCGAGGCTTCGAGTGCTAACGGATTGAAATATGGAAGCAACATAAATTTTTTCACAAAATAATTAGCCGCTTTAGTGCATATAGAAAATATTTAAAAAATTATTAAAAAATCAAGAAAATATAGGAAAATTCTTATTAAATAATAGAAAATACTTAAAGCTGCCATTTGTTGCATTATTAGCTGCTGCATGTAAGCAGTTCAAAATCAGAAAACTGTTGCAATTTACAATTTGATTAACGATTTTCAAGTGTTTCAATTTAATATAAATATATATATATATATATATTTATATACATCTGATTCCAATCAATTAGCTTATTGCAATCAACTGTAACTCATTAGCTTATTGTTAAAAGTCAAGAATGCAGTTGAAATCCATTAAAACAGCAACAATCTGCCGCACTTTCGCCTCAATTTGACATTAATTAACACTACTTAAGCAATTATTTACACAAACAAAAGTGTGTGTGTGTGGGAAAATGCAGAGTGTAATGGGAAGCCTTTGGCAACATTTAGCAGCAACTTCAGTTAGTTCAATTAGCTGCAGTTACCTACTTCTTGGCCAAAAGTTGAAGTTGCTGCAATAAGTTGTTGCGCCACTCATCGAATATGAAAATCTTTCAAAGTTTTACACTGCACACTTAGGTGCACTCGTAACACCTATATACGTGTGAGTGTGTGTGTGTGTAAGTGTGTGGGCTTGTGGTCTAAAAGCAGTTAACTAAAACAAGTGGCTGCTGTTTTGCTGTAGGCGTGGCACACGCCTGCTTAACTGTGTTAACTTTTAATAATGCTTCGACTTTGCCACCATAAAATCCAATGAACGTTCCGCGAGCTGGCATCGAGTCAAACTCACGCTATTTGGCAATGTAATTAAAAGGAGTGCAGCATAATTATACCCTATACTCAATGGGGTATATAAGACTATTAAATGCATTACATAAGTAACTGACTTAAAGGCTTAAATAGCAACTGAAGTAGAATAGCAAAACTGTTTCATATTCTTAAGCTGACAATGGCTTGAGGTTCAACCAAATTGTTGATTTTCTAAGCTCTTTAAAGTAAGCTTTCAATTAACCTATAGAAGCACATTAAATATTCAATATATTTAAAAATACCTTTCAAATGTGCTAACAAATCTCCTTTAAAATTAATTTACTTTTGCTATAAAATTATTTAGAAAACAACTTCAAAATTCATTCAAAAACAGCTCCTAAAATGTGAACTCAAAGCTTTTTAATGAAACCAACTTGTATGAGCTTTAATGTATATTTAAAGCAGCTATAAAAAGCATTTCAAACCAACCTAAAAAATTAAAGCTCTTTAAGGTATATTCTTCTATTGTTTATAGAAACGCCTTCAAAGTTGCTTTTTACAACACTCTTAAAGCAACTTTCATAATGTGCATCCAAAGCTCTTTAATTTACCTTTCTGTAAAAGCTTTGAAAGCACAATGAAACTAGCTTTTCAGCGCTCATAAAAGCTGCTCTCAAGCCTGAACTTGGTAATAATTTCCAGCTCATTTCTTACAGGGTATTCTATAGGCTGGAATGAAAATACTTGTAGCAACTTTTTGACTTATTTTAGCTTGTGGCACTTACACGTTTTCTTGCCGCTTGCTGCCGAGCTTTGCAATATTGCAAGGCAAACTGCAATTACCTGTTAACCGTGCGACAAGCAAACCAAAATAAAAAATGAAAAATGAAAAGAAAATGAACAGAAGAGAAGAAGGAAAGGCAAGGAAAGACAAGTGAGGGGAAATAGAAAATGTTTTCTTGCACATTAAATTTATGACCTTAAGGAAACCAAGAAAATCGCGTGTGCAAATGTTGAAAATTGCACACACAAAACATGGGCGTGGCAATTGCAGTGGAAACTAGTGCGAAAAGTGAACATTTGGGAAAGTTAATTTTCATTATACTTATGGCCCAGCTAGTTGGCATTTTACTTTGCTGCATTTTATTTTGTTTTTTTTTTTTCTATTTTGGTCAGAACGTACAAAATGGCTACTTGGCCAGTTGCAGTTGGCGCCTGGCACGTGAAAAATCGTCCTTGCGGTATGCTTTGTGAATGGTTACGAAACGCCTGCACAATTTGATATATTGAAGTGGGTTTTTTGTTATAGTTTTTACTTTTGTTTTCTTTTTTCATTTTGTTTTCTTTCTTTCATTTTGATTTATGAACTTTCCACGCGTTTTACTTGCCCTTTTCATTTGCCAAAAAGGCACGTCCTGCTGCAAGTTTAACATTTAAATGGTCATTTTTGTGATACTTTGATTTATGTTGTGTTGCAATGTGCATTGTGCCCCAACAAATGTTGCACTCAACTCAAGGTAACAACAACAACTCGAAACTGGAGAGAAATTAGTAAACAGTAGTTGAAAATTTATATATTTTCCTATATCCTCCAACACTTTATAAATCTACTTTTGATTTTTGCTATATTTTTTTATGAAATTTTCATTTAATTCAAAATCAAATTAGTCAAGTGAAAAGTTTTAACTGCAATTTTTCGTGCTGGAAAAGCTTAACTCAATAATAACAAGAGACACAACACAAAATGGCAACTAACTAACTGGATGACAACATGTTTCAACAATTGTTGCCCAAATGCCGAACGTGCAGCGAATGCGCCACTGAAACTGTTGAAAGCAGAGAAGGAAAAAATAGTAGAAAAAAAGAGACAAAAAGAAAAAAACTAAGCAAAGCGACTAAAAGCAGCAGCAGCAAAGCAACCGACAAAACGTTTAATAGACATGCTGAAAATCACGTTTAGGCCATAAAGCAGTGTAAGCCGTATGGCACGGCAACTGTTTCAGTCAAGGAGTTAAAGCAGCTGCAATCCACTGGATCAGCTGCAGCTGCAACTTGGCTGAAAAAAAAAACTTAAAAAAAATTGGGGGCAGGAAGCAGGTGTTGCAGCGTAAGAAACAGTTTTTAAAATTTGATGCAAAAAACAGCAGCAACATTGTTGGTCAGATGTATATATATATGTATATATATATATATATATATATATATATATGTAGATAGATGATGAAGAAGTAGCGTAGAAGCAAGAACAACAAAATTGTTGCAACATCTGGCAGACAGACAAAAAACTTGGCTCCAACTGACGCTGTAACTACTGTAAATGCCGCAACTGAGGCAACCCTGGCAACTGAGGTAACTGAGGTAACTGCTGGCCATTGCCAGGACACGGAAACGTCATGTTACGGTTGTCCGCCTGCATGGCTGACTGCTCTTGTCTGCTTCTTTCTACTCGTTTGGCTACACGCTACACAGCCTAATAATAGAAAGCGCACATATCCCTCTCATACTAAAGCGGATATGCCCGCAACGAACTACGCCGCTATTTCGTGTTGTAATCTCTGCCAGGACACGAATACATGCAGCTTTGCCGCATTCACCATTCATGTAACAACAACAACAACAACAACAGCAACAACTACAAAATATACAAAAAATAGAGAAAGGATTTCAAAAGTGCTTGCCGCACGTTGTTGCTGATTTTGGTTTTTACAAACCCTTTTGCACCACCTCCCCTCCTTTCTCTATCAAACAGTCTGAGCCAGTCTCTTTTTTGGCCAAGCTTGGCCAATTGGATGGTGCTTATCTCATTGCCCGTTGGCAACTCAAATTTATATTTACTTTTAAAAACGCATTTAGTGTTGCCCAGACAACACCAAACACAACAAACGGATGCAAGGATACCAACAGAAACAAGGATAATAGTACTCAACAATACGCTTTGCGCTGATTAGAGTCTGCTCTAAACTAAAGCTGTTCCCACAGTCTCCTAGATTATTGTCTTGGCAGTGATTAAACTAGTTAAATATTTAACTAAACTACATTTTAAAAAAATTAAAAATATTTATTTATTTGTTATTAGTTATTTATAATTTGCTTTTTATTATTTATATATATATAATTTATTAATTATTAATTATTTATATTTTTTTATTATTATTATTATTTAACAAATTTTAAACTATTATTTATTATTTAATTATTTTAAAATTTAAATTTTAAACTATTATTTATTATTTATTTATTAATTATTTGTTATTTATTTATTATTCATTTATTATTTATTTATTTTTAAAATATTATTTATTTGTTATTTATCTATTATTTATTTATTTAAAATTATTACTTTTTTATTATATATTTTATATTATTTACTATCTATTTATTTATGCTTTTTTAAATGTTTTTTAATTATAAATTATTTATATTTATTTTCATTTTATTTAGTTTTTATATAATAAATATAAATTTATTATTTATCATTTTTATTTATTATTTCTTATTCATTTAATATGCACTATTATTTACTTATTATTTATTAATATTATTATATTCATTTAGTAGTCATATTATTTACTCTAAATCAGATTAGATTTGAAGGCTTTTAATTAAGCAAATGCTTTGCCTTTGGCTCTCTATTTGCTATGAATTATTTTCAAAGCTCTCAACTGTTGCACAGTCTTATGGAAATAATTCAATAATTGCTGCAACTGCAACTGGATTATAAAGTACACACAAACTTTAAGCTGGTACAATGTGTTGGGCTTTTGGCTAATACTTTTGGCCACAATTATTAGGGATAGTTTGCATATGGCAAAGTAAAACAGTTGATGGATTTATGTGGTTAAGTGCAAAAAGCAAAGCAAAGAAAATGGAAAAATAATTTGAAAATATATTTTAAGCCAAATTGCTAAGTAAATCTGTTATTTTCCTATTAAATTTTGATTACTTGTTAGGAAAATATTGTAAGAGCTTGAAAACCCTTTTGAAAATCAAATATTATATATTATTTATATTGTGTGGCATTCTTATTGAATTTAAATATTTATTTAAAGTTTGTGACATTGGTGTTTATATATGTTGCATATATAATTTGATTCATGTTTAAGTGCAAATTGTTATTAAAATAAATCTTGATATGCTTTTTGCCATTTTGACCACAAAACAACAGCTGCAGCTACGTGTTTTAGGGTTTAATAAATGCCAACACCAACAAACTGGCAACAACCACAAGACGGAACAACAGCACAAACACATGCAAACACATATATGTATATATAGTCATATACTCTTAACATATGACAGCCTGTAGACAGCAAATCACGCGCAGGCAACAAACACGGCCAAAGCATTCGCAATTAACTTGTAGCCAAAATGTTGTCCTTAGGGGGTTCTTCTACAGTTGTTGTTGATGTTGTTGTTGTTGCTGCTGCTGCTGTTGTTATTATTGTTATTCTCCCCATTGTCAGCGTCAAACAACTTTAAATATTAATATGCTTTGAGCCAACAATGCTGTTGCTGCTGCCACTGCTTCTGCTGTTGATGATGATGATGACAATGATGGTGCTTCTTGTGAGCACCGTTGATAGGACACAGACACACTAGCAGAAGTACAAGCACAAGGACAACAACATAACAGCAGGAGCAACCGCTGAAACAGAGACCTGAAGTTAGGGGGAATAGCAACAGGAGCAACAGCAAGCATTTTGCCATTGAGACGTTGACGACACTTTGGTGAATGCCCCACGCGCTGCTGTTGCAGGTGGGCTGCTAATGGCAAAGTGCCATGCTTAAACACACTTCAAGCGCTCTGAAAGCAAATACACATACAAAACATACCTATACACACCTGCTGCTAGCACTACAAATATATACCCTTACACACACATTTACACATATTTATATGTGTGTATGTATATATATATATATATATAGACTTTAGCATTGTAAAATGAAGCTGATGCGACACTTGAAACTGGGCAACAGGTGACTCGGCTGCATAAGCGAAATATTTTGCAAAAAGGAGGCAAGGACACGGTTAACCAATTTGCTGCCAGCTGGCGGCCGTAGAACAATGCCAGACAAAAGCGAAAACACCACTACACACACTTACAAACACACACATATATATACAGAATATAAGCTGACATACCACATTTCAGTAGCTCTGACTAGACATTGCGCATACGCCATGTTATACCTGTTGCTGGCTGCGGTTTCAATCAAGCGACAAAAGCTCTCACACCTCTCGGCCACATCACACCCCCTCCACCTCACCCCACCCAAGTAACGCCTTTTTTAATGCCTACAAAAATGTTTTTAAGCGGATTTTAACGTTGGCAAGCAAGTAAGAAAGAAAAAAATTAAGCGACAAAGCAAAAAGGAAACATAAAAAGAAAAAAAAGAACTCAAAAAGAAGCAGGCGGCGGCAAACGCCGCAAAAGAAACGTAAAGTACGCGTTATAATAATGCGCACAAAGGCGACAAAATTCTAAAGAGTAAACCAAAGGGAAAAGTTCAGGACTCACTCTCCATCTTTAACTAAGTCTCTATCTCAGTCACTGTCTCAGTTGTTGTCTGTCTCTGTCTTTGTCTCTATCGCTGTCTCTGGAAATGTCGCTGGTTATGCCTTAGTTTTTTTTTTTTTTTTGCTTTATTCTTTTATGCTGGCTCTGAGTGAAAGTGTTGGCATTTCTCTTATCTGCAACGCAATGTCAAAGCAGAACACAAAATTGTACTTAAAATTTCAATTCAATGCGAAGGCAGTCATAAAAATGTTGACTAATAAGTGCGATAAACGATTTAAAAAGCATAAAAGAATTTTCTGAAAAAATACACATAAACTTATGATTAACTTTCACACTTTCTCTGTCCTAATCTAATTGTTATTTATCATTAGAAAATTTCACTTTAAAATCTGTTTAATATGTTTACAATTTATATTCAAATGGAGTTAGTTGCTTTAAGTTCTTGTTAATGCGACATTTACGTAGCAGCCAATGATATATGAAAGTCTATAAAATTAGGGACTAAACTGAAGCGCATCCTTGCCATGAGATCACGTTATATCATTAGGGAAAAATAAAAGCAGCTACGTGTTTTACCAAACGAATAGCCAAAAAGAACAAAATATTTGAAGCATAGAAGAAAAACAATTCTCAACAACAACAAAAATGAAGTATAAAAATAAATAAAGAAGAGCAATTAAAAAGTTTTTGGTGCTTTTTTACTCAACGTTTAAGAACGAAAAGACAAAACACCAAATGCAATAAATAATTTTTAATATAAATTCGTGAACAGGCTAAAACGAGTCTACAACAGTTCCTAAAAGACCAACAACAGCTTCAAGCACGTACTTCTAGTTTTCCAAAAATACATACATATATATAAGAATATATATAGATATATATATTTATATATATATCCTATATATCTGCTATAAAAGGCAGTAAATTAAAAGCAAAACACAGAAAATATTCATTTGCAGTTGCTAGTTGCCAGTTGTTAGTTCCCAGCAGCAACATCATAATGCTCATGTTGATGTACTTAATGATGATGATGATGATGATGATGATGATGATGCTGATAATGATAATGATGATAAAGTGCATATATTTAAAAGTCGTAACTCATACACAATTTATATATATACATATATATATATAGCCAGGTTGGCAGCTTGCTTCTACAACTTTTCAATAAACGACTGCAGAGTTTGCCTGTTTATATGTGTGTGTCTGTGTGTATGTGTGTGGTCAAAAAATATTTTTTGAACTTTTACAAATATTTAGCAGGAAGCATATATAGTACATATATAGTATATATAGAAGTTTGCCATATATTAGTTATATACAATTGGATTTTTAGTGTGCCTAGTTGAAAACTGTGAAAAATGTTTTACATTTGTGCAATTTTAATTGTACAACCTGTAAATTTGCACTTGTACTCACACTGTCATTGCCACACCTGCTGTTGCTACTCTTTCTGCTGTTCCTGCTTCCTCTCCCTCCCCCCCCCCCCCTTCTAATCCTACTCTTATTGTAACACCCATTGGCAAGGACCCGCCTGCCTGCACATTCCATTGGCCAATGACAACAGAAAAATTCCATTTTGCACAGCATCAAAGTTTATGCACCCGACTTGAATGGACAGCATCTATATATATATATATATGTATACATATATATAGGAATGGATTCCAACCATATAACCATATGTTTAAGCAAATGCTCCCAACGGGTAACCCAATGTTGATTTTTAGTTAGTTTTACATGCATATGCTTTAGGTCAAAAGGGTAGCTATATTCTGACATTGAAGTTAGCTGCAGAGTATGGTATATAGTAGGGAATCGAAGGGAGCTAAGTTAATTATAGTACTTCTTAAATTTCATTCAACTCTTGCCTCCAATATATCCTCCTTGATATAACATATATAAATCAGTTACATAACACTTTAATTTCATCTAAATCTTGCCTCTTTAATGAGTCCTTGTAATTGCCTATATAATTTAGTCACATATTAGTTAGATATCCTTAGACTTTTGCCCCTTAAACGGAACTTTTATATAGCTAATATAAATCATTTATACACCGCCTAAACCTCAGTTAACTTTTGCATCCAATATGCCTCCTGTAAAAGCGTAAGCCTCATTCAAATGTTGTTTAAATGAACCCTAGAAAAGCTTTCCCTTTCATTCCTAATGTGGCATATAATCTGATGGAAATCTCTTACATTTTACAAGGTATCTCATAAGTCTACCCATTGCTTACACTCTCATATACTCAATGTTATTTTGTCTGTCTGTTAGGAGACACCTTTTGCACCTTGTGGCACTTTAACTAGTTTATTTTTGCTTAGTTCCGGCTGCCTCTAACCTGTAATCTAGTGTAGTCTAGTGTATATAGCATAGCATAGTGTAGCATAGTGTCAGCTTATCGGAGACAAAAGTGCATGAACATTCGCTCAATTCGGGTTAATTGTATGACCACATATATATTTATATATATAGAGATAGTGAGAGAGAGAGAGTAGAGTAGAGTAGCAGAGTTGAGCATGTTGCAAGAACGTACGCTCGTATGTTCATTACTGTTGCACGAACTAATGTTTACATAAGGTGCTTGTATTTTGCAATTGTTGTGTTGCTTTACAGTGTTATTTTTGTTGCTGTTGTTGTTGTTGTTGCTGCTGGGACATGTCATTAGTTGGTTTAGTTCTGCAACCAACTGAATTCTGGGTAACTTTGGAATTTTTAGTCAAATAATGAAATGAATGACAATAAAAGATAACAACTCTCTGTGTGTTAGTGTGTGTGTGTGTGGTAGTGTGTGTGTATGTGTGTGTGTGCATGTGAACATATATTTTGATTGTGAACTGTGTACTTTTAGCCATAATAGAATGTCAGTTACATACATTAAAAGGCCATTAAATGCGAATGTGTACGAGCTGTCGCTCTGTATATCAATTGTTTAAGTTTTTTAGTAGAATTTAACTGTATTAAAACTAATGCTTAATACACCTTATATTAACTATTTAGTTACCTTACTAAGTATACTCAAAAGTAACGAATATTTTCTTTCTCTTTAACAGTTCTGGGCTGCTTATGTGCCTTGTGAGGCTCAACATCGCGATGCAGTACAATTAACACTGGAGCAAATTGATGTGATTAAACGATTAACCGATCGATACTCACCGCAGCTAACAACCTGCACCTCAGCGCAGGGTAAGTACTATCCACAACAACGGCAGACATATCACACATACGCCGCATAAGCCAGAGACATACCACAAAGTTTTTTTCTTCCTGCGAAATTTGCGAAATTTTCCGGAATGCCAAACTTGCAGCCCACGCATTCAATTTCCTGCTATGCGAGCAAAAGTTTTTGCAAGTCTTTTGCGAGTTGTTCAAAAGTAACTTGGGCAACAGAAATCAGCCAAAAAAAAACACAGAAACAGAAAAAATAGGAAAAAAATGTTTAAAAGGGAATAGAAAATATACAGTAGGAGACGCGGCAACTTCATTTGTAGTGTGCACTTGAGGCAACTGCTTACCGCGTGCCATATTTTTGCACCATTTCCTTTGATATTTTTGCACTCACCTAGTTACCGAAAAAGGATCATAAGGATGCTGAGACAGGCTACAGAGCGGGGGAGGTGGGGTAGTTGAATTGTGCAGGCGTAGTTTATGTTTGCCTCTTTATGCTATTGCTGTTGCCACAAGAGGTCGCAAACTGATGTTGCAAGTACTACCAGTAGTAGTTGTAGCAGTAGTAGTAGGACAGCAGCAAGTGGAACTGACTTATGTTCGAGTCCCACGGCAGCAGTTGAGTTTTCCAGTTGTTGTTGTATACATATATATTTCCACTTTTTGTTTTCCGTTTTGCATTTTGATTCGACTTGAAAATCTTTTAGTATGTTTTATATATATATATATGTTTATGTGTATATGTGGAACGTTAAAAGGGAAAAATACGAACAAACAGACAAACAAACAAGAAATCACTTCCGGCATATTGCATTGAAACATTTATACAGTAGCCGTAAATGGAAATGTCAATAAATCAACATGGCCATAAAAATCATATATAGAGTAACAACAACTTCTTTATTTTTGTTGTTATTGCAACAAATTTACGAGCGGAAATGTATCAACCAAAAAATTGCTCAACTGTTGCAGCTGCTGCAACAAAACTTCAACCAGCACATGTTTATCTACTAGAATCAACTATAAAAACTCTTAAATATATATATATATTTGTATATACGCTATATACCGTTACATTGCATATGCAATTGGGATGACAGAAACTCAAAGTCAAAATGTGCAACTGCAGATGAATTTGATGTAAATGGAAACATCAAAAAATCAAACAGAAAATAGAAAAGAGAAAAACTTAAAAAATTTAAATACAAATCAAATGCAAACAGTTTGCACAAGTTTTGAAAGGTTACGATAAATATGTATAAACACACACACACACACACACATACTTTAATTTCCTGGTACATGCACATACATATAGAGTTTATATGAGTATTGGTTAACTGCAGTGCAAAAATTCATTTACTTGAAAAATTGCATTTGCAGCAAATGTAAAAGTTTTCTTAGGAATTTTCATAAAATCAAATTGATAATTGGAAATTTGGCATAAGTGCCACAAATTGTGTTCAGTTTATTGTTCTTATTGGAATTTAATAGAAAACTAACCAATTGGAAACTATGTAAGTCTGGCCACATTCCAAACTTACAACTTAAAATTGCACTGAAACTTGCACAGAGAAACCAAAGAAAACCAGGCCTAAATCTTGGTTAACAGTTTTCAAAGTAATTTTTTTACTATTCAAAAATCTACTTTAGGCCATGTCTAACTCTTCGTTACCTTTTAAACAGCTTTATATATTTTTCTAATATTCTTTTTTTTTATATTTTATTATACAAATCCTGCAAATCCTTTTGCCCCTTTTTGTCACTTTTTTTTGTCATCTATTTTCGTACACAAACAATTTACTTTATGTGAAAATTTCTCACGCAAGTTAAAAGTTAAAAGTTGAAAACTGAAATCCATTTTGTAGCAGCAGCCAAAAATCGTTGCTTTTAACTGATTTCACTGATATGGCCAAAAACTTTAACACTTGAATTCCAGTCAACATACCAAAATTGTTACGTGAAAAATCAACATTTCATTTCCTTTTTCAAGTAGAATAAAATAAATGGAGTTTGGTTTAAATTGTAACTGCGTTCACATGTCGTGTAAATAAAATGCAATGCCAAGTGACCATTGAGTGAGTGCAACAGGGCGTGGCAACGCCCAACTGGATCTCAAACAGCTGTGCTGTTGAGCTGCCAAAGTGATTGTAAAAAATTCAAAGCTAACGAACCGAAACACAACGCGACGACTGACAGCTGATGTGCCACATCTGTCAGTCATTCAGTCACTGAGTCATTCAGTCATTCAGTCATTCAGTCATTCAGTCACTTAGTCACTTAGTCAGTTAGTCAGTTGATCTGTCAGCTTGTGCCTGTTTGTATGTGTATGTGTGAGTATTCAATCTTCAATCTCTATATCAGCATGTCGCACTGAGTCCTGGCTAGCTCCTTATTTACAGCAGCAGCAACAGGGGATATACAGGAGATGCTGCAGCCATATCCTACTAAAAGGAAATATAGATATATATATATATCTATATATATATTGCATATTCTTTCTGTTTCAGTTGTGTCACTTGCCGGAATTTCGCCAGTTCACATTGTATTGTATCGTTGTGTGTGTGTATGATTTTTATTTGCAATTTTCAATTTCCACCTTCGATTTGTGTAAGCTTCAAGCATAGAAAATTGCATATTCCTTTGAGAATCCTTTTGATGCCCTCTCAATGCATATATATATATATATATATATATATATTACAAGTATCCTGTCGCTTTCTTTATGCCTTTGTCATATGCTTGAATGGATTTTTGCCTCAATATTGAGATGCCAACAGGTTTTAGTTGTATGTTTGTGTGTGTGTATTGCCCTGTAATAAGCATAATATTTACTGCTTTGAGACATTAAACACTTTAGAGTCACTTTATAAAGGATTATCATGCTGCTATTCAATAAGATTCAAATAGTTTTCAACTTAAACACTTAGAGCCCCAATATAAAAGTATTCAATGTCTTTACTATAAAAGACGAAAGTGCATTTAAAATTCGTCTTACATTCTATATGCTTGGGTTTTGGTTTTGGTTTATTGCGTCAAGTGGCATTTGGTTGGGATTTTCATTTTAAAATGTGTTGGAGCATTGGAGCTGCTTTCTTTCTCTCTCTCTCCCTCACTCCGTCTCTCCTTGCGAATATTTGCCTCAAATCGGAATCGATACATGGTACAACCATATATTATACATTACGTTTGGGCCATGGTCGCCGTTTGTGCCCAGTCACAGACAATTACGAGCTGGACTAACAGAACTACCAGAGCGGCATATCCTTGACTGCAGTCAGGTCCTTCCTTACTACTCCACAAAATAAAGAGAGAGAAAAAAAACCAAAAATAAAAAATTTAACTTCAGCTCACGTGGCACATTTTTAGTGCCTTTGGTTAGCTACCGTTTGATTGCTAAAGCAAAGCGACAACAATAACACCAACAGCAAGTAGAAGCTGCAGCAAAGGTCCTGCTAGAATATTTGTTTATTTGCTCCATATTTTAGGGTTTTACGACAACGACGACATCGACCAGGTTTTGTGGCAGGTATTTGCTGCTGCTGTTGCCACAACAATGGTACAACCCAAGACCCAATAGAAATCACAACAGCAACACAAATACACACAACAACAACTACTTCAGGCAGACCCAAGTCCTAGAAGTATTCTACCCTTTTGATTTTACGCAGCTTATTTACTTATAGCCTGAAAACTTGCAAGCAAGTTTCGTATCTGGCTCCTTCAACTTTAGTCCTGCATCCTTCCTTTCTTCTTCCTGTCATACACCTGATGTCCAACCCTTTATTGTACGTTAAGAATTTATTGACTGCTTCTCCCTGTATGTGACATTTGAAATGTTATTACAATGCTTGATTTGAATGCAGCGACAAATTATTGAATCGTTTTCTCTATGGCATCAGGACTTCCCTACAGTAAGAATATTTCCTTTTTTTCCCTTACACACACAAGTGCACTGCATATATATAGAGGAACAATTGAAGAGTCTGATAAATCACATATAATAACACCACTAAGCATTCGTATATATATATATATATATATATAAATATATATAATGCTACTTTTGTGTGCAGGTTGCAACGAATTGCAGTAAATATTTCATTTTATTTTACATTTCCTTTTGATGTTTATCAAACGTTTTGCATTTAAGCAGCTTAAAAAGGAGAAACTTTATTTAATTGCAGCTACGAGTATAACAAAATATTTATCTATAATAAAATTATGGTTTACACAGGACTATTTTATACACACAATGATTATCCGTTGATAGTTTGTAAACGTTTATAGAAATTGCATTAGAATGAGGTTGTGTCCTTGCTCTTTTATACTCATTGAAGCGCTCAACTAAAGCACTTAGTGTTAGATCTTTGTAGTTCAACCTGACTAGGCACAACTGTACTGACCTATGCCAACCCCAACTAAACTAACCTCCTTTAAGTATATCCTTTTGCAGCTTAGTTAAAAGACTTGCATGCAATTAGTGTAGGTCCTTCAGTTTTTCATATTTCTTGCTATAAAAATATATTACTTATAACGATATTTATTTTTATAATTCGTTTGTTAATATTTGCCATAAAATTTTATAGCAAATTTACTATAAAAATGCTATATTTATAGATAATTTTATAGTATTACATAGAAATGCAGCTTTTTAAGCATTTCACCTGAATACAAATTAATTTCGAGTCAATTTGACTGCTGCTTGAAAGCCATTGGAAAGTTTATGCAACGTTGCAAAACTTAAACATGCCACTACAAGATTGAATCTATATAAGTGAATATATATATTTATATATATCTTTATATATATACAGATTTATATAGCATATAAAACAAAAGCTTAACTTGTGCGAGCAAAACAACTTTATGCAAACAATTTTCAACTTTGCGCACTCAAAAACAAAAAATACAATCAAAAAATAAAAAAAAATTAAAGGAACAAGATTAAAACAAAAATCAAAATAGAAAATAAAAAAAATAAAAAATATATATATCTAAATAAATGGGAATGAACAATGAGCAAGTATTTTGACAAGTGCCTGGCAAGAAAACCAAATAGAATATTACGAAGGAGATCAAAGCTGCTGGGTAAGACAAGCGTAAATATTGCATAGCATAGCAGAAATGCCATGTTGTTGAGCTAAGCTGACAGACAGGCAGACAGACAGACAGGCAGACCAAAGGGCAGTCAGACACACAGACAGACAGACAGACAGACAGACAGACAGACAGACAGACAGACAGACAGACAGAGACAGAGAGAGACATGCACACAGACAGTCTAAGACCAAAATGAACAGAGAGCTCAACGGGGCAGCAAACCAAATGACAGACGACCAGAACAACAATTGTTACTTTTGCTTTGTTTCACTCAAAAAACAACAAAAAACAACAAGAAACAAAAAAAAATAAATTAAAAAAAAAATTACAATAAACAATGCAACTGGCACAGTGGCAAGTTTTAAACTCTAACCATAATAATAGTGAAACATCTGCAAAAGTTGTTGCAACTTCTTCAACTTCTTGTGGAACTTCTTCATTTTGTATACAAGTTTTGTTGCATCTTTCCGTTGCAGACATTATTGACGCACACAAGAACCAACAACTGTGCTCACTAACTGGCGTTGAGGGTGGACATTCGCTGGGTGGCTCATTGGCTGTATTACGCACTCTATATGCAATTGGTGTACGCTATATGACACTAACATCCACATGCCACACGCCTTGGGCTGATTCCAGTTATGCAGACGCACCGACATTTAATATGAAGCATGGCGGACTCACTATATTCGGCAAGGTAAGTTCTATATATATATATATCTTTCTTGTTGGTGTTGGTGTTGTTGTTGTAGTTTGCTTACAGCTGATTTAATGCTAATTAGGTGAATGAGGGCACCAGTTAGGTTGCTTGCCACACTCCTGTCATGGCTTACATGCGGATTTTGTGGCGCTAAGGATCTATCCTCATAGTCCTAAAACCTGCGGTCAACCGCAGTCAACGCTTTGTTGGCTTAGTCATAAAACTGTGTGTGCCTGTATGGGTGTATGCGAGTGTGTGTGGATGTCTGGGTCTCTCCTCATGTTCGCGAGTATATGTATATGTGTGTGTATAGCTATATTTTACGTAGGGAAGACAGCAGCATTTGTGTGGGAGAGAAGGCAGGGCGCTGGCTGGCATATTTAAGTGCTTGAGTTGCGTGCCGGCGCCATTTTGGGCCACCAGCGCTTTGTACTGGTCTAATGGGTCAAGAGCTCTCAAATTAGGTGGATACAGCAATTTACACAGGGCCACACGGCTTTACGATGGATTATCGACTGCCTGAAGGTAGTCAAATAACTTAAATTAACTACAACACAAAAGTTGCGTTTGGGGAGATTTGCTTAACCTACAAATTGGTGGGAAGAATGAAAACATATATATATATATATAATGATATATATGACATCATTATACATCAATTTTATTAAAGCAATATTATTTCCAAAGTTTTTATATCTTTTTTTTATATATTTTCAATATATATTTCCATTTGCTTAAATCGAAAATTTTTATTTCATTTAGTGAATTTTCTTTTTGGGGATTATATATTTCTTTTAATTATTTCATATATCAACGGAGGGCATCGTATTGCATTCATCTTGGCCCTCAAGGCTATATATATATATTTGTATGTATGTGTGTTTGTATATATATTGACTCATTATGCGATTTTGAGATCTATTGTATACAAGCAGAAGAAGAAAAAGTCGAAAAAAAAATAGAAAATGTTTGTTTACATTTTAAAATTCTTTGACACACGCTCGTGTAATTATTTCGAATTTCGAAATTACCTCGAAGAGTAGCCGCTAACCACTTCAGCAGCAACAGCCGCAGCAGCAACAGTGGCATCTACATATAATTAATGCCATCATAATGATAATCAAACATCATTATGATCATTTAATGTGTTGTTATTTGCTGTTGTTGTTGCTTTTGCTGCTGTTGTTGCTGTTGTTGCTGTTGTTCATGGCATGGCCCCTCAAGTGGTCGCAATGCGCTTCCTCTTTGGCTATGGGCAGTTGCCAAATGCTATTTAGAGGCGTTGCATACGGAAATAAAAACTTGTAATGTGAAAATGTGAAAATGTGTAAGAACAATAAAATGAAAAATACAATATACAAAAAAAACAAAAAAAATAAAATGAAATAAAATAATAATAATATTTAAAAATCAAAATACATTGAGCATTCAGTCGAAACATTGAAGGAAATGTAAATTTACTGCAATAATTTATACGTTGGGCATATATTTCATATAAATCATAATTTTGATGTTGATGTACCCTGCCAATTAAATATGGAAATCGAAAAGCTGCAAAAATGAAACAAAAATAAAACACAAAAATCAAAAAGAAAAAAAGAGAGAAAATAAATAAAAATAACAAAACAAAATCATCCAAAAATCAACGTCACTTCCTTATTTAAATAACGGAATTTTCAATTACACATCCCAAAACAAAAATGCGAAAACAAAATACGTAATGAAAAGTGAAAATCAACTAATGCGCAGGCGTTAAGAATTTTGAGACAGTGACCGAGGGAGAGAGAGAGAGAGTCTCATGCAGAGAGTAAAAAACTATATATATGGCGAAATTTTGTGGTTAATAGGAATTTTCGCTGCGACGAATTGAGCGAGCAATGGGAAAGACGAAAATTTCATTCATATTATAAGGTGAATTGCACAGTGCTTTGGGCCATCGAATAAAAAGGATAATAATTTTTAATATAATGAAATAAAATAAAACAAATGATTATAATAAAACAAATGAAAATTATAAAAAAAGTATTAGTATATTTTAAAAATATAAAAAATATTTTTAAATATATTTTTAAAATATAAATTTACCAAAAAATAGCAGTAAAGTAATTTATGACTATTGCAAACTATATAAAATAAATAAATAATTATATTAATTATTAATCCTGTCATACCTTATAACTAATAAGACCATTAAGAACCTGAATCGCATAAAATATTTATAGTTAACTTTCATTCAAATCGTCTTCGTGCCAGTGTATCCACTTAACATTCCGTTCCACCCGCAGTGCTAAAAATACCCTTAAAGCATCAACGAAGCGCCAGTCACATGTGCCATGGTGAAAATGTTACAGACGCTGCGCTCTCGTCTGCTGTTTGAATTATAATTTCGCCTTAAATTGGTTTCGCCGCTTTGCGCGCTGTCTCGTTTTCGCCTTGTGTCTGACTATTGGCATTGAGGTGAAAGCGCAGAACATCGCCCAATATTCAGACAGTCGACAACGAAATTCGCCCCAAAGTGGCAGCAGCTGTAAATGGTAGAGACGAAGCACACGCCAGGCAACAGCAGCAGTCGTGTAGTGAAGTGAAGAAAAGCGATACGAAAAGCAAAAAGCAACAAAAAAAAAAACGTAGACAAATACAAAAATTTAAAAGAATTATATACGACAAGCAAATTAGCCACAAATATATTCGAGTACATATTATATATATTTATAATAAATTCCGTTTAACACGACGACGCATTAAAAGGTGAACAAATACACAGATCTCAATTACTAACAAGCTCAAAAGTAACAAACAAAATAATAGATATAACAAATTTGAATATTGAAACGAAACATATGCAATGCAAAATCTACTAATCCAAAAAGAAAATGCTTAGCCAAGTGAACAAATACTAATCGGTTACTTCCTCCTCTATACGCAACGTACAAAACACACACATATACACAACACAACCCACACACACAAACACACGTACACATCTACGCGCACACTTGTACGTTTTTGTACATATATACGCTGGCACATACATTCCGTACACCCTCATACCCCGTGATTGATGATGACAACGCAGCAGCAACTAGCGGCATCACCGTCGACTGAGTCGGCGGAGGCAGCAGCAGCAGCAGCGGCAGCAGCAGCAGCAGCAGCAGCTACATTGGCAGCGGATAACGCCAACGTTGACAATAGCAACACAGCCATGACAGCAGCAACAGCAACAACAACAGCTGGCAATGGTGTCGCGGGTGGTGGCAATACAAAGCAAAGCAAACACAGGTCGAGGTCATCTGCACGCTACGATGACGTGGAGAAGCAACAGAGGAAAAGTCGTGCAATTGTCTCAATACCAAATACAATAAAGCTGAGTATGCTAAACAGTGGCCTATTATCCTTTGACCGTATAAAATTAGAGGCGCGGGATGAAAATAATTCACTATCAAAGACGATACCCAATGGTCCTATCGATGTGCGGCATTTTCTTAAATTATGTGATCTGCGACGCAAGTTCCCGGTATTGTACAAGTTGGAGTTCCAAACGGCTGCTAAGGTGGAAACGAATACGTGTCGTCATGCAATGAAGAAGAACAATCAGGAGAAGAATCAAAATCCAAAGTGCATTCCATATGATTATAATCGTGTTGTACTCCAAAAATTGCCGGGTGTTGCTGACTCGGACTATGTTAATGCTTCCTATATGGATAGTTTGCTCAAGCCTAATGCATATATTGTTACACAAGGTCCTGTGGAGGAGACTGTAAATGCCTACTGGCGCATGGTGTGGCAAGAGAACATTAGTGCCATTGTCATGCTAACCAAGACCTTTGACTTTGCCAAGGTTATGTGTGTACAATACTGGCCACCCAACATGGAGGTGCATGAAACCTATGGTGATATACACATAAACATTGTACGGGAGGAGCAGTTAGCTAACTTTCACATACGCACCTTTCGCCTATACAAGAAGGGTGAACAGGGCGAGGTCACCGATGAACGTTTGATACTCCAGTTCCATTATACCGAATGGTATTCTCATTCGTGTCCTTTCTCCAATGCTCTGCTGGAGTTCAGACGACGTGTGCGACTCGTTGTGGGTAATATTATAAAGGATGATGATGATGTGGATATGAGGGGACCCATTTTAGTACATTGTAGTGATGGTGGTGGGCGTTCTGGTGTTTATATGTCTATTGATGCCAACTTGGAACTGGCTGAGGAGGAGGAATGTTTCAATGTCTTTGGCTATCTCAAAAAGCTGCGGCAATCGCGCAAGGGACTTGTCGAGAACGTGGAACAATATAAATTCATCTATGATACGCTCGAAGAGCATATTATATGTGGCAAGACCTGGTTTCCCGTCTCCGAACTCTCCGATCGGCTAAAAGCCAAGGCACGTCGCAACTCTGGCACCAAAATGAACGAATACCAGGCGGAATATGATCAAATCTGTAAGCAAACTCCCCGCTTTACCATTGGAGACTGTGCAGGTGGACATCGTGCGGATAACAGGGAGAAGAATCGAGATGTGCTGTGCGTGCCACCAGATAACTTTCGACCCTATTTGACCAGCTTTCAGGGTAACGCCTTTACGGACTATATTAATTCAGTCTTCGTGGATGGATACACTAAGCCACGTGAATACATTGTAACCGAATGGCCCATGAAGCATACGTTGGGCGAGTTCTGGTCACTTGTCTATGATCATGAATGCTCGGCAGTTGTGGTGCTCTGTCAGCCGCCTTCGCAGTCGCAGCAGTATCCATCGTTTTGGCCAAACAAATCAAAGATGGAGAAATATGGTCCAGTCTTTTCCGTACACTATGTCATGTCGAAGAACTACACGAATATTAAACAATGGGAATTCAAGATCAATAAGAAAATTGTTTCCCTTACCGAAATGATGGCCGGAGTTAAGGCCCCAACACGTACCGTCCAGCTATTTCAGCTAACATGCTGGCCAATGGGCCATAAGGTGCCAAGCTCTACCAATTCGCTGGTATATCTAATGAATATGGTCGAGATCTGGCGCAATAAGGTCGACTATGGACCCGTCTGTGTTGTCTCGCCCGATGGTCGCAGTCGCGCCGGTGTTTACTGTGCAGCAAATGCGTGCATCGAGCAGGTCATACAGCACGGTGAGGTCGATGTGTTTCAGGCCGTTAAAACTGTACGGCGACACCGTCCACAACTGGTCGAGAATATGACCGAGTACAAATACTGTTATGATCTGGTGCTGCACTATGTACTCCATTTTCTCAACAAAAAGGATTAAGCACTGACACTGACTCAATGTCCTAAATGAAAATTGTTGTCTACTTTTTTTTGTCCAATGGAAGTGAATCCCATTTGGGAGGTTCCCCATTGAAATTGTTTTGAAATTGTTTTGTGTTTTTGAAAGCGAATGCAGAACGCTCAAAAACTGCTTTATGGTTAACAAATACTATGTCCAAGTGGTCCACATAAGATGCCTATTTATCATACTATATATCTATATGGATATCATATACTATCCATGATCTATAGATCTATCTATATAAAATTAAGGCACAGGGCTAGACAGACAAAGCACAGCCTTAGAGCAATACACAGAATTATTTGAGTATATTTTTTTCAATATGTTGTGCACAACATATATACACTTTGTTTGTTTATCTTTTGGTTTTGGCTATAAGGAAATTAAATTTCCAATGCCACAAAACCAGAAAATATATTTTTTTTTTCTAATTTGAAAGTCCTTAAATACAATTAGGTTAAATGTGCCTAAACAAGGACCAAAACAAAAAAAATTATAACTAAATTTATCTTTGATCTGACTCTGAACTGTATGTGCCATGTCTTAAGCCCGAATTGTTGTTGTTATTATATATTATTATTACTAATGAACTCTTAACTCTATTACAACAAATACGATATACGAATATATATATCTATATAAAAATAATATATATATATATATATGTTTAAAATATAATTATGTTAACTCTTGAACTCTTGCTACCTTATACAAATTGTTGATATATATCTAACTACAGTACGATACAAAACTATATATACAAATACATATATATATAGATAAATGTTATAAGTCATATATGGTTATAGACCAATTGAAATGCTGTTGGAAAATTGTATTTTTTATTCCTGTTAAAAAAAATAAGTAAAAAGAGAAAAAAAAATAACAAAAAAAAATGAGGAAAAAAATAAAAATATTTATTTATATAGAGAAAGAGGCGAAACGCAACATCAAACATTAAGAAAAACTCGATACGATACTATATGTTTATTTATATGAAATGTACACACGCACACAAACACACACACACAGACACACACTCATACATACAGTTACTATTAAATATATATATTTATATGTATATATATATATGTGAGGAGGTATATTTTCGCATTTTTTGCATTCGAAATAAGAAATATTTGTGTAACACTTCAAATGCATATACCATAAATACACACACACACACACACACATACACATACACATACACACATACATATACAAACACACCGATAGTCAGACATTTAAAAAACACTTATATTTATATATATATACAAAAACAAAACACATATATACTTATATTCTTGTAAATGTATTGAATTTATTTTTTTAAATGTGAATAAATGTGAATATTGTGTATATTGGATCGATTCCATAGAAAACTTTGGATTAGGATAAAATTGAAATTCCAATTGAAATAAAATTGGAGAAAAATTAAAAAAAAAATATAGAGAAAAACTAAAACAAAAAAAAAATTGAATTGTGTTTTAATATTTTAGCTATTAAATAGGAATTTATAAAAAAAAAAAAAAACAAAATGAAAATCACAAAATACAAACAAATTTGCGAGTTCTTTTTTGATAGATTTTTAAAATAAACATTTTATGAAAATTAAAAATTATTTCCAGTGGCAGAAGTATAATTTTTTCTTAAATTTTATTTTTCAATTAGCAAGTAAACATTTTAAGGCTTTATAATACTAAAATTGTTTAAATAAGAAGAGGAAGAGCTTAGGTAGATATTGATTTTGGTAATAGAAGTATTTTTTAGGCCAAATTTTTTAAAGCAGATGAAGAAAATTTGGCACAATTTTTGAGTGGAAATTTCCAATAGAAATTTGCTAATAAATTTAATAATATAATTCTTATATTATATGAAATATATAAAATGTATGTAGTATGTATAATATATATTGTATATATCATATATATAGCTATAATCTGTGTGCAGTAATAGGTTGTGCTCACAAATTGATTATCAACAATGCAGATTTGTACTGCAAAAATATTTACACTCTTTTAATTGTTATAGTGCAATGGAAATTGCAGCTATATAACTGCATGATCAACATGATTACTGTACATATATAGACATATATATTAACTACATTCTAGGAAACACTTGAGCAATATATACATATATTTATATATATACATCGTCTTACAGCTCTTTTGATCTTTACATACCAGAACTGAGCTCATAAACTCAGCAAATATCAATCAAAATTTATATTTATATTCTTATATATATATACATATTTTGCGTATTAATTGAAAATTCATGAAATAGCAATGAGTTACCTCTACCCGCATAACCCCTGAACCCCCTTGAGAGTTCTTTAATGTGATATAAACCTTGACCAGTTTAATGTTAAATGCGTACAAATCAAACAGGAGGCCGCCATTAACTATGTAGATAAGCACAGTAGGAGTGAGTGAGGGAGGGTGGAGAGTGGGATGTGCTGCGCTGTGGTGCGGTAGGTGTGGTTGCTATAAAATCGATAAATGACAGCATTGCTCTTGCTCTGCCCAACAATAACAACAACAACTCAATATAAAAACTAAGCAAAACAATAACAACATTTTGGACAATAATAGTAAAACTTGAGTGTGCCATGACATCAGCATATCTGCTGGCATATATATATATATATATATATATATATATATATATATATATATATATATATATATTTATGTAGAGGATATAAAATGTTAAATAAATGTATACAAAAAGAGCTTAAACTGATTTAAAGCAGCTGAAAATAAAAGTTTCCATTATTTTTCTATTATGATTTTTATATGGGAAAATTTGCGTTAATTTTGCTTGTTGCCGTGTGATTTGTTTTTGTTTTTCTTGTTATTCTCGTTCGTTTACTCATTTTCTATATTTTTGTAGATGTATATATAAATTGATACATATATAGCATAAAGTTTATTTTATATTTATAATTCTCTCTTATTTTTTTTGCACAATTTATTTATGAGCTATTAGCTTGAAACGAACGCGTGGCGAATTGATGTACATTGTTTTGGGTTGAGGTGTGCTGTATGTGGTGTGCGGGAAAGGAGGGACGGTTGATTTGGAAAAACACTTTAAATTAGTCATGAATTTGCTTTTAGTAACAATTTGTAGTATTTAGTTTCATTTTCAGTATCAATTTTTAGTTAAAGTTAATTAAAAACTCAGTGGCAATTCATTTAGCGTGGCAGGTGATAATTTATTGCAAATTAAATTTGAACATGAAAATAAAACACAAATTTTAGACAGCCAATAGATACCTACACACACATTTATGTATATATGTGTGTGTGTATGCTGATTGGTATATAATTGTAGCATATAAAAAAAGGAAGTATACACTTGTTGAAAGGCTTCATAATGCCATATAAAATGAAAGCATTTTATGGATTTATTTATTATGTTTTATTATCTTTTTTTTGTTTTTTTTTTCTACTTCTCTTTGATATTTGCTTTATGCACTTAATAAATATATATTTTATTTATTATATTTCATTTTTTTTTATTTATTTTAACAATCTCTTTAAACACTTTTGACATGTGTAAACATAATGTCAATTCACAGCTCTTAGCCAAATGATTTAATAGGGTTAAGTAAGAGAGGGTAAAACTTTGATTTTGCTTACAGAATCATAAAAGCCAACACAATAGGTGTTAATAGTTGATAGAGTATGAAATTGTTATTGAATTTTGTTTATATCCTTTGGATCTAATCGAATTAGTCTAATGAAATACCAGAAAGGTATTCAAGCATATTTTATGGCATAATTTTTTGTAAATGATGCGAGAAATGTGCTAGAATATGTTTATTTCATTTTAGTTTTGATTAAATTTCGTATTTTCGAGCATTTCATATGCAAAGGATAACAGACAAAAGCCAACGTCAAGACAAGTCCATTAAGAATGGATCTTTTGGCTCAAAGCAATTGCCATTTGTACATGGACACGCATTGTAGACGTTATTTACTTTTGTTTTTGGTTTACTGTGTATGGTTTAACAGGCCCTAAGTAAATGGCTAATGTACAAAACAATGAACAAATGCTGTTGTTGCAGCAGCATAAACAGCAACAGCAGCAACCCTTTGGCTTTTAGCTGCTATTCAACTTGCATTATTGGCTTTCCTTTCGCAAGAATTTTGTTGCTTTGCCGTCGGCTGCCATGTTTTTGGCTAATTTAATTATACAAACACTACGTCTATGTATGAGTATGTGTATGTGTGTGTGTGTATGGAAGTAAATGCAGTTGAAGTCAGGCATGCATAGCTCTATTACACACCTGTATGCACACACTTGTGCACATTCATTCACGCATTTGACTTTCAACTGCCTCCCAACTGCAACTTATGGCAAGCCTGATGTCATTAACATTAACCGGGCAATGGCAGAAAATGTATTATATTAATATTATTTATATACATAATATGCAGCTGTATTACACACACACGCACACACACACACACACACACACACATACATACATAAGCATTATGACATTTATTTACACCAGCAACAACGGCAAAGTCAAAGCTGAGACTCAGAGAGAGAGAGAAAGAGCCAACGGGTCGGGCACGTAATGCAAATGAGTTAAAAAACGGTCGGTCTTTAGCTTTTTATATAACACACACAGCACACACAACACACACACATACACAGACAGTCACATCTATAGGGACATATTGAGGTTTTTTCATCTTTCACGTGCTTGGAGTGAAAATGAGTGGCACTAATTTGATATGACATGAAATTAAATTTAAATAATTAAACAAATGCCTTTTGTGTGGTTGCCACTGCCACTGCCACTGCCACTCCCACTGCATATTGCTGCCTTTACACATATGGCATATAACATACAGCATACAGCATACAGCATACAGCATACATTCAAGCTTCCATACCTTTTAATTAAGTACTTACCAACTGAGAGTACTCAGTTCTGTTGAGAAAACCCACAAAAAAATGGAGAGAAAAAGAGTAAACAGAAAATCAGATCAAAAGGTGAAAAAAACATGATAATAAAATATGTTTCAATGGAGAAAGAAGTTTTTAATGAATCTTAAGTATATTAATTAAATATGTATAAATCTCTACTGTTTAATCAGTTGTAAATTCAACAAATTTCAACTGCAATTCAACTCAAATTCAACTCAAATCCTTTACAATTATTTTTTCAATGAATTTAACTCCTACCCATTGAGGTGTCAAAACAATCAAAAATTTTGCGTTTTCATATTCAATTTGTATCTTAATTGCCCTTGAGGATAAACAAACATAATTGTTGCATAATTGCAATTTTGATTGGCAATTAATATTAAGTAAAATATCAAAACAAATACAAACATATACATATATAAATATATTATGGAAAAACTTTAATGAATTTTCCTCAAGCTGAAGTTAAAGTTAATGGAAAAATGTTGAAATCAAAAGCAATAATTTAGAGACAGAAAACGTTTAGAACAATGGGGCAAAGGCATGTGAGGCTATAGATTTAATTAATGTTAACACGATGACTTTGACATGCACACAATGCCAATAGTCTACGCACACAAACACACTCACGCACACAAACACACATTCACACAGGAAGAGACGCTGCATGCACTTGGCATTGCTGATGACTGACAAATTGAAACGGGCGGCCGTTTGACTAAGTGACTGACTTTACCGTTGTGGCTATGTGTGTGTGCGTTCGCGTGTGTGTATGTGACATACATTGTCATAGAGTCATGTATATATGTATATATATATATGGGGTATGGTCGGTTGGCTGCCCTGCACAGCTGCCATTTGGTTTGTTGGCAGTCAAGTTGACTGCCTTGGTTTATTGTAAACATGTGTGCTAACAACTTGATGCCGGCGTTTGTCTTACTCAGTTTTCCACTCGAATGTAAGACAATAAAATACCAGCCAAGCTCACATACATATATACATATATACACCCACATACATATGCACACAAACAAAGTTATGCGGTTAAGATAGTAATTAAATGCGGTTTTCTAATCAAATTTAAAGTAAATTAGGCTGCAACTGAAACATAGGAAAGCACTTGTCATATGCATTTTTAAATGGGTGTTAAATGTAACACAAGACACTTATCTTAGTACAACACCTAAACACATATATATATAGTATATAAATAGTTGTATATATATAGAGTTATATGTATATATATATAAAGTTTTTATAGTGCTTAAAAGCATTCAAAGTTGCTTCTTACCTTAGTTGCTGCTTTTTACATATTTTTTGCTTTTTTTAATATGTATTTTTTTATTTTATTTTTATTTAATTATGTTAATTTAAACACTTTTAACAAACAGTTCGAAATTGTCTCAAAATTATTATTTTTTTTTAATTTTTATTTATAATTTTTTTTTACCATTTCTTTTTTATTTTTAACTATCAAAAATTTTAATTTGCATTTTTTCCTTTTGCTACTCATTGCAATTGGTAGTTTTGTGGATTTTACTATAAACCATATGAATTGCTAGCAACCTTTTTTGTATCTTTGTTGTTGTGCTCAGATTCATGAATGTTTACAAGCAACAACAACAACAAGACAAACAACAGGAAGACAACAAGAGGACAAAGGACATGAGTTTACTTTATGCAAATTTGCTTGCATGAAATATAAACAAAAAAACGTTTTACTTGTTGTTGTTTTAGTTTTACTCTATAATGAGCTACCCACAGTTGTGCATACACACACACACACACGTATACATATGTATATATAGACACACACACACACATCAGTTTGGCAGTTGAACAAATTTTGTAAAGCTTTTTACATTATACAAAAATTTTGATATGCGCTGCGTGTTCATATTGTTGCCTTGTTCATTATGTATTTAATTATGCTTTTGTGCATTTTACAACCCACACACATACCAACACACAGCAACACACACCAATACACTCACATATAGTAGTATAAGCCACGTAAAGTTTTATGCAGCCTGTGAAAAAGTTGTTTGCCACACACGCACACACAGAACCACATAGCTACCTCTGGTCTAACTTCTTACCCCTTACTCCTTACCTCTTACCATAAACCTTCACTTGCCCCTAGCGACCTCTCTGCATTTGCCCATGCCCCCCTGTTCGTCAGTTGCAGAGCTTCACACACTTTGCCAAATGTCATTAACAATTTTTGTGAGCTGCGTTGCTTCAACAGCTTCGTGCAACTTGATAAACTTTATGTATTATGCGAGAATAACAAAATTATAGTTTAATATTTAATTAAATATTTTGAAGCTTTGCCAGCGCTTAAGCTGCTCCCTAGTCAATCCCCTAGTTATTATCTACCTATCCCCCTCCCTCTCTACACACATCAGGCAATACGATAAAAAGATATAATAGTGTATTAAAATGCTGCGACTTGCAGTTGCCCTGTTATTACATTTTTTTATGTTAGCATTTCTGCAGCATAGCATAACCAAAGAAAAGATTAATTAGCGAAAGTGTAGATAGCGACTTACCATTTTAAAAGAATATCTTTATATAAAACAGCTGCTTTCTTTTGACAAGGAATAGTCTCAACAGCAAATACACAGACTCAAGAGTAGATTGGGCAAAGAATCTACAAGCAGAGAATATACTATAGTGTATACTATAGTGTATATATCTTTAACCCATTGAAAAGGATATCCGTATATGCTTTCGAGATGGATTCTATTGTAAAAGGATTTCTTCTTATAAAGGAGCCGTCTTCATACTTTCTTTTCAATACCCAAGGATATCAAGCGTCTGCTTTGAGTGTAGGAAAATCCTTTATACCAAGAGAATATCAGGCAGAGACTCTGCTGACATTTACATAATAAAGCAGAGAATCTTATACTATATACCAAGAGTATCCTATGTTTATATACTTAGATTAGTATACCATTTACAGGGTATCCAAATAGTTTTTTTTATAATTAAATTATGCTCTGATGCGTGTAGATAGCAATTTGAAAGCAACATGTTTTGCGGTGCTTGTGTGTTGCAGCATTGGTGTTGCATGTTGCTGGCGTTTGTGGTGCAATTGCATTACATAATTAGTTGATAGTTGATATTGTTGTTGTTGTTGTTGATGTTGTTGTTGTTACCATAGTTATTACGATTGTTTTGTATTGTCTTTTGACATAAAGCATTAGCAATTAGCCAAATCAATAAATATTCGATTATAATTGCTGATTATTTGCATAAATTATGAACTTTGACAGGATGAATGTCCTGTGAAACAATGAAAATTGATAGAAATATCAAAAAGTTTATATATTTGTTTGTAATAATGAAAAATGTTGCGCACAAATGTAACTTTTAAATGCAACAAATGAAATATTAATATATCTCGTTTAAAATTCTATTGATAGAGAGAGAGATAAAGAGAGAGTTAGGGAAGGGATAGAGAGCGCGCAGCCAATAGAATATAAAAATCAATTTACAATTTCAATCAAATTTATCGCCATGAATTGATCAATATTATTGTCACTTTAAGCATTTATCAATAAAATTATTTCCTAAAATTTCAATCTATATTTTCCATCAATTTCTTTTTATAGAAAATTGTTCTTGATTTTCTTTCAAAAAAATTTTATTAAAAATCTACTATTTATTTAGCCCCAAAAAGAGAATATTTATACAGAGAGTATATATATATATATTTTATATTTGATTTGTAACTTATTAAATTTCCGTTTTCCGTTTTTAAATTATAAACGAAGGACAACGATATTTGTCTCCTTCCTGTCGTTGACCAAATTGTATTGAGGCAGGCAGCCGGAAAACCTGGTGCCAAAAGCAGCCACAAAACCAAAGCAAAATGCACAATTAGTAATATTCAAAGGACATTCTCTTCTATATATTGCACAATTCCCAATACACACACACACACGCACACACACACATTCACGCAGCGGCTTTATACTTCATTTAATATCCAATGAGCAAATATCAATTTAACAGAAATGTATTATTGACATTTATGCTTATGATTATTATTATGATTTGCACTCCCCCCCTGCCCACACATCCCCCTCCTCTATATGTAATATATGTAAATTTACATACAGTAACTAAAGTTTTGTAATGTATGAGCCTTATGACAAACCTTACATAATTATACAACAAGGTTGATTGACCTGCTGCAAGTGCCTTTTGGGTATTTGCTGCATAACACAATAATGTTCAATTAAAGTCCAAATTGTTTTGATATCTGATACAAGCACAACAAACAAACACACCCAAACACACACTTGAATACACACACACACACAACAATAACACAAGAAATCTTTGGCAACATTTCACCAAATTTGAAGTCCTTCTATACTTGCCACAGCAGCTGCCTTGCTGCACGTTTAGTAATGTTAATTAAGTCGCTGATACGCTTCTATCATCCATGTTGCAGCCACAATATATATATAAATATATATATGTAAATATATATCTTGTAACTGATTATGTTGATGGATTGTTAAAACTGACAGCAAACACATTGAATTGGCCAAAAGTAGCACTAAGACGCAAGCATTAGCAGCAACTTTGCAGCAAAGGACAAGAGGAAATTGCACTAGATTACTTTGTCTGAGCACATTTTATATACAAGTAGTTAGCCAAGGACTTTCTAAGATAGACTTAAACTGATATATAATTGAGACAAAACAGGTATTAGCTGTAGTTATTAGACTGAAATGTTTAAGGATATTCATTCATGTTATGAAATTGTTTATAATCCAGAGTAAAATGTCTATCAATTGTTCTCTAAGGATATCCAAGTGAATTGGTAACTAAAGCCTGCTGAAGTGGTCTAAAAGTAATTAATAATTGACACAAAACAGGTCTTAGTAAGGATATTAGGTTAGTATGTTAGGTTAAATTGGTTATAATTCAGACTTCTACTCTGTGTGTTTCAATTGTTCCACAAGGATACCTATTCATATTGATAAATAGGTTTCAAAAGTGGTCTAAAAGTGAATAATTATTGAAAGAGAAAATAGGTTACTTAGGATTTTATAGTAAAATTCTAAAGGATATTCATTTGTCATATAAAATTGTTAATAATTCAGAGTAGAGTCTGTATCTAAGGATATCTATAATAAAGATAAAAGAATTAAGAAAAGAAAAAAGAATTTTAATATAGTTCTTAAAGTGCGTCATAATCAAGAAGAAAATGTGTATGAAAAGTTGTTCAAGATTGTCGATCTATGTAATGAAAAGTATAGAAAGGCTTCAGTGATAGCCTCAAACTGATTTAAAATTCAGATAGAATAGTTCTTGGGTTAGGATTTTATATTCAAATGTACAAGGATATATAATTCCAATAAGAAATTGGTTGAAAACTAGTCTAGATTAAGAATCAAATCAGGATATCTTCTTATAAAGAAAGTTAAACAATGGATTCAATAGTGCTCTTAGGTTTGAAGCTCGATTCCTAAAAGATATTTATTTCCTATATGAGGTTGCCAATAGTTCTGAGCAGATTCTGAATCAATTGTACAGTTTAAAGCAGCTTTTAGTCTGTGGAAAATTTCATATATTCACAATGGAAGTTATATTAGTATACAGTTAGATATTGCATTGGTATTAGTTAAGTGAAACCAGAGTAAAATATATTTAATACTGAAAATAGAAATATTCATATGCAAAAATGCCATGCAATAAATAGAAGCAAGAAAAAAAGAATGTATAAATATTTATTTGCAATTTAAATGCATACCTGAATATAGGTATAACATGCAATTGTATGGGTATTAAAACGGTATATATTTTGGTATTGTTATACAGAGAGCAAGACAAAAAAAAGGATAAAGAAAAATGTATTTATTTTTGTGTATTTAAAGTTTGAGTTTCGTTCACAAATTGATATCCAGGTGGCAGTACGCCCTATCATTGTGGCACAAACAACACCTCTGTATATGCTGCATATACAATTAAATTGCAACCAAATTGAGGCAAAAGTGCAGCAAAGATCAGCAAGTACAAGAGAGATAGATAGATATAAAGAGAGATTGGGTGAGAGAGAGAGGTAAAGTGTGCTGTTAAAATGCCTTTAATTGAAAATATTTGCAAGTTTGACACTGCAATTGACCGCAATCCAGCTGCAACGTGCTACAGGCATGCAAGATACATTTTATATACCAAAAATGCCAACGAAAAGTGTCAATTATATGCGTAAAGCTAATACCCTATAATATGATATATATGTTAACTATAAGTTGGTATCAAAAGTAGTTAAAATTTATGATAAATTTAATTGATTTCAAGCAGTACTCTGAAAACTTGCACAAGTTGCATGCAATAAGGTGCTCAACTTATTTTATACACTCTCAATCTTGCAGAGTATTTAGAAATAGAAGAATTGGCAATTGTATTAAAACCAAATGAATGCCTGCAGGAGGCAAAGTTAGGCCAAAAATTGGAATATATTTACAAACCATTTATTGATTGTCCATTTGAATATTTTATTGCATTCTGTTCTGGTTGACACATTGTGCAATGATGGCAAACTGGCAAAATATTTGTTGTAGGTGTTTTGTTATAAGTTGCAAACGTTAAGTTGCATGTTGCCTGCAATTTGGTATGAGTAACTTGGGAATATTTTTAAGCAATAATAATGTCAGACTCTGCATAGTTTAATTAAAAGAGAGAGAGAAAGAAAAAAGAACAGAAAATTTTTGTATAAAATATTTGTCTTTTGTTTTATGCAATTTTAATTTTTCACCTTTGGTATGCGAAAAAAAATTCTTGCAGTGTAATCAAATTATGCATAAAAACGTTGTAGAAATGCTGGTTGATTGTGGCTTGTATGCAGCATAAAGTTGTTGCCCACATTTAAACCAAGCCACAAAAGCAGTTAAAAACCCCAACAGCTACGTGCATAACATTGCTGCATATTACGCATACGCCGCATGTGCGCACCGTTGACCGAAATGCAAGCTGTAATGCAGCTGAAAAACAGTAAGGAAAAAATGCATTTCGTGGCATAACACAAATCATAATTCATTTCAATTTCACACATTAATATATATATCATATTCTATATATATAAATAGATATATATTAAACAACTGATTTACTGTAAATTTTAAACTGATTCTTCCAGCTTATCTGCAACTTAAATCTGTATCAAACTAATATATATATAGGATATATGATATCTGCCTGTTTGCAGTGTATATACTATTGTACTATACACACACACATATACACAAAGTGATGTGGTATGTGTCTGTGTGTGTGTGTGAAATGGTTTTATGGCATATTTCGAATATGTTTGCCCACGCGTTGAATGCGCAATGTTTGCCCAAGTGTGAGCCTCGTCTCATTTATGAAAATTAAATTTTTGCCCATTTTCAAAATTACTCAAATGTTGCGCGTTACATGTAACAGTTTTGCGTTACCGAAAGAGAGATTGGGTGGGTGTAGAAGAGAGAGAGAAAGAGAGGAGAAGATACACCGGAAAAGAGTTGGTCGTTCACCTATGTCGCCAAATATTATACGCTGCTTTTTAAAGCTATAGAAAAAGTAGGCTTTAACTTAATATTTATATGTGTGTAAATGTATGTGTGTGTGTGTGTGTGTATGTAGAAAATGTCGTAGGCGCCTTTTCCCCATTGTGGCATGGCAATTAATTAATGCTCATCAGGTTTCTGGTCTGGGCTGGAACTGTGGGCTGGGTGTAGGCGCATTAAATTTGATAAGCATTTAAGCATGTTACTCGGCACTTCCGCTGGGAGATAAAGAAAGCGACACATACATATACAGAAGCACACTCGTATACATTTATATATATATATATATATAATTATATATATATATATATATATGTATGTGTATGTCTATGTATATATATGGGAAAGACAGTCAACTAATGCACAGCTGCAATGATTTATTATTAGGTAGCTAAATTATTCACGCATTCGCCGGCGCAAATAAAGATTAATGACGGCATTTCAGAATTTTGCACGCCCAGCGTCAGCCTGTCAGACTGTCTATTTAACTGTGTGTCCCTCTCTCTCTCTCTATACTATGCCATACTAAAATCTCTCTATCTAACTCATTACCTTTTATGCTATGATCTTTCATATGTATGGTTGGTTTTTCAACGTTTCTTTGTGCAAAATTTCCGTACCCCTAAATAACGTTGCATGCATGGCCCCGCCTTACAGCAACATACACCAACTACTCTACACATATCGTCATCATCATTCGCAACCATATCCGCGTCGACATCCGCATTCATACACACACACAGAGAGAGAGAGATAGAGAGAGAGACCATCAGCAGTCGCAATTCAGTTGTGCGTAAAATTTATGCATATGTATGTAGACGCGTGTTGTTTTTCGAACATCTCTGGTTGCCCCTGGGCAATAGGCTGTCTCCCGTGACTCCCTGCCGTATTCAGCTATATTTTGTAGCATATCCCGGCCAGACCCATTGGATTTATGCTGCCAGTACGTTGCCAGCCGACTAGGCATTGGGTTCTGTTTGATCCATGATATGTAAATTCTTCACTCGCACTGTGGCTTAACCTTTGTCCTGAGTATAGCCAAAGAGAGAGAGAGAGAGAGTGCGAGAGAAATAAAGTGAAAAAAGCAAAGCAAAAAAAAAAAACAAAAATTCTCATTAGAATTTGCGTGTCCTGTGAGAAGAAAATGGGGGCTGCTGCCACCACATACCACATAGTGTGTGGCAACAGGTTTTTTTTTGCTTTTTGTGATGAAAACTGTGTGAGAAGATAATCGAAAACTTGTTAACTTTTCACATTGGATTTGCCTAAGTGATTAGAACTCTGAAATGAAAGTGGATTTTGCTTCAAAACTTTATGCAAAACTTTGCAAAAAAGTTTACAAATTTTGTTTGTTTTCTTTTTATAAAGAAAAATCTATCAAAATTTATTTATTTATTATGTCAACAATAATTATGCATATTTCATGTTATCCTTGCAACAATTTCCAACACAAAATTGTTTCATTTTGCAAGCTTTAATGGAAAATATATTGAAGTATCCTATTTGATTTTGGTTTTCACAAAGCATTGATATAAACATACCCCTTACCACACCATATCGAGTCTGAGTACATGCCAATTCCATTTGGTTTCTATTTATAAATCCTGACGTCTAATGTCCCAGTGTCCTGCTTCTCGCCAGTTCAGTCCACTCGAAATCTAACAAGCTGAATGTGACTAACTCAACCAGGCATCAACCAGACCCAAACAATACCTGGGATTTAAATGCTATTTACACAGCTTTCGGCTGTCCAACAATACAATAACAACCACATTCACACACGCAGACACACACACATATACACGCGACATGTAGCATAGCTTAAATCTATGCAACAGCCCAAAGGGGTTTTACTTAGCAGGGAGTATGAGTAAATCTGCTACGCCGCCATCAGGTGAAGCTCACAAACCAACTGGCATACACAAAAGGACACCAAAGTGACCCCATCTTCCACACACACTGTGTGTGTGTGTGTGTGTGTGTGCTAATGCCCAACTAGGTTTGACCTTTTTGCCATTGTCTGGGCACGTATGAAAGGGCTAAAAATGTGACACTGGTCTCTACAGTGTCCTACACAGCTCCCAAAGCTGAAGAGCTGAGATTCAACTGAAAATTTTGCGCACCTGTCGGCAGACATGGCATACTGAGATTGCAGCTGAACCAGTAACAAAAGTAGGCATTGGGCATGAGACAGATACTATACAGATTGCTGGGAGTAACAGTGTCAACTCAAACTGAAAGTAAGAATGGGAATGGGACTAAGAGTGGAACTGGGAATGGGACTGGCACTGAGACATCGACTTTGGGCTCAGTGAATGTTATTATCTTGACACATGTGTAACGGCTTTGTTTTCGCCCTCTGCACAGAAAGTATTCAACTGTAACAACAACAGTCGCAAAGCGGCTTTCTTTTCTTCCTCTTCTTCTTCAAGTTTCTACTCTTTTTATTATTTGCCTTGGCCCCAAAAAAAGGAACCACGCCCCAATGAGACTGCCTTCAATTGCGTGTTGCTAATGCATGTTGAGTCCAGCTTAAGACACAATTTTGTGCACAATTTTTGTTTGATGTTTTTTTGTAGCTGTTTTTGTTGTTTTCGTTGTTGTTTTTACCCAACAAACGCACAAAATCCATTTACCAACTCTTTCACATATACTCATACATACACACATACACACACACACACACACACACACAAGAAGCAAGAGCTCTGGGAACTCTCAATTCATTTCGTTGCTGTCTACATGAGTGCCTATTACTTAGCACAACTCTCTCAGGTGATTAGCTGCTGGAAAACTCAGAGAATTTTCACACGTTTTTCGTCTTTTAATCAATTCAAGTGCAAAAATTTCATTCTTCAACTAATTCAATTTTTAATCCTTGCTGAAAATTTAATACTTACTCGAGTTGCTTTGCCTTGCCTTGCCTTTTGCTGTATTATCCTCGGGGAATTGACGACTTAAATTGATCAAATTGATTTTCACATTGGTAATTTTTCCTTAGCTGCCACATGGCAAATGCCAAGCTGCAACTGTAACTGCAACTGCAACTGTAACTGACCTTCCACTAAATATTTGGCTATTCATCTTGGCCAGGTTTGTTGCACTGGCCAGACCCCTGCGGGCATAGACGTCGCCATCAACACGAAGCAACCATTTTGTAGTCGCCATCTCAACATTTACCAAAACATTTTTTTTCATTCCTTTCCTCCCCCGACACCAGCATCAACTACATTTAACAGCCACATTGCAGTAGTATTTTGCTTTCGTTGTTGCAACAACAACAAATCCAAGTAGCTTTTGCAAGATTGTGTGCTAAGGTTGTTGCCGCATTTGGTGGCATGCTCTACTAACGACACTTTATAAAATATTCAACCTTGGTTGCTGCTTTGGGAGCTGCTTTACAACCAGGTTGGCTGCCACAATTGCTGCCACTTCCACAGCCACAGCCACAGCCTCAAATGCCTGGCAACATGGCAGCTGCCTGTCGCTCACTAAAAGTTTTTAATGAATTTTTTAGTAAGCTAATCGAAGTCACTTTTAGCTGTGAAATGCATTAACTAACTGCACGGACAACGTGTCGTATACGCAATTGATAAGAACTGATTAGTGTTAAACATAAAACATTAAATAAACCTTCAACTAAATAGAAATATATATATGTATATATATATATATATATGTTACTGTCAAGGGAATCACATTGAATGCTGACTGTCAAGTATTATTTATAAATCCTGCAGGATTCAAGCTTATCAGTTACACAGAGCTCCCAATGGAAAGCAGCGCAACTACCACAGCATATCCTGTAGTTATCCTTGTATGAATCTTGTAAGACTTCAAGCTAAGACAGTGTATCTGTATTCGGTATACAGTTTGTCTATTAATAACTTAAGTTGGAAACATTGAAGTTAATTATTTTTAGCACTTGTGTTAGGCGTCAGCTTTTACCTTTATTGGTAAGAAAAGTGAATTGATTCGGCCAAGTTGTGTGTGTCAACTGTCGTTTTGTGTTACGTGTAAAGTGGCAAAATAGGAAGCTAAAACGGACACTATGACATGTGTGTGTGTGTGTGTTGGTGTGGCTTGTGTCAGCTGCCACACTAAACAACATGTCACAGCATAATATGTGGCACACATGTCGTATACATAATTTAATACTTACTTAACGCACTTTTATTAAGCTATAGAGTATATTATTGTCTGGAGATCTTTAGATTTAGCTCTAATTTATAGAGTGTTTAATTGATTTTAATAAAGACAACTATTTGCATAAGTGTAATTAAGTTTTCAGTTTACGGTATACGGTTTACAGTTAACTACTTTACAGGTTGAAAGCCATTGGAATGAACCAAGTTAAAAGTAACATAACTGAAATATTTTTCCAATTAATTTCACCTGGCTTCGAGCAATTTATTGCAACATTTTCAGTGTGCTACACACCATTCCTTCTCCTTCTCCTACATTTTCTTTCTCGTCTTGAACTATGCATAGTTTTCCTTTGGATTATTTTGCTTTACTTTCTCTCTCACTCTCTCTCTCTCATCCTTTCTCCCTCTCTTTGTCTCTTTGTCTTTGTCTCTCTTTTGGCTTGACTCTTGAGTATATATATCTTGAGCTCTTATATCTTATTTCAGGCAATTGCAGCTGCCACAGCAGTTACCCTTTTTTTTCTACCATTTTACACCCTCTTCTTTACCCTCTTCTATTAACCCTACAAGCTGCTTACCTTAACTGTGTGAATGCCCTGGGTTGTAATTTCAGTTGCAGTTTTCTCTGGTATTTGATTGTTGCTTCTTACCTTACTCTTAGCACTATAGTTACCCTGCTTACCTCATCCGTTCCGACAACTAAGAGCTTCAATTATAGCCTCTGACAGACATCTCAGTAGCTCAACTGCTGTATGCTGTGCGGAAAAGGAAAGTAAAAGGGAACGGCAATGGTAACGGTAACGGCAACGGCAACGGCAACGGCAACGAAAACGGTAACGGTAGCAATGTGGCAGAAGGAAATGGCGTTATACGGTAAAAAATATATTCAAGGAGGGAGGGAAGGAGGGAGCTGGCTGCAAACGCAACGCAAAGGACAAGGCAAATATTTTTCGTGCTATTCCAAGCGCGTATTGCGTGCAACTTGCCAACGTTTCTTATAACTTTGTGCATGTATAGGTGTAGTACTGTGTCTGTGTGTATGTATACTATATATATATATATATATATCTAAGCTAAGAATTATATCAAATGTGCTGTTTATATGCGCTGCAATTGAGCTACTGTAAACAGTCGGTTGCAGTTTTATTTGAAGGCTAATCAAAGGACCTGTGGCCACAGGGCAACAGTTGCGCTACAAATATTACACTGATTATGTATTTGTATATCCTTACATATATATATATACTTATATATATATATAGAATCGTATTCCTTGTCTTCTTGCAACTGCAACCACAATTGATGAGAGCTCTTTAGGGATAACATTTCATTTTTTCTCCTTCCTTGGAATATTTCCGATTTACAGCTCCATTGGAGCATTGCTTCTAACTTGGCCTTTGCCCTTTAATTAAGTTTATTTTGCATTTTCAGTAAGAATATAGAAAATGGTTTTATTTAACACTTTCTAATACCAATAAGAATTGCCTTGGGTTCAACATGAAAAGTTCTCTCTAATTGCCACTAGTTGGTTTATTAGACATATTTGAGGCAACTGCGCAAATATCAACTTAAATTACATTTGATTTATATATACATAGATATATATATATATATATATATATCTTTGTAATATTAATGCATTTTGATAGTAACTGAAAGGAGCAGCAACAAGGAACTGTCTTTGGCATACAGCATTCAGTTTATCCTGACATCCTTACACAGCCAGTGGATTCAAAGGAGTGGGCGACCGCAGGTTGTTCGGTTCTTCGGGCTGTTTAAATATTTGAAAATCCATTAAGCATATTGACAATGTCAATGTATTTGTACAATGGCTATGTCTGCTACTGACTCTGTGTACATGTCTATGTATGTATGGGTATGTCTATGTGTTTGTGTCTGTGTTAGGGTCTGCTTAAATTTGAATATGTTGTCGTCACTTTTAGGTTTCTTTTGCTGCTGTTGTCGCTGCTGGTGCTGCTGCTGCTGCTGGTTCTGTCTCAATGGATCATTAGTGCAGCTAATGGCGCAGTCAATAAAATGACAGCCCACGGCCACGCCTACTATTTTGAATTTGAATATGAATCGCGTGAGTGTGGCAAAGCGGAAAGCAAGTAAAAGAAAGAAAGAAGCAAACAAAAACCGCAGCCAGCCCCCATAGCAAAAGTCTAAGCCAAAAGCCGCTGGCGGCATATCCGGCCAGTCGTAGGCGGCGCCAAAGATAGAACATAAAACGGATTTATTAGGTCATTGCTATACATATATATATATATATATATATATTATATATACATATGGAAAATCTATTGGGGCATTTTGTATGCTGTGTAAGCATTCAATAGATAACAACTTGACTAACTCCCTGCTTGCCTTTGTGGCCCTAAGAACTCTCTCATTATTCTTAATATTTTACTTCTATTTTTGTGTTCCTTCTTCTGGTGGTTTTTTTCTTTTTTTTTGGCTTCTTGTAAAATGTGAAACCAACTTGCTGACAATGAAATCTTATTTGCAAATTGAAAAGCCCCATTGGGGCGACAGCAGTCAAGATTAACTGCCACAGAGTAAGGCGCTATAAAATTGAAAACATCAGCAAATATCAGCTTCACATTTTAAATAAATTTTCTGAGCGATAACAGATAAAAAGGAGTGAAAAAAGTATTGAAAATATTTATGCAACTAATAAAAATTAAAATTTTATAAGAAGGGAAAATAGGACATAGGAAACTATACTTTAACTGCCGTGAAAGGTGCTGTACTCCACTAGGGTGCTTGTACGCGATATGCGGCGAAATGCGCTAAGTGTTCAGTGTGATCGCCACACAGGCAGTTTTAGCCAGTGCTACAACCATTCATATGGCAGTCTTACATTGCTTATTTAGACTCTCACTACTAGAATTCACTGACATATTGTACCCCTTTTGCCATTAACTTGAGCATTTTACTGCATTCCGCTTTGCTTTGATATAATTTAAACATATTAAAATTTAGTTAAATATTCAGTTAATGATTATTTTGAAGCTATTAAAGTTTTTGTATTATGTTAAAAAATTATACAGAAAATGAAGAACCAACCCAGCAGGCACTTGTAACCCTTTTCCAGGTAGTCTTTTTTTGAAGTAGTTGAAAATGTGTTACATTAAAACTAAACCTGTTCTGTCTGTACATGTAGCAAATCACTTAGTGTTTATAGCTACTTTGTTTCCAAGGATGCTTGTCATTAATAGTACAGGCAACACAGAGATAGATGGGAAGCAGGCGTAATGGACAGCTACACAGAAGAATAAGCCATAAGAAGATCAAGCAAACAGACCATTAAAACATATATAAAACCAATTCTGCTTGTTATATACTCTTTTATCTTCTTTAAAATATTTATATACATATATATATATATTTATATATTTTTACCATATCAGCTTAAAATTACTTCCTTTTGCCTGTTCTGCAGTTTTATACCATTCGTAAACTTCCCATTTGTACAGTTTATAAAGGGATTTAAAAGAATTTGTTAGGCCTGAAGCAAGACAACTGTATTGGATTTATACGCTTTATTTGGCATAAAAAGTAATTAATTATCTGCACTGTTATATAAATGGAATTTATATTAACTCATTTAAAAAGATTCAACAGATTAATATCGCAACTTGTTTACTTTACTGCAGAGCTTACAACTTTTTTAAACAATTTTTTGGCAGATTGTCGCACAAATTGTAAAATGCATTTAAAACAATATATATATATATATATATATATGTATGTATATATGTATATATGTGTGTATATATGTATATATGTATGGTAATAAATATGCATTTTATTTTATTTCAATTTAAAGTTTTTAATGAGTTTTTGTATTCAGAGCTAATGCCCCACGTGTGTGTTGGTCCTGCCATCCTCCCGCTCTCTCTCTCTCTCTCTCTCTCTGTCTGTTTTGTGGCTTGGCATTTGTTTTTGTAGTTTTTCCATTTTCGCGCAAAAAAATTGAAATTAATTTTTTGGAAAACTAAATTCAATTTAAGTGCAAAACGAGCAAAAGGGATTTATTATTATCGCTGCAAATAAATCTGTGCAAAAAATGCTGAAATTTCAGTTGCCGTTTTGCGTTAGCTTTGGGGCTAATTTGATATTAAATATATTTTGGCCAAAATGGATACAAAAATGCAATTTAATTACAATCGAAATAAAAATCATCATAATAATAATATTTTTAAAAATAATAATAAAATACCATACAATACTAATCAATAATAAACATCAAAGCAACAATAATAAAAAAAAATAAGATGCCAAAAATTAATAACAATTATGTGGACTACACACAGAGAGAGAGAAAAAGAGAGAAGTTTGAAAGGGGGAGTTGTAGATCAATCAGACAAAAGCTGTGAAAGTCATTGAAATATTGAACAAAGCATATGAAGCAGCATGAAATGAACAAGAGTAACAGTTGAATTGAATGATTGAATGATGGCCAACAATCAGTTTTGTTATATGTCCAAGACAGACGGATTGTATTGTAGTCCAAAGCTGAAATTTCAATCTAAAAAAGAAGAAAAAAAAAAAAGAGGAAACCTAAACCATTGACAGTTATATCGTTAGCAGATTGCAGTCTGACATTAATGAGAATTGCGAGCACACAATTTCAGACTGTCAGTCCGACAGTTGCTTTAACTCTCATTATACGCATTGAGTTGCCTTATGTACTTAGTCAGCTATAAACTCAGCTTTATATATACATATATATTTTTATATATATATATATATATTATATTATTATATCATATCGGTAAAACTTCATTAAATATTCGTTTGTTTATTGTGCGCGCTTTTATGTGAAGGCATTTGATTGGCTTCATATATTAAGCATACGCCGCATTGCTCAAATAATAGGCTCAATTAAAACTGCAATTAAATGGCAAAAGCAATGAAAGGAATTTATTAAAAATATATATAGACAAACATATATATATATATAAAGAATTGTAATACAATTGAATTGATTGCAATTGATTATTATTATTGAATAATACGCAAAAATGTGTATTGAGGCGTGAAATTTTAATGCCATTCACGGGGATATTAAATACATGTCACACATACAGATACAACAAAAACTTATACACATATAACTATTATTATTATAATTATTATTATTATTATTATAACTGTTATTTGTCAAGCAGCTGGTGGAATAAGGGCAGAGCCTTAGTCATTAATCACCAAATAATTTGTTAATTTTAATTTACTACTTTGTGTTTACTGTAAACAGCTCACTGAACACACCCACACACAACCATATACATACACTTACATACATATATATATATATATATATATAAGTTGCATAAGCTATAAGCATGCAATGTTAATTAAGATTTAATGCCCAGTGAGTAGCGTTTGGCCACGCCCAAATCATTCAGTGCGTCATGGCTCTTGAGCCGCCCACAATTTGCCATTTTATGTCTGTGTACGTAATTAGGCGACAATAAGCATTTAATACACATTTTCTGGAACAAAACACTCAAATACACACACACAGATACACACATACATACATAGAGCCATTCATTTTTGGTTCCAATTAGTTGTGGTTGTTGTTGTTGTTGTTGTTGTTGCTGTTTACGCGCTGCTTTAATGCCACGCCCGTTAAGTGCACAGGCATTTTGGCCAAATTGCAATTTGTTAGCTAATTTAAGGCCCAAAATAAACACTCAACGCTCACTGATTCTCCAACTATACATATACATATACATATATACATATATTCTATATAAATAAATGTATGTGTGTGTGTGACACTGTATATCCTTGTTTCTATACATTTAGCAAGCGGGAATTAAAAATTATCTGCACAACGAGATCGTCCCATAAAATACACTAACAGAACTTAAACTTTGTTGTCTAGTGTAGCTGTCTAGTGTAAATATTTAACTCTCTGGCTCAATGCTCTTACAAAACTCTTATAAGAGCTGCTTGAAACTTGCTGCAAAATGTTGAAAATCGAAAGGAAAATTTTAAGTCAGAATTTACTTTCAACTTTGAATATAAATTTTTTTCTTCGAAGAGAATAATCTTCAAAATTTTAATTAAATTTAGAAAATTATTTAATTAAGCATAAAATTGATGTAATTATGTTGGAAATTTCTTAAATTTCACGAGCTGCTTAACAATTGTGAAATATTTAAGTTTTTCCCTTTAAATTTTGCTGCTGCCTTTGTGCTGTTTTGTTTTCTCAGAAAATCAACTTAAGGCTTAAGTTTTTGCTTAGTTTAAGCCACAATTAATTATATTTATTAACAATTAAAATTTAATTTATAAAATTTAAACACAATTTGTTGACTTTAAGCTGAGAAATTCTTAAATAAATCTCTGGCAAAATGTAATTAATTTGATCATAATTTGTGGCACAAATTTAACTCCACAAACTTGCATCAGATTAGTAATTATGTAAGCCGCATTTACAAGCACACGCACACACATACATACGCACATATACACACACACATATATATATACACACTCGCAAATACCCACAGAGCAGCGTACATAAATCCGCGCATAAATACAAATTACAGCGAAACAAAGAGAGTTAAACACACACACACACACGCACACTTATACAGCTTACACCCACACACTATACACACACGCGCAGTCAGAAAGCAATATCAATTTACTTGACTGTGTGTGAGTCAAAGGTTAAATAAAAGTACATGCATAATGAAACTGTTTGAATGTCCTTTCTGGTCCTACCAACAACAAGCCGCACCATCCGCACCACCCCCGCCACTCGATGCTCATTACTTATGTTTTATGACATTGGGCTTAGTTTATGGCCATAGCATGTATTTTGATATGAAAGCCATTTAACAGACCCACACACATAGACACGTATTATTGCTGCCTAACTCTAATCACTATAACTAACTAACGAACTTTGGCTTATTCTGCTCCTACTTATCCTTACACATATATCTCTCTATATATATATATTCCTTCTCTTGCAGACAATCATACGCGAAATGAATCGCTTGGGCATGATGGTAGATCTATCACATGTCTCCAAGGGCACAATGCGTGATGCTTTGGAGGTTAGCGAAGCGCCTGTCATTTTTTCCCACTCCTCCGCCTATGAGCTATGCAATACAAGTCGCAATGTTCAGGACGATATCCTGCAATCGTTGGCCAAGAATGGTGGACTTGTTATGGTTAATTTCTACTCAAAGTTTTTGTCATGCAGCGACAATTCAACCGTACAGGATGCAGTCGGTAAGTGTAACTTTTCAATTGAAATTTTTACAATTAAAATTGTTTTTTTTTTCTAAATATATTTTTTGTTAAATTTTTTTCTTTTTTTTTTTGGATAGAAGTTTTATTTTCCATTTAAACTCAGTTTTTACATTGTTTTTTTTTTTATCAATGTTGTCTGTATTTAACAGGAAAATCAATCAAAGTCACTGACTTTGAAGCAATCTTTGTGCCACAACTGGTGGCACCACTATTACCACTAGCACCACCACTGATTGTCTTGCCATTGTTTCAGCTAGTTCATTATTGCCTCTCAGCTGCTGTTACGGCTGCTGCTGCAAGCGTTTTCTTTTCCTTTATTCTACATTCTTTCTTAGTTTTTCTATTTTTTTTTTTTGTGTTTTTGACATCAAATTGACGTACGTAATCACTTCCGGTCTCACTGCTTACTACATCATTCGTTATTCGTTATACGTTATACCCTTACCAAGGGCATTACAATTCAGGCCTGAATTGTGTGCTCTTAGAAGCATATTAATTATGCCTAAAATAGAAGTCAAAGTGTAGCGAAATTATGATTAAAAGGTCAACTGCTGTTGGGCTTACAATTTTCTATATAATTAATATAATATTTTAATGGAAAGCGTATTTACCCTTTGCTTAACTGTTGAATTTTACCATTTTCCTTTTGTGTATCCTTTTTTTTTCTATATTTTTGTGGCTTATTTATTGCTCAGTTGTCTAATGCCGCGTGATTTGCTGTCTTCTCACTCTCTTTTCATGCTATTGTCTCTGACTGGACACATTTGAAATTTGCAAAATTTTAATAATGTCGGCTTATAACGATGATGCTGATGATGTTGATGATGATGACAATGATGCCAACAACAACAACAACAACAACAACAACAACAACAACAACAACAACAACAACAACAACAACAACAACAACAACAACAACTGCAACCACATCCACGTTGTGCTCACTTAACAATGGCTCTTAATGAACTCGACAACAACAACATTGTATGAATGAATGAATGCTGATGGCAACTCTGTTATTCGATATCCTGCTGACCAACAACAAATGCAAATGACACACTTACCCAAACTCTTTTACACTCTTTAACGGACACACACACGCACATATACAATCGCATATATACAGCGCATATTAATCACATTAAGCGCGTCGCTGGCATCGATCACGTCGGCCTCGGCGCCGGCTACGACGGCATTAATTAGTAAGTAAAAGTCATTTATTTCACTTAAATGCGCATTTTCCTCGCCCAGAATCTCAACGTGGTGACTGGCAAGGAACTGAGACTATGACTATGACTACGACTACGACGCTGACGACGACAGCGACAGCGACGGCTACTGTTGACTGCGACTACCTCTGTCCAGGTGGTTTTCAGTTATTAATTGATTCTATTTAAGTACTGAGGCTTAACATTGGCATATTGTGGATGGTATTTTATATTATGCGGCCTCATTATGTTTACTGTTTAAAAAAGAAAAGGGGGAAATTATGAGAGCAACTTTTAAAAATTGCCTATATATTTCATACAGCAAGTGACTTAATAAATATTATCCTTGAGTAACATTAATAGATAAATTAACTATGGAAGATTATCCTTAACTTATTTATATATATAATGAGATAGAAAGAGTAGAACAACAGATTATATATAAACATAATTTATTTTATATATTCTTATATGTTTTCTACAATTAAAGACTAAAAGATTGGAAAATATTGCGGAATGCAGTATCAAAAGTGTTGCATACTTGTAGGAGACATATATATTCATACTAGTCTAGATATGAGTGGTTTATACACATATAGTTACATAAACTAGAAAATTTATGTACATAAAGGGAATCTAAATAGATTTACCTTTCTTATAGAAGTCATTTGTATAAAATCAGTTATATAGAAGTTGGTTAAAAGTGCAAGCCAAAAGCTGCATGCGACAAGTTATTGAATATTCAGTTCATATTTTCTTTATAAAATATATAATAATTATTATTTTCTGGTCAAATCTCAGTTTATTATATTTAGATATTTACATATGAGTTTATTAATTATATAAATCTGCAATACACAAACCCTAACCATTGATTTTAAGCCTCTTTACCAACATAATCCACCAACTTCATTTACTAATTGCGTAAATAACTTTGGCTAAACCCTGCTTAGGTTTAGTTTAGTTTATAACACAGATATACAAACATGGGTTTTAAAACAATGTTTTTAGCGTATTTAAATTATATTGCGGTTATTGAATTTCTGTGGTTTCGTTTCCAAAAATCCTATACAATACTCCTATAACATCAACAAGCCTATCATTATGTAGTCCTTCATTAGCTGCAATAGAATGAAAAGTTATGTAAATATATTGAGTATGTTCGACAGCATGTCCTGCTTTTGCTCCTGCTCCTCCTGCTGCTACTGCTGCTGCTACTTATAATGATCATTAAAGCAACACCAAAATAATTATGGCTGTTGTTGAATATTGCAAAATTTGCATAAATGTATTTCCGTTTCGTTGCATATCCATTCAGGACACTGGAGAAACAAACAAATATTAAGCTGGATATTTTGATGAAGTGGTATACTGATCGATATCCTGTTTGTATCGTATTCATGGCACCTTCTAACCTACCAATTGCATTGCGTGTTTTTCAATTAAATATTTTTGCAACATGCCGCATTCTTGTAGCAACAACACAACCCAATAACAAAAATAAAATGCGGCAGCAGCAAAGCATCAATTTGTTGCAATTTACATGCATATGAAAATTTTCAACAACAATTTTCATGTAAATCAATTTCAAAATGCAATGAACTCCATTTCGCTAAGGGAGTGGGAGAGTTGGATGGCTGTACCGATGGTAAAGGCTGAGGGGCTGACAATACGCTGAAAAGAATAACACAAAACTGTAAAATTCGCTTATGAATATTTATAGGGTGTACAATACACACAAACACACACACACACACATGATAAAAACACAAAAAAAAATATATAAACAGAACCCCAAAACATGGTGTAATAAATAATCTAAAATTCTATAAAATTACAAAATGTCAAATTGGTTTTTTTTTACGATGTTTTTTCTGTTTTTTTATCTACAACAAACAAACAACTTTAAACACGTTCTGACATATAACAATTAAAGTAACATTGTTGTTGTTTTTTGCGGTTCTTTTGTATTACCTGACACATATTTTCACTATTTAGGCAGGTAATCAGAAATTTTCACTTAGTTTTTCATACAATTACAAAGGATACTTTGACTTTATCATAAGACTTGTAACAGAATAAGAGAATCGAAAGCAAATATATATATAAATATTATAGAGAAATGTTGCCTAATTTAAGTACAATTTTAGTACAGTTTCGATACCATTTAGTACACTTTAAATAGTAACTATTACCCTCTCCGATTCAATCAAAATGGTCTTCAATACGAGAAAGTATTCATATAAAATTTTCATACAATCACAGATCAAGTTAAATGGGCTGACAATGCATTAAAGAGTACTAGGTTCGACTGCCACATATATATATATACAAATATATATATAGCTGTTCTATATCCTTTGTTACCCTTCAGTCAATTTTGAAAATTATTTCTGAAATATCACAAAATTTTCATACTCCATCGTGGGGTTCATTCATTTACATTAGAAATTGCCTTTGGTTGATTAGGTAATTAATTCAGTTAGTGTATTTAATATTCGTTTTGTTGCAATTAACTTATATAATCAGGCTGTTTATTTAATTTGCGTTTAATTTGTGATTATTGTAATAAATTAAGCATACGGAATTTGAATTGAATTTAAAGTGTAGGCCGCAACCGCAAATGACTGATATTAATTTACCCAAAGCAATGTTTAAATGCCATTTATATATAACCTTTTTGAAATATTAACAACAATGAGGTTTTAGATAACTGAAATATGTATGTATATGTATTTGTGTATGCCACTTATAAGCATAAGCCACATAATAAAACCCTTGGCCAACATAACAACAATATAACACAAAAAGCCAAATGTCCAAACAGAAATGCCAAAGTAAAGGCATATTTGTATGACATAAATTGTTTTTGTTATGGCTTTTTCAAGTATGCTTCAAATAATTTATATGTAATAGTAATGTACATAAATACAGGGTGTTATTCATAACAAGGCAAAAGAAACTAAAAGAAAACAAAATTTATTATGCCCAAAGTTGGTTAGAAGTAAGCAAAAGGAATTCTTATATTATATTAAAGATGCTGCAGATTTTATAAGTAAAATATTAAAGCCGCAACAAAAGTACCCTTTATATAGACATTCCCTATTCTAGATAAATATTTTTTTAATTTTTTTATAAAGATAAAAGTTTTAACTAGCCGCAAACATTTTTATTTCTTTTAAATTTTCTTTTTATTTGTCTTTTTAATTGAGTTTTTTTAATTGTTAATTCTGTTTCCTTTGTATGAACACCCTGTATTTTTTAATATGTTTTTATATAATATTTCCATGTCATTTAAATCGCTGCATATTAAAATAAATTATTATTTATTTGTAGTTGTTTTGAAACGTGGCCAGAAATATAAATTTATTATTTGTTTGTTGCTGCCTCATTTATATTTTATTTATGTTTTTCTTTTTTTTGCCTATGACTTATGAGTAGCATTTAAAGTACTTAAATGCGGCTGCTTCCATATGGAAACTTAAATACTTAATATGTTTAGCATTTAATGCAATTTAAATACAATACAAAAGGAAAGCATCCATTATTACTTAACTCTTGTTTATATAAAATTCAATTAATATTATTTATATTTCTATATTTTCATAGCACACCAAAAGGCCTGGAGGATGTCTCATCGTATCCCACATTGTTTGCCGAACTTTTGGGAGTTGGTTGGACTATTGATGAGCTAACCAAATTGGCTGGTGGCAACTTTCTGCGTGTTATGCAACAGGTGGAAAAGATAAGGGATGATAAAAAGGCTGCCGGCATTAAACCCTATGAAGATCATCCAAACTTTCGCACTGACGATCCCTATAATTGTACTTCTAGCTAATTATATTTAGATAATTCATATATAAAGGTTGTATCATAGGCCAGTCAAAGCACTGACGGGGCATGCAACGAATACATTTTGCTGCAGCATATAAAAAAATAATAATAAAATAAAATTTATCTAATTATAAAAATAAAACAAAAATATAAAACATTTATATGCAATGAAAAATTTGTAAAACTAAATATATGTTTAAATTAAATTGCATAATAAATAAATATGTAAGTGCCCCCCTAGCTTTGATTTGTATAAGCTACAAGTTTATATATAATATATTTAGATATATGAAAACACAGACAGACAAATAGAACGACTAATAGACAGATTGATAGACAGGCAGATAGGCAGACATATAAATAGTATGACTGATAGACAAACTGATAAACAAACTGATAGACAGACAGTTAGGCAGAAAAATAAAGCGACAGTTAAATAGTATGACTGATAGACAGACAGACTAGTTATTGTTTTAATACCTATTATTTAAGCTTCTTAATTAATTAATATTTACTTTATTAAGTTTTACGACAATCTATAGACTGCCAACCGAAAGAAAAGAAAAACCTAAAAGAGCAAAGAAAATTTTACCCACTTTATAAAATAATTTATAAACTCTGCAAGCAGATATAATTAATGGTTTTCTATCAACCTACCAGAAACTCCCATATAAAATTTGTATATTTAATTGCGATTTTCAACTGGACCAACACAAAACAAACAAACAAAAAATAGAAAGATTTAGACAAACTATATAAAAATTGTTATGTTTTCACTTTTACTTTATTAAGTTTCTTAAGCGAAAACTACATATCAAGTATGTTAAATATATATATACATATATATATATATATATTCCTAAATATATATATGTATATATAAATGGAATAAAATTAGTTTTCTTAGATTAATATAAATATTTATTAATCGAATACATTAAAGTGGGAAAGCATACACTTAAATAAAATAATAAAATAAATAAAAAAAAATAAGTTAAAATACTGAAATGTTTAGCGTATCTAAAGGCAAGCATTAGTATTAATAAATATATATATATATAAAATATTAAATTATACTTACACATATATAGTTTAAATTTTGAAACAGTTGATGGTAGCTGTAAAAATGCCTAAAATACTGAATAAATAAATAGCGTAAAAGACACTAAATTAGTTCATAAGTTAAAAATAAAAAATAATTGTGGCACAAGCTCAAAGTGCATGCCACATATATTAATTTGTGTATAATCTAGGATTCTTCAACTCCATGCTATCTATAATGAGACACGTTTATTTCTATATATTTCAAATAATAAATATAAAATTAAATCCCTACATCACATAACAATAATAAAAAAAAATAAACAAGAACTCTGTCAGTATCTCTGTACCTTCTGAAACCTACAAAAAAAAATATTGAAAAGAAAATTTAGTAAAATATGCTTAGTATTTAAGTAAATGAATATACATCATATATATATATATATATATACATATATATGTATATAAAGAAAAGGATAAACCAAATTCAATAATTGTGCATTTTCTACGGGAATGATAAACTATTGTTACAACTTTTTATGACGTATTTTATACGATTTTGTATATGTATATATGAATTTTTACCTACACACTTTATGCTATTATTTAATACCTATAGTTTCTTAGAACAGAAATTATAATTTAATATAAAATTATATAAAAATTACATTGTAACCTAGTAAGTTGTTAGTCAACCGTTAGTTTATTAGGCTTAAAGTTTGCCTATAAGGCGAGTCATATAATATCTGTAAAGTATATATACAATATATATATATACATACGAATAAATTAGAACTTGATGCAAATTATACACAAAACTCACACATACATAATAAATTAAGAAATAAATTTCAATTTTTCAAAACGCGCACGTCACTGTGTATTGTGGCCTCGAATATGCGTTCTGGATTTTGCATACACACACATACGATATGCATTTGTATGTAAATCGAAATTGTAGCTAAAACTTGAAAAATGATAAAATGTTAGAGAATAAATTTCAATAAAAACAAACAAAACGAATGCAGTAAAATAAAAACTAAATAAAATTGGTTTTTCTTTTCAAATGCAGTATGCTTCGTTGAGTTGGAACTTGACTAAAACGCAAAATGGATTGAGGCATAGCTATATTAACAGAGGTTTTATGACTTAACAGAACTGCTCCCCAACCAATACAGCTTGTGCTCAAAAATATCTTAAAATTGTAATAAAATACTTACAATTTGTGATCTGTTAATTCCGGCATAATGTTAAACAACATTGGAAACGAAGCACACTCTTTTATGACCTTCCATGACACTCACTCGTAAGTCTATACTTTTGTTTACATTTTTCGTTTTTTTCTGGAATGGAATCGGAAAATGCAGCGCCAGAGCTATTGGTACTGCAACCAAATCCACATTTGGATTTAATAGATAATAATCGCGATATACCTCGATATGCCGCCAAGGAACTTAACTACAGCGACTTTTTCTGGCAATTTATGCAACCCAATTGGCCCGTTATTATAACTGATGTGTCAAACACTTGGGAATGCCGACACTGGTCGCAGTCCAGCTCTAAAAACAATAGTGAACAGTTAAATAAGGACAACGAGAATGCTAACATTGCCTCAAGTACTGGACTGCAGAGCCAAACTCTTATTAATTTCGACTACCTCAAAAGCCGCATTGGCGACTTTTCTGTGCCTGTTGCGGACTGCAATGAGAAGTACTTTAATAGCCATGTGAAACTGGAGCTGAAGTTTTACGATTTTTTAACGCGCTGGCAACGCAGCATAGAAACACTGTCTGTGGCGGATGAGCCAAACTGCAATGTAGCTAAGAACAATCTCTACCTCAAGGATTGGCATCTGGCTGCCCAGATGCCAACGTACAAGTTTTACCAGGTACCCAAGTACTTTGCGTCTGACTGGTTGAACGAACAGCTGATTACAGAAAAGCGGGACGATTATCGTTTCGTTTATATGGGACCCAAGGACACCTGGTAGGTAACAAGCTTCTAAGCATGAACTGATAAATAACAACTGATATACATTTTAGGACCTCCTTTCACTCCGATGTGTTTGGCTCCTTCAGTTGGTCCACTAATATTGTGGGTCACAAAAAGTGGCTTATTATGCCACCCGGCGAGGAGCTCAAATTGGCAGATAAACTAGGCAACCTACCATTCAGCATCGATGAAGCAGAACTGGAAAAGCACAATGTCCGCTACTTTACCATCAATCAGACTGCCAATGAGGCGGTTTTTGTGCCCAGCGGCTGGTGTCATCAGGTCTGGAATGTAACAGACACCATTTCAGTGAATCATAACTGGTTTAATGCATGCAACATACCTTTTGTATGGCGCAATCTGATTAACAATTTAAAGGCTGTATACAATGAGATCTCCGACTGCCAACAGATGGATGATTTTGAAACTCATTGCCAGACCATGTTGCGCGCCAGCTTTGGCATAAACTACCTCGACTTTTTAGAGCTTTTGGAATTCATAACTGCCCGCCGATTAGATGCGTTTAAGAACGAAACAACTACCATCAACACCACCAGCCCATTACTTTTTAATAGATACCAAATGGATAAAAATCATCTGCACTTTGATCTCAACTGTATACAGCAGCTGCTTGACGACATGCTGCAGGAACCGACTGTACGCCAGAGTCCTGCACAGCTGTTTGAACGTTGCAACCGACTGCGAGAGCAACTGCACAGTTCTAGTCACATCTTTATATAATAACGTGAAAGCCTTGGCATACTTTTTTATACCAAAGTTGTATTCATATACAATAGTCTTAGTATTTTATTATATTTATGAACAACAATGAATGTAACATATACATAGCAACAGCCTTGGCATGGGCATTTACTGCCCGTCGGGCCATATAAACTCCTGACCTGCCACTGGTGCAGTTCTCAGCCAAACGCATTGATCAATTACTTTAAAGCCTAATTTGTTAAACATGCCGCTTGAAGGCTCATTCTCAGGATTCACCAATGCCATCACATCTTGACCCAAAGCAGCTAAGCGTCGTGCCATTTCCTTTGTTACCAATCCACCAAATCCAAGACGTTGATGTGATCTCCTTACCTGTAGTGCACCCAAGTAACCACCTTGCAATCTATGTGAATTCAGATTATGCTTATCAGACAAATATAAGTTGAATTTATTGCAGTTACTCACCTGATACACCAGGCAACCAGCTGTTTGGTAACTGCTTGATATAAGCCAACATTAACACACAGTCGTATCTGACGTTGTATGAAGTATAAGGAACCCACATGATGATTTGGCCATTCCTCATTAATCAACTCTGCATCATTTTCATTTAATGTCTCCATATAATATCCATTTGGTACACTACACACAGGATAATCTAGTGAGTATTCCCTACACTTAATACACTAATCCATACATACTCGATTTGCAGCTGACATGCCTCCTCAGCTGGCATATAGTATAAATTTGTGACATCATCGAAGGTCACTTCAAGTTGTTTCTCTTGTATCACACTTCTAACTGCATCAATATGCCGCAGAGGTATGGAACTGCATTTGAGTCCATTCGACCAATCTAGCAATCTTAGCGCGTGTTTGAGCAGATCATTTGAGTTATTTAAACAACCCACAAATAACTGATACCGATCCTAAAAGTTAGAAACAGGTTTAACCTATATATATATATATATATATACGCCCCGTCCAATTACAAACCACAATAACAAAGAGAGCATTAGATTTGGCATTTTCCTCGGACAGTGTAAAGGCTTGTATGTTTCTTATTTGCGGATCGGTTTTGAAAAATCTTATAAAATTATCCAGACAATAGAATTCTTGGCAATATTTTGGCCAATTTTGTCTATAAAGTTGCTGGAAATTCTCAAGTTCCGCCAGATGAATTGATATCAACTTATGCGACATTCTGTACGTAAATAAGCAACCTTTTCTGTCAACAAAATACGAGGCACTGAACCCACTTTACAATAACATTTAGTTTATGTGAAGTATCAGTATGGAGAACAACAGAATTGAGAACATTTAAGAACCTCTCTTACGCGCTCTCTCTCTCTTAGAGTTCACGTGTTGGTGGTGTATTCAAACATCAATTCATTCTCTTTGGGCAAACTCTTAAACATGTGAATAGTATAACTAATTATTATTTATTTTTGTTTATTAATATATTACTATATATATTTATTATTTAAATGTTCATTTTATTTACATTTTTATAATTTATTCCCCATCTGGCCAGGTGAAATTGCCTGTCATGGGCGCTACAATTAACCAATGTGTCTGCTCCTTGGTGCGAAATCCCATATTTTCCAACATTTTTATGCACACTTCATTATCCAGACTTACCTCAGCTCGCACATCTTCTCCATTGCTGGCAACGGTTAGTGCAAGAGCCTGGACCATAAGTCTACCAAAACCAAGTCGTTTATGTGTAGTCCTCACCTGTAGTGCTCCCAAGAGACCATCTTGAGTTCTGTAAGAATCATCTTTTAGTAAGATTTTCTTAATTCTTATATATTATATTTAGTTATAATAATTTCATTTCACCTGATGCACCAGGCTACCAGTTTTCCACTTTCTTCATCATATAATCCTATGCTGTCCCAAAGGCAAATTTGACGTTGTATAAAGTACAGGGAACCCGCTTCTTTGTAAGGCCAATTCTCGTTGATTAGATGTGCATCTTCAATTGACAATGATTTCAATTCAAAACCCTTGGGATTTCTATTGGAGTTGAAGTATATATTATAGCTGATATGATTGGATTGGTATAGCTTACTTCACACTATCTTGTAATACCTCTTTTTGTGGCAAGCTATACAAATAGCACTCAACATGAGATTCAATTGTCAATTGCTTTTGCTGCACCACATTTGAAACTATTTTAAAATAACGCGTTGCCATCGTGCAGCAGTGAAACCCCTTTGACCAATCCAGTAGATGTAGGGCTTGTTCCAATAACACCAACGAGGATCCAAGACAACCAACAAATAGTTGATAGCGATCCTGTAAGCAACTAATATGTAAATATTGCAATTGTACAACTTTTTCATATATATACCACAATCAAGTAGAGTCCCAAGTCCTGGGCCCGCTGCTCATTCAGAGTGTAAGCCTTCAGATTTTGATTTTCTGGATTATCTTTCATATATGAGATAATATTTTTGAGTGTATAAAATTCCTCACAACATATAGGCCAATATTTTTGGTATAGGGCCTGAAAGTTCTGTAGCATCTGAATCCCAATTTCTTGTAGTTCCATTTGGTTCGACATATTCTTAACTGTACTGAACAATTTCTTTAATTTTCACCTTTTATATCCACTTTAGACCCTATAAAAGCGGATATGAGAGATAAGATTAATCATATAAAACTTAACTGCTTATGACATATTATAATACTTGTCTACCGTTTTTTATTAGCTTTTCTATCTAATATCACTATTCATTGGTGGGCCAACTTATGGTTGCTTTTCCATTGGGTACACACATGCTCCAGTAGTAATGAACTCCGTCTAGCAACGTAAAGTCCAATTTATCAAACACTTTGCACGCCGCAACATTATTTAGATTAACCAAAGCGGTAACATCTTGATCTAATTCGGTGGCAATTCGTTTGGCAAGCGCAGCAGCTACCACAGTGGCCAGTCCACGACGCTGATGCGTGTCCACAACTTCCAGTGCACCTAGGAAACCACTTTGCAGTCTGTAAAACAATTTGCAATTGTTTATAACCAATCGCTTCATATATTTTAAAACGTACCTTAAGCACCAGGCGCACAGTTGTCCTGATTCCTGTTCAAATAGACCAATACTGTGGTTGTTCTTGATTAACATTTGTATAAGCTGAAGGGAGCCTGGATGACGTGCAGACCAAAGATTATTGATAAGCTCCGCATGCTTCAATTCCACATTAGAAAGATAGTATCCATTTGGGCAGCTTATCTGCAAGTTTTTGGCCTTATCACATGGCATGCGATACATAATCGTTTTCATTTCACGTTCCAGTGTCAGCGGCTGCTCAATCAGGAATTCTTTCAAGATTATATGATGTGTCTCGTGTATGGCGCTTACTTTATAGCCCTGCTCCCAATCTAACATATTTAGTGCAATCATCAGTTCTGGCGTCTTTTGTCTACTCCGATTGCTGAAGAATAACTGATATCGATGCTGTAATAGTGTATAAATATTTTCTTTAGTTATTGCTATATGAATAATGTTTTAATACAAACCACTAAAATAAAAAGTCCATCGCTGCGCCAGTCACCGTTAAGTGTGTAAAAAGCAAGATGTTTGCTTAGCGGTTCCTTGGCTAGCCAGCGCAAGTAATTGTCCAGCCAGAAGTAACTAACACAATGTTTGGGCCAATCTTTATAGTAGAGCTGTTGTAATTCCTTTATATCAACAGTTTCCGTTATTTTTGTTAATTTGTTAATCATTTTACCGGCACAAAACAATTTTTAGTCTAGCCAACGTCACAACTATTTTTGCAACAAGTTGGCTGCCCGTAGAGTTGATAATTTCGTTAAATAGTAGAAGACAAGCTTTTATGTCGTTAAGTTTTCCTAACGTTCAGTACGTGAACGACAGTTGAACCAAACGCATGAGTTTTCGCATAATGTTTGTTAAGGTAAAATAAAGTGAAAAATGCAATAAGAAAGTGCGCGTTTAGTGTTTTATTGTGTATACAATGGTAATTGCTTAATTTAATATGTTTACCATTGGTTTCTAAGCCGAAATATCAATATTTTAACATTTTTCTAAACGCAATGTGCACTGCGAGCTTTTACGGTAAAATCGCGCCATTGTGACGCGCAAGTTCTACGGCTATCAACTATTTGCAGATTGTTTTAGTTTCGTTTAGTTTTCGTAACATTCAGTACCTGTGCAACAGCACGACTTTTTTTAGTTAAGAATAATGTGTTATTTTCAATTAAATAGTGCGCTTTATTTGTATATGCGCAACAAGTTACGTGTCGTGATCATATTTTTTTTCTAAATATAATATATATCAAAATAAAAAAATATGAAATGTAATTTGCCAAAGTGGGCACTCTAGTTCCTTGTAATCAGCTTTTGCCTGTAACCAATCAGCATTAAAGCTTACCTTAAAATAATAACATGAAGTTGGCTTCAGACAGAACTGTTACGTGCGTCAAATGTTAACTTAGCTTTTTGTTAGTTAAGTTTTCTGAACATTCAGATTTTGTCTGACAGTTAACAGAAGTGCTTTTTTTTTTTTAAAATTTTTTGTGTTTTTAAATGCGATTGCGCGTCAATGTTAATTGTGTTTGTGTGTGTTGTGAAAAAAGTGTACAATGTTCAGACAAAACTGTCGATGGACCAGATTTTCAAGTAAGTAAAATTGTTATTGTCATATATATGTTATATGTTGTACATATTTTTATATCGAGCAACCAGCTACGCATATATGTTAAGTTAACATAGCGTAAAGTTGGCTGCATTAAGGTCTGCTGTTTAATTTAAATGTTAGTTATTTGATAACTCGCTAGGTGGCGCTAGCTTTAGCATTTTTGTTTTCCCACCATTCAGTAGATGGCACTAGAAATAAAGAGCAACACCAATTTTAACAAATTTTTTTTAGTAAAATTTAAAAAACTTGTAACTTTTTATTAAACAGTGGGCGCTTGTCGATTTCGTACATGTCTCATGTCGCTTTGTATATATACAAAAATACCAATGCTTATAATAATACGTACATAAAATGATATAGTACATTTGCCAATCTTCTGCTACATCTTCTACCTCTTTTTTTTTTTTTTTGTACAATTCGATTTACACATTAACATTTAACATACACATTACAAATTACAAAATACAAAATATATATTTACAGCTAGACAAAAATATTATATACGATTTGCAAATAGTTTGTTTGTTTTTGTTGTTTTTTGCTGCTGCTCTCTAGCTCCGCTCGGCTCTATCATATAGGAAATATTGTCTTCAGGGTCAGGATTACATGGATCCTTAGGGCTCCTGTTTGGGTGTACGTTTTTCAATTGAATTTGTTATTGTCGTAGTGGGAAATAGTTTGGAGGCAAGTGTTTTCTTAAGCTGTTGTATTGTTTTGGAATCCTCCTCATCCTGCTGCTCCTGCCTCTGTACATGCTGTTCATCTTGTTCTGAATCCTCTTGCTTCAAACGCATAGGATGCATTGCATCGTTGCTGTCCTCACCCGTTTTGGCACGTTCTGCCTGTAATCGTCGCAACTCTTGTGCCAGTGTTTCTGAGGACTCCGATTGCGTGGGCGTATGCGAGGATGTGGGCGTGTGTGATGAGGAGCAACTAGATGAGGCGGAGCTGCGCGATGTTGCCAATGGCAGTGACTGTTGCTGTTGTTGTTGTTGTTGCTGCTGCTGCTGTTGCTGCTGCTGCTGCTGCTGCTGTTGCTGCTGAGTAACCTTACCCATAAATGTGCGTATCTCCTCAAAGTAGGACTCTTCACTGGGATTCTCACAGAAGCGTCTAATGCAGTGCATTCGCTCGCTAACACCACTCAAAGCGCTCAGTGATACCGCATCCGATTCATGCTTCTTCAGATGCCTGTCCAGATTCGTCTGTTGGCCAAAGCAGCGCTCGCATATCTCACACTTGAACGGCCGCTCCTTGTTATGAATGTTACGCACATGACGCTGCAAATTGGATGAGATGCTAAAGGAACGTTCGCAGTACTTGCACTTGTACGGCTGCTCGCCGGTGTGTGTGCGCAGATGCCGGGTCAGATTGGCGGAGCGAGGAAAGACCTTGCCGCAGAATTTGCAGGTGTATCGATCCTTGTTGCGCTGCTGCTGTGTTGTTGGCAAGGAGCTGTTGTTGGCGTTTGTAGTTTGTGCCTGGACTTGCGCCTGGCGTTGTTTCGCCTTACGTGAATGCTGACGCGACTGGAACTCCTGCAGCTGTGGATGGGGCGTGGCCGTTGGCACTACAGCGGCTGGCGTAGGCAGTTCCAATTTAAGATGTTGCTGTTGCTGTTGTTGCTGTTGCTGTTGCTGCTGCTGGGGCTGTGACTGCTGTTCGTTTGGCGGCCAACCCAGATCGCTTTTCTTAAGCGGATGCCGAAAGGCAAAATCTGGCGGCATTGCGGCCGACGGTGGCGGTGGTGCAAATACATTACGATATTGCAACGGTAGCGTCTTGGTCATTGCCTCCAGCAGTGAGGAGTGCACGCCGGGTACAACAGTTGCTGGCGGTGCTGGTGGTGTAGCCACGCCCTCGCGTAAAGCGCGCAGCATCTTGCGGCTCATGTCAAAGCCCAGATCCGCCAGTGAAGCGGCTATATGATTGTTATTCAACTCCTTCTCCTTGCGCTGTGCAGCAAACTCATTGGCAAACATTATAAGATTACTATTCTCATCCTCCAGCGGCTGCGGTGCCTCCTCCACTTTGGGTGGCTGTCGACGTTTGTGTGCCAAACGCAGATCCAACGGTTGTTCACAGCTGCTGCGTCTCTTCGACTTATTGCCATGTTGCTGCTGTTGTTGGTGTTGATGTTGATGCTGTTGCTGTTGCTGCTGTTGGTGGTGTTGCTGATGACGTGCTGATGTTGTTGTCAGGCTACTAGTAGCTGTCGCCGCTGTCGTTGAGGCGGACAGATCATAAGGTACATGTGATATATACGATGTGGGTATTAATCCTAAGGCAGGGTAAACACAGCCCTGTTTTGGGCTAGGAAGCATCTTTCTTGGTGAGTGGTCTTTCTCTCTCATAACTGTTAACTGCACTATATAATGCTTCGTTGTTCTCTTTTTGTAGTTGTTGTTGTTGTTGTTATTGTTGCTTTTCAATATTCCTTTTTCTCAGATTCTTCAATTTTAGTTACTCTTCAATGTTATATTTGATCTCTAAACGAAATCATATACGTATAGGCAGGATTTATAAACCTGAAAGTAAAACGATGAAGGGAAACTATATGAGATATATATATATATATATATATACGATATGAATATATATGATATTAGAATTATGTTAAACTTAGATTAGTTTAAGCGCAGTTTAAGCCTAGTTAAAGTCTAGTTAAAGCCCAATTAAGTTGAAGTAAATTCATTCTAAAGAGAAGCCTAAATTTCCATGCATCTGCTTTGTGCCATAGAAATTGTTAATGTTCTTTTGAATATGCTACCAATTGGGTTAATAAACAGACTTCATTTTGTTTAATTATGTTAAAGATAACTAAGTAAATTTATATATTTATAGATGTTCTCTATTATATCTACTATTCCATAGTATTTGTAGAGTTATTTTTCAGCTGAAATGTGGATGCTTTGAGCCCAAAACAAGCTCATCTTTTTCTTCAACTCTTTTTTTTGCTGAAACAAGTGTCTTTCTTTATATTTTGTTTTTCAATACTTTTTCTATCTGTTCTCCATCTCTTTCTCTGTCTCTTTCTTTGTCTTTGCTTTGGCACTACACGAGTTTAGGGGTATATCAATTCAGGTGCGTCACAGCTTTATTCCCACAGCGTGTTCCAGTTTTGTTGGCTCCGAGTGTAATTTCCAACTACGTCATGCATTATTTTTTTTTTGTTTTTGTTTTTGGCAAATTGAAAATAACTGTTGCCACAAGATAATTGCGGTCTAAAGAGAACTTAATTTGTGTAAGACATATCTTATTTTGGATTTAAGTTTCGTCTTTTTTTCTTCATTTTTTTCTTTACTTGTATTCTTTCCTCTTTCGATTATCGTTGTTTTTTATTGTTGCTTGTTTTTGGCGCAATGCCAAAAGCCGCTGCGATATTAAAGTTTAAACAATTGTTCTATTGTGTATTATTTTTAGGACGGAAAAGAGTAACATATAACGATCAACGTTCAACGTTCAACATTCAACATTCAACGTTCAACGGTATCTAGAGTGACGATTATGTAAGACAAATAGACAAAAAAAGAAAAAAAATAACAAAAAAATGCTGACAAACATCTAAATACACACAGTAAAGTGTGGACCATATGAATTGTTGTGTGGAGGAAGTTGGGGAGGCTGCTGGAGCTGGGGGCTGGGGCTGGGGCAAGTTCTGTGGCAGGTGCCCTCATGGAGGTCGTCACTTAAAGGTGCGTGCAAGGCAAATGCGTAGGCTGCTGCTGTTTGCCAGTTGTCAGTTGGTAGTTTTCAGTTGGTAGTTGACTCTGTTGACTTGGCTTTCAGTTGCTTATTTTTTATATTTTGTTTTTTGTTTTTTGTTTTTTTGGCCTCTTGGCAGATGGCACGCAAGTCATGTGAACCAAGACAAGAGCTAGAAATATTTGCCAACAAAGCCCAACAGTGACAGGCAGCAGCAGCAGCAACACACACAAAATGCAACTGCAACTGCAACTGCAACTTTAACTGGGTAACTGCAAATTCATATAGAAGTGGGCGATCTGCTGCTGCTGTTGTTGCTGCTGCTATCTAGAACAGAATTTTTCACGAGACATTTTCCGTGGGCTGGTGCAGCATTTAGCGACTAACAAACACACACATATAAATATATATATATATATGTATATACGCTTAAAACAACAAATTGGCTTTTGTTGTTGTCTGGCCTAAAAGTTAATTAGCCGCATTTGCTGCTTTGATTTACTGCTTTCAGCCATTTGTAAGACTTGAATTATATTCGCCCAAAAAACAGAGAAAAAAAAACTATTTTAGAGCTTGAGAACTTTTGCGTTGGTTGTTGTTGTTGTTGTTTTTGTTGTTGTTGCTGTTGTTGTTGTATATTTGTTGATAATAATAATAATGATAATCTTGTTGATAATAATAATGATGATGTTGATGATGACAATGATGATGATGACATAAGCGGATCAAGATCGAGCACAAATTAATGATATATTAGCAGCTGTTAAACTGTAGATTGTTTCAAGCATTCCAATCTCAATCTCTAACTTCCAGCAACATGCTGTTACAACCATTTATGAGCAGCAACAGCAGCAACAGCAGCAACAGCAACAACAGCAATTATTGTGACTGAACTTGAATATAAACAGTTAAATATAGGTCTAACATGCGATCTAACAGTTCAGTTAGTTTACGATTGAGTTATTAAACTAGAACCTACAATTGTTGTTAACCCTTTAAAGCGCAACAAGTCCGATTTTAAAAATTTTATTTTTATATATCTATATATAACATAGAATATATATCTGTTAATAATTTCCAATTCAAGTTTCAATTAAACAATTGGTTTTTAGTACTTTTTTTAAAGAAGAAACTGCACAAAAATTCAAGTTTTTAAAATTTACAAAAGTCACGGGAAACATAATCACTTTTGGGTTATTTGCCAAAATTAAGAGTGACCAGCATTTTTTTTTAATAAAATGATTATTTCTAAATAGCAATAAATTATTTTTTTAAAATTTGCCAAAAGACACTGGAAGATAATGGCTTCTAAACGGTATGTTGCAGATCTGCAACACTGTGCTATAAAGGATTAATTAAAAAGGGACAGAAAGAGAGAGTGTAGAGAGTGTAGAGTGTGTAGAGAGTGTAGAGTGTGTAGAGAGTGTAGACATTTGACTCAAGTTCGCAGGACATTCAGCAATGTTTTTGTATGCTATGAATTCGTTACATCTTTTGTACATCAGCAAAATGATTCGAAAATTTTCATAAAATCGACATGCAGCAGGCAAATTGCATAGCGAAATTTTTATCACGCAACTTAAAGCGTTGCCTCAAGGTGTTGCTGTTGTTACTGTTGGTGTTGCTGTTGTTACTGTTGGTGTTGCTGTTGGTGTTGCTCAAAGAAAACTCCTCGCAAAATGCAATTCCAAATCCATGTGTTTATAATTTGTGGCTAACGTGCAAAAGCGGTTGACAATTATAGTCAACGCTGGCCACTGCATCATCATTAAAGTGAGAGAGAAGAAAATAAAACTGAAACTCAAAAAAAAAAAAAAAAAAACGGATGCCTAAAGAAGATGATGGAGGAAAAACACAAAAAAAAAAGAAAAAAACCAATTAAAGAGTAACAAAGTTTAAGCGGACCGACAGCAACAACGACGACAACGAGAGCAATGAAGCAAACAGTTCAAAAAACGGCCAGTGAAGGTACAACAACAACAACAACAACAACAACAACAGCAGCAGCAATAACGCAAACAACAACAACACCAACAACAACAGCAACAACAACAACGATGACGACGACGTCGCATGTTGCAAAGAAAAGTGAAATCAAAGTTGTAAAACCGCGAAAAACGCAGTCAGCCAGACAAACAGACAGCGACACATAACAGCAACAACAACAGCAAACAGCCACAAACAACAACAACAACTTGAGCGCTCCAGATTGGAAAATGTCCAGTGGAAGATGTCGACAGTCGCCAATGTGCCTATCTTGGGAGCTCAACAGCCAAAGCAGAGCCTGCATAATCAGCCCCCACAAACTGGCCGACAACATTAAGCTGCCAGATTAACATGGTCATGGCTCAAAAATGAATCACACACACCAAACTTACCCATCATCAAAGGCAACAACAACAACAGCAACAACAGCAACAACAACAACAACAACAACAACAGCAGCAGCAGCAACAAAAACAACAGAAACAACAACCTGGTTAAGTGTCCCTGAAGATGAGCTTGAAGACAGATGAAGATATTGTCATATAAACTCAAAGACAGAAAGAAAGAGAGAGAGAGAGGGACAGAGAGTTAAAGACAGTAAGAGTTACAGTTAGGAAATCTCATATATAAACTTTCTAATATCAAAATATTGATAAATTTTTGCAATGCAACGGAAATTGACAGTGATAGAAGGAAATGATAAAAAAAAATGATGGAAATCTTTGCAAATTCCATTGGAAATGTGTTGCAACATCGGACTAAAAGGGTATATTTAAGTTGAGTTTAGTTATTGAGAGCAAATTTGAAAAGTTATTAGCCTGCAGCTGCATAATTATAACGCCAACAGCATAATTATTAACAACATCATCATCATCATCATCATTGTCATCATCATCATCATTGTCATCATCATCATCATTATTGTCATCCATATAATCAGAGAGTGGCTTCGGTTACGCTTGCGGTCCGAGCGGTGTCGCACGAGCAACGAGAGGAGCATAATCAACCGCAACCAGCTGACAGTTAGGCTAAACTAAACTAAAAGAAAAACAAAAAAAAAAAACAGAAAAAAAAATAAATCAAGTAACTAACTAAACTTAACTGAGACTAAACCAGCGCGGCGCCGCATCACATCGCATCGCATCTCATTGCATTGCATCGAATCGCACAATGAAAAACGAGAGTAAAAATCCAAAGCGCTGCTCGACGCGCATTGAAATGGAAAATTAAACCTTGTTACATCAGTGCCAAGCAAAAATGCAACAACAAACAACAACAAACAACAACAATCATCAACAACTACTGACAAGCAATGCGACGACAATCTTGGCAGGACCAACACATACACACAATGAATAACACACACGCACACACACACACACACTCTCTCAACTCACATCTAACAAGGCAACTTGATACCAAAAAATCATCACAACAAACGGGAAAGCAACAACAAATTAACACGCAAAGCCATACATACAAACACACGCACACATATACACATATATATTTATATATACATACAGTTACATACTCACACACACAAACACAACTGAAGTCCAGTGCCAGTTGCAGCAGGTAATAAAAATAATATGAAAAATTTCATTTTTTGAGCTCGTCTTGCAAATCATTCACATATTTTACATATAACTCAAAGAAAATTTAGTTTTCTTTTAGCAATACAAATGCAAATTAATTGAAAACTATATATTTTTTATTAATTTATATATATATAAATAAATTTTTATATATATAAATACATTTTTATATACATTAAAGACATTTTTATTACGTTGAAAATTTTATGTATAATTTTTGTCTAAACGATTTTGACATTGACTTTTGCTAAGCTGATTAAAAAAAATAATTTTAATCTATATGCTTAAAGCCTAATGAGACAATAAGTTAACAGATTTTTCAGTAATATGTATATATATATATATATATATAGAAATATAAATTGTAGATAGTTTAATCCTCTTGTATTCAAGTTCAAGTTTAATGCATAAGTATTTATACTTAATTTGATCAATGAAAACTTTAATGCGTTAGATCCGATTACACAGCTGATCAAATTATATATATAATTTACTATTATTGTCTACACAATTTAAAGAAGTATAGATTTTCTATATTTAATTTATTAGGAAGTGAAATTTGAGTCTTGTTTCTTATTTAAGAGGCAAAAGTTTTGTCCTTGAGTTAAAAGTAAATAATTTTAATTTTTATTTTTAAATTTTGTTTCTGTTTATATTTTGTTTATTTTTAGTATTAAAAAATATATATTTTTTATATTTATAATTTTTTTATATTTTATTTTCAGTGTAAGCAAAATTGTTTATTCAAATTCCTATTAAAATTATTTTTTATTAATTTGTTTTTTTTTTTAAATTGAAATTAATCTTAGTAAAAAATTCATTTGGCAAGCAATAAAAATGCAATTTGAATTATTAAAAACATTTGGCCAATTTCACCTATAGCCACGTTAACTGCTTAACTATGAATGATCAAAAAAAATGGATACAGATTAAAAGTTGTTGAAATAATATGCAGCAGTAAATGCAACATATCAACAAGAGCAACAGCAGCCATATAGCAACAACAACATGCAACATAGTTGCAACTTGGATGCGTTTGTAACTGAATTGCTGATGATGATGATGATGCTGCTGCTGCTGTTGTTGTTGTTGCTGCTGCTGTTGTTGCTGCTGCTGCTGCTGTTGATCGGCACAATCTGTACCACTTTTTCTTCACTGGACACAACAAGTGTAGCAACAACAGCAGCAGCAACAGTTGCAGTTGCAGTTACAGTTATAGTGGCAAAAGTGCAAACACATCTCCAAATCACGTCTTGTTGGCGTTGTCGTCTGCATTACATATCTCGTTGTCTAAGATTGGCTGCTCCAACTGCCTGACAACGTATCTGTATCTCTACCTGGTGATGGCTCTGACTCTGTGGCTGACTTTAACTCTGGCTTTGACTATGACTATGGCTATGGCTTTGGCTATGGTTATAACTATGGCTTGGACGGTCGTCAGTGAAATAAAAAGTGAGAGTGACATCGGAAATTGTTTCAATTTTCCCAAAACGAAACCAACAACAGCATCAACAACAGCAGCAACAACAAACTAACACAAGTTGCCGCAATTGTGGCAACATACATACTGACTCCCATACACCAATCGATGCCATTGCTTGCTACAATTTCAGTTGCAACGTTGCTCGGTCGTTGGACGCTAAATGAATGAATGTCGAAAAGTGTATCGACAAGAGCAATTTTTTTTCTTTTTTTTTTTGTTTTTTTGCTATAGCCTTAGCGCTCCTTTGCAGCTCGATAACTGCATCGATGTGCTACGATTTGCTCCTCCATGTTAGTCAGCTGTGGCAAGTGCTTTCCCAAGTAGTAGTAGTAGTAGTAGTATTAGTAGTGGTGGTAGTTGCATTACATTGCAATGTGGCATTGTTGCTTACCTCGCCGCCAGGCGCTGCACTGCATCCTGTTGTTTGTTATAGTTTTTGGACGTTTTATTTCTTATTTTAAACTTTATATAACTAGCACACATACAGACGACCACAACAAGGCTTTAAGATTCAGGCAAATGTTGCAAGTTGCAAGTTGCCTTGTTGCTGCTGTTGTTGTTGTTGTTGTGTGCTTGGCCAGCAGCGCTTAAATAATTGAAATTTTTCAGCGAATTTCATAGGTGCAAAATTGGTTTAAGTTGCTACCCACAGGCTCTCCTCTCACTCTCCCTCTCTCTCGCACTCTCCTTCAATCTCTGTCTACGTCTTGTCTATTTCTTAAGCAATATTTGTGGTGCATTTTTATGTCCCTCCATGTTTAGACCAATCATTTGTAAATGACAATCGGGCTAAGATACATTGCAAAGTTGGCAACATCTGATGAATATTTTGACTTGATTTTTTCTCTGCTTATTTTCTTATTGAACCTTTTGCTCAGCTGCAAGTTATTTATATATATATGTAATATTTTTGGCAACATACCATCTAATGCATTTTAAACTGTTATACAGGCTCGTCTAATAGATTTTTGAGCCACTCGCCGCATGGCCTTGTGGGCGGTGGTGCTGTCAGTATCACCTCACTGAATCGTTAACTCAAACTCAATGTGGCTTAATGGCTATGAAAATTTCAAACATATATTCTCTAAGATTCAATTTTATGATTGTATATGTGTGTGTGTGTGTGTGTGTGTGTCAGTGTGTTTGCTTGAGGCAACAAACTGTTGCTACAGCTCTATTCGATTTGTATTTTTGTTTTTGCAACTTGTAACTTATATCCATTGGCTAACTGTAAATTATGCTGAAGAATTTAACTATCCATCAAGTCAATTCCTTTTATTTATATTAACGAGCCACAATTTAGACTTTAAATATTATATATATATATATATATATATATTTTTATAACTGTTTCAATTAGTCTAAAAATCTGAAATCAGCTTCAATTTTAATGAGACTTTTATGATTTAGAAGGGAAATCCCTAGCATTCTCTCAATTTCGCACATTTTCTCAACAGTTTTCCACATGTTTCCTCCATAAATCATATAGAAAATTGTTTTGTTAGTTTTTAGCTTTAGGCGAAACACAATTTTCCATCAACACTTTTCCATTGCCTTTTATAGGTTCTATATAAAAATATATTTTTTAAATTGTGGCAACGTTTGCAGCATTTGCCCTGCGGCAAGTGAATGTGGCGAAATTTGAAAGTAATTATGTTACAGTTATAATAATAAATAATAATAAATAATAATAATAATAATAAAAATAATATTACTAGAAATTTATTCACATATTTAATTGGCCAAAACGCTTTAAGCTAACAAACAAAAATTTCAAATTTCACGACTTCAACGTTAAGTCCATAAGAGTACCATGGGTAAACAGCACAGATCAGGAGTGGGGAGGGGGGTAGGCGGGTAGGAGGGATTCAAAAAAAAAAAAAAAGCAGCTCCATTTGATTGCCTAAACGTTTCAACAGCTCAGCATTTTTAATGCAATTAATTAAATTTTTATTTCTTCATTGAACCGCGCAGTTACCTCAACCTCTTCTCTCTCTCTCTCTCTCTCTCTCTCTGTGTCTCTATATGCCACACTCTCCGTGTGTATGTTTGTATTGGTAGGAGCTCATTTGATTTCGATTTATTACCACATAATTCAGTTTCAGCTGGAGCAAGTGATACAATTATTTCAATAGAGCCACAACAGACACACACACACACGTACACACACTAGCCGGGAAGCCAGTTAAGCTTGTTCTAGTTGAAAGCGATAGCCTGTGCCTTGCTTTGGCCAGTTTTGTCGTTAACTTTACTATACATATCTATCTATCTATATATATATATATATATATAAATGGTATATATATATAACTAAAAGAGACTCTATTAAAAATAACGAAATAGAAGCAAAAATTGAAAAGAAACCGTATCAACATTCACATCATAAGTAAACCAGTTTGCACCTGAGAGAGGAAGAAGAAAGTTGTCTTGGCCATTTTGGTGGCTCACTCGGTAAAACTTTATAACTGCATCCAGTGCATACTTACATATATGAATCTAACTTCGCTTACCTCCCTACCCTCCTCCTATGTACCTATATATGCTCACACCCACCACCCCTCTTTGTATCTATCAACTAACTGTAAATCCTACCTGTAACTATGACTGCGCCTGCGCCTGTGCCTGTGCTTGTGCCTGTGTCTAGTTAACTGGCTGCGGGCGTCGAACAATGGCCAAAAACTAACTGTAACATGGCAGCCTGGCAATGTTTTTTTTTCTACTTCTTTTTTTTTATTTATTTAGTTTTTTATTTGTTTTGTTTTTTGGTGCAGTTTGGCTCAGTTTGGTTTGGTCATAAGCATAAAATATTGCGCACATCTCGAAAGAAACGTCGCATGTCCGAATGCCGCTTGCTGCAGGCCTAATTATATTGCGGTTTGAGGCAAGGCAGTTGTTGCACAGCTCCTTGCCTGCACCTCAGTCTCTGCCACTGCCACTGCCTCTGCCTCTGCCCCTGCCACTGCCACTGCCTCTGTCCCTGCGCCGCACCTTATTTAATCCGCCCCCATCGAACTATCATTGTCTGACACATGCAGCAGCAGCAACAGCAACAGCAGCAGGCGCTTGGCTACTGTTGCAGCCACGTGCGCTTGTAACATCAGACAACGGACAATGGACACTGGACAACAACAGCTTAAAGCGCACTATAGAGTCGCACTCAAAGATACCCTATAAAGTTGTCAAAATAAGCCAAAAAGTTGCTTCACTTTAAGCCTAAGTTTACTTCACTTTAACTATCATTTTTTTAGTTACTGCAACTTTTGCAACAATATACCCTACTGTACACTTTTGTAGGGTATCTAAGCAAACGCAGCAGCAATCAATGGACAAATTCCAATGTTTGCTGCCGCTTGGCTTAAAGTGAAAGTGCTCCAGTTGCTATGTCCACGGATGTTGCTGGCAATCTTCAAGTGCTTTGACTCCTCCTCACACACACACACACACACACACACACACATACATACAGTGTGGCAACCCATCCCCATTCCGATCCGATGCGATCCATTTCGATTCGATTCAATCTGTGTGCAACTGTAGCATCAGCAGCAAATGTTGCCGCTGGTTGCTTCTGCTGCTGCTGCTGCTGCTGCTGCTGCGCACTTGCTGACAAGTTGTTTGTGTCGCACCCTCTTGGCTTAAATGCCACGCCCCGCCACCGCCCGTCTTTCTCACATTGGACAACGATGCTGTTGCCATGTTTATGTGCACATTGCAGAATAATTGGCCTCGACTTGGGAGCTCAATTAGCGTTGCCTCGGCAATTACATCTGACGACGGCTTTGCACACATGTTGCCAGTATACAGTTTATAGTATTGAGTCTACAAGTATTTGGTGCTTTTCAGTGTTGGTAAATTGCCTAAAAGCATTAGCGACATTCAACGCATTTGGTTAAATGGGTTTTCCTTCCGGTCACCAAAGAAGATTGTTAATAATATTTTGATCTTTTTCAATCAAAAAGAAAAAAAAAAAAAAAACAAAAACTCAACTCACAATTCTGTCGCCATAAACTGGTTTAACAACAAGATTGCATATATGATTATATATATAAAGATATATAGATATATATGTATATATAAATATGCATATTTAATTGCATACATTCAGGCGTTATTGGCCTAATCATTATGATCTTTAACAAGCTAGAAAATTGCTTAATTACTTGCAGTTGCTTTTAAGTATTGTAAATTTTATAGCCACAATAAACGAAATCCTTGAAATGAAAACCTAACCTAAAAATTTGTATAAAATAAGTGCTATATATAATATATATATATATATATATATATATATATATTTGGATTACAGTATGGGAATGCAATTAGAAAGTCTTTCCAATTGCAGTTAAAAAATTATTTCCTAAAGAGAATGAAATATCTTTATATTAAAGTAACACATAAAGTTACCGTTAAGCCTTTAAGTAAACCCTTTATCTTAGCCTAAACTGCCATTTGTCTATTCTCCTTATATAACTCTTGTTTAAGTGCAACATATTTTTGCCACCTATTTACTTAACTGTCTTAACAAATGGCCCACTCACATGTCAACTCATCATTTTGGCCATAATACAAATAATATGAGCAAATTCCTCATAGCATTGACCACAAAACTAACCAAAAAATTGGCCAAAAACAAATGCCCAAAAATCAACAACAATTGGCCAAAAAGTTATATATGTGGCACAAAGTAAATACTTGATAGCCAAGAGCACAGTTTTACGAGCTTCACTGTAGCTACACCTGCTCTCTATAGCGACTGCTGCTCTGTATAGTCATATATTATATGGCAAACTGTAAGATATATATATATTTATGTATGTGTGTGTGACTGTGTATGTGTGTTAGACAATATACCATGCTAAATGCGCTACAATTAGAGGAGACCGACATATTTTTTTTAATTTTTTTTTTTTTTGGTGTACCATCAAAAAAATGCGAAAAATATAAATGGAAAATGAACAAAAAAAAAAGAACTAAAAATTTCACACACATGCGAGGAGTATCAATGCGATGATTACATATAAACTCGATTGTTATTGTTATTGTTGTTGTTGTTGTTGTTGGTAATGTTGTTATTGTCTGCAGAGTTTTATGGTCCAAGGTTAAATGCTTTGACTTGTATAGCAGTAATAGTAGGTGGGTGAGCTGTGAGGAGGGGGGACGGGAGGGAATAGGGTAACATTGCGACTTTGTGTCGCTTTAGTGTATTGTAAAGCTTGCGGCACACTTCATTTGATTTGCAGTGAATATTAAAGCAATTTGTGGGATTATTTCCTATTGTAATCAACGTTTGTATGTTTACTCATCAGCAGCAGCAGCAGCAGCAGCATACCTCAGGCTTTAACTAAGGTAACCCCCAGACACACACCACCCACCCTCCCCCATCCACATTCACAGCCATGTCCAATCTCAGACTTGTCTTCATTTTCATTTTCGTTTCTTTTGGCCAACTCATTTTCAAGTACAAATCTCTCAAGTGACAACGATGACGTCTTTTTTTTTATGTTTTTTCTTTAACCTGATACTGGATATATATATATATATATGTATATATATATATATTATAGCTACTATTGATAGTTGGTAGTTAGTTAACAATTTTTGTCATTTTCATTTCGTTTCGCCCTCCGGCAGAATGACGTCTAAAATTGTTTCTCTGTTTTTTTCTCTGCTCAGCGTGGAAATTGCTCTAGTTTTTTGTTTTTTTTGTCGCTTTATTATTTATGATATGTGTGCTATGATCGAAGCTAAAACCTGATCAACGATGAGACGCATATATCAATATATCATTCTATTAAACTGATGTATATATATATATATATATATATATATAGAACCTTATTGGTTTTTTTTTTCGCTTGATGTTTTGACCGGCTGTTGCTTTGTATGTTGCTTTTTACACCTTTTTAATTGTGGGTAAACACACATAACACACACACACACACACACAAACACACGCAAACACACACACATACTTATATATCACATATACATGTACATATACAGACACACACACACATAAATACATACACTTATACGCAATTAATTAAAGCTCTCTCATTGCATTCAAGGTTAACGCTGGCTCGAAGCGCTCTTGGGTTTGTTCCATTGTTGTTGTTGTTGTCGCTGTTGTTGTTATATTGTTGTTGTTGTTCCCTTGTTGTTGTTGCTGTTTAGTTGGTTAATTTAGAGCTTTAAATTAGTGTAGTTTACTTTCAAAACACTTTACTTTTGCTTTCAAAATACGCATTGTTATTGCTGTTGTTGTTTCTTTTATGAGTTTATAAATGGGTGGAGTAATCATTAAGCCAAGCCAAGTTAAGTTTTTTTTTTTCTTTTCTAGATAAATCTCAGTATTCATTAGATGTGCAAAACTGTTATAAATTAATGTAGTTATTACTTATAGAGTAGGAAGGAAGAAGTGCAACAAAATGTTAATATTATAAAAAAAAGATTAATAAATATAAAAAAAAACTGGCAACTTGTTGAAAATGTCTTCAATTAAAATGTTAATTGAGCTCAATATGCAAATGATATTGATTATAATAAAATTATTATTAAATGACTTGGTGTTGTCACGTATGTGACAATGTGAAAAGATTTGCCTATACAAAGTTGAAAGTAGATTTGATTTCAAGTTCAACCTAAAAGATACCTATTAAATTAATATAGATCTTAAAGTTATAGATACTCTTTTGGCACAACATACTCTATGATAATGGGATACACATGAGATGTAAGTACGTTGATTATAAAAGATATAGCTTTGCACTATATATACCCTAAATAGGTAGAATCAACCTCTGTTACATACGTGACAATATGAGACATCTATATAATCGATTCAGTAGGTTTTCCTATACAAAATTAACCTATGACTGTAAGGAAAACAGTTTAAAGTTGATCTATATAAATGCTCTATAAGAGAAATATGCTCTTATTATAGTTTAAGAAGAAGCTTAAAGTTGAAACTGAAAGATATAACTATGATCTATATAGATACTCTATCTGTAAACATCCTCTGAGAAAGTTCCACATTCACTTTAATAGAGGATACTCATCATTAAGTACAGTTGTAGATGAATCTAAGTAAAACTCAGCAGCTCTGGCTACATTTAAATAGAACGCCGTAACATTTACATTGTATTCAACACAGATTGATGCCTTCAACCGTATCTGTGTCTTTGTTAATGTATGTGTATATCTCTATGTATATGTGTGTGTGTCTGTCGTTCCAATTAATATACAACTCATCTCCTGTGCTGCATTGCAAATTATTTTACATAAGGCCGCAGCGGGGGCAACTATCTATCTATCTATATATATATATATATATATATATATATATGAGTTGGAGTGATCTATCGATCTTTAGAGTGTTGGGTGTGGACTCTTTGTTATTTGTTGTTGTATTGGTTATAGAGATATTGATATTGGTATGAGTATTGGGTATTGGGTATTGGGTACAGGGTATTGCTGGGTGTTGGGTGCTGCTGTGGGGCGTTTTTCCTTGCCGCAGCGAATGCTTTTCATTTAATCGATTTGCGTATTTCGGGCAGCGGTAATTGCAAGGCAACTAAACTCGGGCAACTTTCATTGCGAGGCCGTCGTTGACTTACCCCAAACCCCCCTGCTTCACTCTTTTTCTCTACAGTTAAATAGTTTTCTGCTACCTTTTTGGCTCCTCCAACTGAATGTGGATTAAGTGTATGCCAAGGCATTAAGGCAACGGGCGATGGCTTTTCATGGGTCTTTTACAGTCTCTTGGCTGTTGTTTGTTGTTGTTGTTGTTGTTGTTGTTGTTGTTGTTGTCTATTAGTTGTTGTTGTTGGCTGTTGTCTACTGTTGACTGTTGATTTTGCAGTCGCTGCGTAGCCTAAAGTGATTTGTTTTTTAGATTTTCAAAGTGATTGCGGTTATCGTTGGGAGTCACAATCACAGCAGTTGGAATTGAAAACGGAGCCATCGTCATTGCTCTGCTTACAACATCAAATACAAATTACAAATAACAACAACAACAAGAGCAACAAAATGAAGTTGAAATTGAAAAAAGAGAGAAGAAAAAAAATCAGCGCACATTCCAGTACAGAAAATGTGTAACGCAATCAAATCCATCGCTTCCGGTTTAAGGCGCAATTAACTGCCTTGGATTACGTACGCCAGTGGGCACATCTCAGTGCCGCTCACCTAACCAATCTCATCTTAACCAACTTGATCTTGGCTTATATTATATATACATATATATATACATTTGTAGCGCAATGTCTAATCATTTATAAAGCGTATATATATCTCTATATATATATATATTTATATATAGCAGTCATGGTCATCATTTCGCCCATTATATACAACATTTCACTTACTTTTATATATATATATATATGAAGTATATATATATGTATGTACAACTCTCACATAATTGGCATCTCTTTTGAATGCTCTTTACTGATAGTTAAATTGATGAAATGTCATAATTTTTGTGCGTGTAATTTTCCTAATTGCCAATCCAGTTAGAAAGTTGCTCGCCAAACATTAAATCAAATGATATTAAATATTGTGAGAGCTCTGAAAGGATATTGTTAGTGCAAGAATAAAGCAATTAACTATGTTAGACGTAGCTTTAAACTAGTGTAAAATAACTCACTTTATCACTATATAGAGTAAGGTTACTAAACATCTTTTCATAACTTCTCAACTAACAGGTTGAAATTTTGATCGTTATTATGCACTTCCCGTAACGAGTATTAATCACCTTTCTACTATGAATACACACACACACACATAGTTGTAGATATGTGTTAGCTAATTAACTTCTTAACAGTTCCTTTTCTGCTTTATAAGTACGCTTAATGATGTTCACTTCTATTATAACTTCGACTATAGTTTATCCAACCCATTTACCAAAAAAAAAAAAAAAAAAAAAACCTGTACGGGCTAGAAGCCACTCACTTGGTCATTCATTCAGTCATTCATTCACTCGCTCAGTAACCTCCAAGATGTTTAAAATTAATGATCTGTTTTGGTGCTTCTTTTACGCCCATCTGGCACTTCCACCGGTTAATGCCACTGCCACTGCCACAGCCACAGCCACAGCCACAGCCTCAATCTCAGTCTCAGTTATAGCCACTGCATGACCAAGACAATTCCAAGACAACCATCGAATTCTATTTAAAATTAAATTAACCTGCTTAATTGGACCCACCACCAATCTCTACAACATAACAAATCCCCCCTATCCCTCCCTCCACCATCCCACTCAAAAAAGAAAAAAAAAAACCCATCCAATCTCATCCCAGCCCCATATACCATCCCATAATGCTGAGACGCGCCTAAAACATTCACTCCACGCAAATGAAAATCGAAAGGCGCTACTAATCGCCTCAATGCCTATAAGTAAGTAGATCTATATACCGTTGTATATATGTATATATATATATAAATATATGTGTATAAGTATATGCAACTGTTTTTTGTATATACTTCAATCTAAACTGTGGCACGTTCAAAAATTTCGTGCATTTAACGCATAAATGAACAATTTGGATACAGCTTGTTGTTGTTGTTGTTTATGTTGTTGTTGTTGTTGTTGTTTATATTGTTGTTGTTGCTGCTGTTGTTGCTGTTGGGAGGCTTTGTGCTGTGGCTTAAATGAAGGCGATCTTAAACCCTTTCACCCTTCACCATGAAGGCTGCTGTGATGGCCAGCTGGCTGCCAAATTTAGCAAATTCGATTTGATTTTGATCGCTCAATTAACGCGTAAAAGTAACATGTCAAATGCTATTAATCACTTTCGAAAATAAAACAAAAAAAAAAACACCCAAAAAAGAAAAAAAAATTGAAATTAAATGAAAGAAAATAATTTTAGAAGAGCAGCTTACAACATGTTATTAACAGTAAATCCCAAAATTGAAAAGTAAAAATACAAAAAAAAAAAAAAAAAATATAAAAAATTACGGAAAAAAACTACAAAAAAAAATATTTAAAAAAACCAAAAGAAAATAAAAAATATTTAAAAAAAAATAAATAGAAAAAAAGTACAAAAAAAAGTACAAAAAAAACTACAAAAAAAGTACAAAAAAAAGTAACAAAAAAACTCTTGTAAGAGTGCTTCAGTTCAGAGGGCAATACTCAACTATATAAACAAAATGTTAACGAAAGTTTTATTAAGACATTAAAATTGAATTGAGCTACACTTAATATAACTGTAAAGTAGTATATAATATGTATAGCATAGATATTGCCTATAGCTGACTTGAAGGATTGGAATTTTACATGTGGCTTAAGCTACTTTCAACTGCCGCTTGCCCTTTACAAGCTGCACGAGCGCTAAAAGAAAGGCAGGCAAAAAAATGAATGAAAACAACAAAAAAAAAAAACAATAATAATAATAATAATAATAAAAAATAATATTATAATTTGCTCGTGCCGCTGGCAAAAGTGCGTGAATTTAGGCGTAACCCAAAAATTATATAATTTATTATTTCTTTTGATTGGCAAAAATTAAAAAGTATCTTTAGCTGAAGCTGAAGCTGAAGCTATGTCTGTGGCTTTGGCTGTAATTCAAGCTGCCCCCCCCCTCCCTTTTTGGACAACTCAATTCGCGCTGTTTGGCTTTTTGAAGTCAACTCTGCCCAAAATAGAGAGAAAAAAAAGATCCAAAAACAAAATAACTAAACTAAACTAAAAATGCTGCGTCATTACTCGAACTTCAATTTCATTCATTCATCAATTACAATACAATATACAAAAGTCGAACGAATGAACGAACGAATGAACGAATGAACGAATAAGGCGCTGAAGCCTTGAAACTTGCAGATATATAGATACATACATACACACACAGAGACATACAATAAATCATATCTGCATATATGCATTTGTAGCTGTGTGTGTGTGTTTTGTATACATATTAGTTGGGAATGACATTAAGTTTTATATTCGTCGGGAATCCTGTGATTTTGCTTATTAAATGTGATCTGAGTTTTGCTACTTTGTACTTACATGCTTAATGTTGTGTGTTGCTGTTGTTGCAGTTGGTGTTGCAGCACCAATTTTCTAGCCTCTTCTAGTTTAATTGTACAACGTTTTCTTGTTGCAGTTGCAGTTGCAGTTGCTGCTGCTGCTGCAGCAGCTATAAAATCCGCACGGATATCCGTTGGCCGGCAGGAAGAAATCAACATTTGAACACCGTTGGGGCTATTGCAGCGTTTTACGGATGTTGATAACTTCGATATTGCATTGGCATTGGCTATACCTATTTTATATAGATATAGTTGATCTTGTTTTTGTTGTTGTTGTTGCTAATGTTGTTGTTGTTGTCATTCTGCAATAGAAACGTGCAACAACAAGCACAAACGTTCAACAAGTTGAATAGCCGACGGCACGTCTGATATTCCTTTTTTTATGTTTTTATTGTTGTTGTTTTTTGTTCAACTTTTTTTTTGTATTTTTATTATTTTTTGTATATTAATTAATTGTCTTGTGGCTTTATAAAGGATGTTGTTTTGTTGTTGTTTTTAGCTATGTTTTTTAATTAAAGTTGTTGGCGCTGCAGCAAACAATATTTTGAAATTGATTTTGATATCAATTTGTATAAATTTTATTTAGTTATAGGAGTTTCAGTTATATATACTAGAAACTGTTGATTACACTGTAAGAATTTAATTTATATTTTAGTTATATATATTATAAACTATTTTATGTAATAGTTAGAAGTAGTTACAGTTATATAATAGTAGAAATTTATAAGCAATATAAACTCATTTTATTTAGGCATGAAATTTGTTGGTTTTTCCTACAAATTAACAGCTGATTTGAAGTTCAATATTATTTATACACTTTGTACAAACTGTAGATTGATTTATGGGCTTAACTAGTTATTGTATATATATATATGTATATATATTTATATTTATATATACTAATTAACTGTAATTGTCGTATTATACTCAATGCACGCGTTGACACCAATCCAAACTGAGCACTTCCCAGTTTCGCTTAATCGGTTTGCTCTGACTTATATCTTATACATATATATATCTATATATATGCATATATGTATTTGTTTTTATATACATGTGTATGTGTGTTACATATACAAATAGAAGTAGAAGTATATATAGTGTGTATTAATGCATTTCTTGGCTATAATCTTTGCTCATTATATTTTATAATTTCATTATGGATTGTCTATTTATATATATATATACATATGGATATATATATATATGAAGTATATTTAATGCCTGCCCATAATCATCATCAGCCTGTACACATGTGCTGCAATTTGTTGCTGTTGTTGTTGTTAGCTTAAGTTAGTTTTGCATTTGCGGTTGTCACAATTTGCATTAATTGCATTTAAGTATGCAGTTATCATTGATTTAGCACCGATATTTACTTATAGATTATATAGTTCAGATATCTGTTACGGCTACTGGGCGCGCCTGTAAGTTAATATATATATTTATATATATATATCTATATCTTTTAACGATTTCTGCATAAATTTCTTCATTTATCTTTTTGTGTCATAATTTTCTAAGACATTTTATGGACTTTGATGGAGCAAAGTGAATAGAAAATGAATTTGGAATTATATTAGTATAATTAGTATCTATATATGGTTTATATTCTTTTTTGATCTTTATGTTCTAATTGTTTGAAAATTGATTTTTATAAAATTTATTTACATTGTTTTCGATTTTTGATTGCACTTTGAAAATTATAAAATTTTTGAGATTATTTACACTTATTATAAAATTTTGAATATAATCCTTAGGCCACGCCTATACACTGCACTTGGTTTACGCATTAGCGGTACATTTATAATTTGTACCGTTATCTTAGCAAGAGTTACGCGCGCGCGTTCTACGCGAAACGTTACGTTACGTTACGTTAAGTGTGATTAGTTTACGTTTTTGTTTTTTTTTATTCTGACGTACGCTTAGTTGGGGGCCTTACGTTTGGTCGATCGTCTTGAATTTTGGCTGGGGATTGTTGTATGTGGCTCTTGTTGTGGTGCTGGTGGTGCGACCGACAAGCGACAACACGACCAATAGCTTTGAGACCGTCTCACGGACTGATGATAGGCGGCCAGCGAGCAGCTTCACAGTCAGTGGCAGAGTCAGAGTCAGAGACAGAGTCAGAGTCACAGGCAGAGTCAGAGGCAGAGTCGGAGTCGTCGAAGCGTCAGTGGCTCAGTACCTCAGTGCAAAGCGTTTTCGATTTCCTAATAATAAACGCAAAATAGTTATACGGGCAGCAGCGACGTCTTCTCTCTATGTATGGGTGCTCTGAATGAATACACAACAAGCCCCGAGACGAGTACTAAAGACGATGAGATCCACAGCCAGTCAGTCGGCTGAATGCGCTGATCCCAGCAGCAGAGCAAAGCCAAACACAGTTGAGCTGAGCAAAGCAGAGCAGCAGCAGCAGCAGCAGCAGCAACAACAGAGCAAAGCAGAGCAGAGCAAGAGCCGCGCAAAGCATTTTGAGGAAGTCTAGAGACGATGCAATAAATCGAAGCTAATACACTTCTTTCTTAATGTAGAGCACACACCACAGCTCGAACGATCCACAATACCAACACACACACACATACACGAACAAACATAGAGCAACAAATAAAGCAACAGCTGCAGCGGCGACTTCGGCAATTGCCTAGACAAGTTTAGCAGCCGAAGCAATAGCTGCAATAGCAGCAGCGGCAGCAGTAGCAGCCGCCGAAGCAGCGACGCTGGCAGACAAACAACAACGGTAAATGAGGCAGTCGTTGGCTTAGACGCGTGCATCCTGCACAGCTGCGACTGTTTTTTACTCAATGAAAATAGCAGTCGCTGCGCTGCCGACATTAAACAGCATTCCAATTGCATCCGAAACTGGGTGGAGATCTTCCGCCCAGCACGAGTCGAGCGCTTCGTTAAACGATTGCGCTGTGCACGAAGTTATAGCCGAACAGTAAAGTTCCACTTACGTTCCACAAGACAACGAGTATAAGCTAAGAAACGAAACACACACAAAATACGTAAGAAAAAAAAGTAAATAAAATACAAACAATAAAACAAAAGTGAGCGTGTTGAGGCTCGGCTCTAGTTGCTCTAGCAAACAGTCGCAGCGTGCAGCTCACGGCGGCAACATCAACGACAGCAACAACTACAACAATAGAGCTGCTGGCTGCTCTATGCTGACTGCTGACTGCTGACTGTTGGCTGCTGGCCAGTTGGTCATGTCCAAAAGACCAAGAAGAGCAAGTCCAGGGCAGCTGGAGCTCGTAATTAAGCGGCAGCTTAAGATAACTTTTAACTGACTGACATGGAGAATGGAAAGTTCAACTAAGTCTTTCACTCGCCGAACGATTGTTGCTGGCGCTGCTGCTGTTGCTGTTACTGATGTTGCTCTTGCTATTGCTATTTGCTGTTACTGCTGATGGCGATTAACATACGAGACACATGTGGCCGACCAAATGGGAGAAGGGTTTACTGGCTTTGACTGTCCTACTTCTATAACAGATAAAACTCCCTCCCTGTATGTGTATGTGTGTATGAGTATGTACGTGGTGTGTGTGTGTGTGTGTGTGAGTGTGTTTGTCCATGACCATCCATGTTCAAGTCCATGTCATGTGCCTTCTTTCAAAGTACTTCATGATGTCTGCGGTTGGTTGTCTTCTACTTCGTATTTTCCTACTCCTTCTGCCTCTACCTCTACCTCTTCCTTTTCTACAGCTACCTCCTCTTCTTCTTCATTTTCTTCTTCTGCACGAAATCGATCAAATCAAAAATGACTTTGTGAAGTGACTAACTGCCTAACTGCCAGCTGCCGTGGCCTGTTGCCAGCTGCCTACTGCTTACTGCTTACTGCATGCTGACTGCTTACTGCTTACTGACTGTGTTGCATGCAACATGCCTGTATGCAATGCTGTCTAACAGTAGCGGTCGCCTCTCTGATTTTGGCTTGCTTTGCTGCTTGTTTAAATTTTTGAATGAGTTGAAGTCCAAGTCCATGTCCATGACTGAGTCTTAACTAAGAGTCTAAGGCTGAGGCTGAAGCTGAAGCTGAGGCTGAGGCCGTTGCTAAACACAACACAACACAACACAACACAAGGCAACACAACAGCAAGAAGACAACACAACACTTCAAAATGAAAGCACATTCCCTTGTAGAAATTGTACCGTTAGGCGAGGAAGGCTAACAACAGGTACCTGCAGTGTTACCTGGCGGATCGTTTGTCCGTTTTTATGGCCAAGCAACCAAATCTGACAGACTCGCATCGTCCTCCTCGTCAGCACAAACATAATAATGAACCATCATTATTAACAACAAACATCATTATCATCACATCATCATCTAACATCATCCAACACTTGGCAGTTTATGGCATAGATTTGCAAATCGCAGTTCCTCTATTATTGTAGCTGTTTGTTGTGGTTGTTACTGTTGCCTGCAACACAACACAACACAACAGCAACTGTTGCTGTTGCTGTCGCTGTTGTTATTTCTACTGATGATCTCTTGCTGTTTGGCCGCGTGCCATGCCGTCCTCTTATTTATTTGAGTCAATGAGTTCACAACTATTTTTTTTTTTTTAGTTTTTCTCCTTTTTCTATTTAGTTTTTGTTTTTGTTGTTGTTGTTGTTTTTTTTTCGTATTTGAACTTAATGGGTTTTTGTTTCCATCTCCTTGAGAAGAGATTTTGTGTGGCATGTTGCATGTGGCTAGGAAGCGTCTTATTGCCTTGCACTGATTGATGACTGGATAATGGTTAAGTGGCAAGATGCTGATATGTGCAATGAGTTGTGGCCTGGCCCCAAAACCAAGATTAACTGCTGCAAGGCACTTAATGAGCTGCAACTCACTACGAAACGTATAATTAATTTATGGAATGGCATTCAGTATTTAATTTAAAGATCAATACAACATTTAATTACTTTCTAGTCTTCATATAAAACGATATATATTATATAGATCCATATATATAAAATGAATAATAAAACTTTTTCTTAAAAGATATTTTAGAAAATAGTTTATAAAGTTAAACTTTATTGCCTGGGGAATACTTTATGTAATTGAAATAATTTATAGTTATACCTCACTATAAATAGTACATATATATATGCTGATATATAAGTAAAAATAGTTATCAAAGTGCAACCTAAGATGCAGCTGCTGAAGGCATTCCTAAGGACATTCGGAGTGTTTCGGAATTGCCATAAATTCTTTGCTGTTTGAGCTCAAAGGAATATATAATCGGATATATGAAAATTGCTTTATATATAGTAGAATATACAATATGTATTAGCATGTGATCTGTATAAAATATCAACTGTTATATATATATATATATATATAGTTTCATTCCACAATCTGTTGCCCACCCAAGTGCCCAATTTTGCAACCTTTCTATTTTTGCATTGGAGATCAAGATCGAGGTCGTGTCAGTATAAATCATGTTTAGCAATGCAATGAAAATTTCCTGAATACTTCAAATATTTCAATGTTATTGTTATTACTAATACACATATACATATACATACATATATATGTGTATAAATCTCATGTTGAAGTACGCGAATGGTACATAAAATAATTAGCATAAACGCGACTTCCATTCCCATAAACAAACGATGCCATTTAAATAGTTAGTTGCTGTAATGCATAATTGATATGTTTAATATAATTAGTCAGTCTGACTATACCAACAACAACAACAGCAACAACAACAACAACAGCAGTAACAACAAATGAGTTAGTTTAAAAAACGTTTAGTTTATGGTTTAAGCCTTTTACTAAATGGCCAATTGAAATAGCAAATGCAACAACAAAAATGCAAATAAACAATTTGATCAATTTATGCACAAAAAATATTAAACAAAACTGAGTACAACAGCAACAACAACAGCAACAGCAATGGCCGGTAACAACAACTGCGACAACAACAACAACGACAACGTTTAGGAGCTTTAACACCTGCGCAAACCGCGCAGCTCCGCCTTCTCTTGCTCCTAACTTAAGTCAACGGCAACTGCTGCACATAATTGGCTCGAAAAAGAAAAAAAACACATATATATATATATATATATAAATATATATATATCTATATGTATATATAATAATAAAAAGCTCGTAAAGTTTTGTTGGGTTTTGTGTGTGCGCAGAAGACCCGCCCGCCAGTTGTTGTGTTGCTTGTTATTTAAACGTTTTCAAATCGCGCAGCGAATGAAAACGAAAGAAAAAATGAAATACATCGAAAGTGAGCATATGTATATATACATATATATATATATGTGTGTATGTGTGTGTATGTATTTATCTATATGTAGATAGCCAAGACCCATAGCGATGCCCGACGATGTTGTCGACGTATCAGCGACGCGCGCGCGCGCTTCGAAACTTTGCAAATCTCTCAAAGCACTCGAAGAGAACGCGTTGTTTACTGACTAGAGATGGGTGGCAGAGGTGGGGGGGTTTACATATTGAGTTTGTTGTATTGAAATTGACAAGGCATATATAGTATATGGCTTATAACGAGTGCGAATACGATTACCCACCATATACCGTATATCAAAACAACATAGCAACATCATATAACATCGTATAACATCGTATAACTACACACTATCATCATCATATATAGAAGTATAACAAACACTGCCAAGTTGTCGTCTCAGTTACAGTTGGTTACACAGTCAGCCCCCAAGCTATATAGAGTTTTATATCTTTTTTTCTGTTATTTTGGTTTTCTTTCCTATAAACGAACTAATACGAACCGTAACGAAATGTAGAATTTACGATGTTGTAGCTAATTTCAAATACACTTATAGAAAAGGGTTCAGTGGATGAATAGAAGATGTATACACTTATGGAAAAGGGTTCGCTGGCAGAAAAGAACTTTACTTTCCAAAAGGAAATACCTTTTAAAAAGTGTTTCTTTTTAAGATCCTTTCTAAGTTTTAACTATCACTCTTTTGCTGGCTTAACCATCCCTATCAGAATTCTCTCTCTCTCTCTATGGATACATAGTTAGTGTATTAAAAGTGCGGCTTGGTGTTTCATATTCTATGCTATAGTTTTCAATTTTATGTTGTTGTATTTACTCGTGCGCTTTGAAGTTTATTATATGTCTCGTATATATATCTATATCTGTATCTCTCGCTCTCTTATGTATAGCACTAAACGTTCTACAATTGGCTCATTTAGCGGTCGCCACTGCGTAGCAGCAGCAGGCCACTCACACACACACAAACCTACACTTAGACACCCTCTAGCATGCTCATAGCACACACACACACACATACACCTAGCATATATATATGGCAAACACGTCGTTGCTGTTGTTGGTGTTGTTGTTGTTGTCGTCGTGTTGTCGTCGTTCGTTTCTAATTATACGATAGGTGCGCTACGAGCCATGAAACGTGCGGGGTCTGACCTTCTCTCTCTCTATCTCTGTCTCTTTCTCTCTCGCACTTACCTAAACGTTTAGGAGCTGCCCAACTTTGCGGCTGAATCTCTGGCTATGACTCTGACTCTGAATCTGTATCTAAATCGGAGTCTTAATCCAAGTCTATGCAACCTAACTGCAGGCTTGCATTTGCCTTTGGGGCATGGCGTCTTAAAATAAGTATTTTTTATTTTTTTTTTTGCTTTAGTCTCAGTTTTTGTTTTTTTTTTATCTCTATTTGAGATTCTTATTCACAGAGGGGGAATTATTATTAAATATTAGCTGGCAAGAGGCAATAAGCAAAAGGCTTCTGTGGCAGCAACTGTTATTAACCCAAGTGCTTATTTCCTACATATTCATACTCAAGCTGAGACTGAGACTCCGACTTAGATTGAGGCTGAGAGACTGAGACTCAGACTGGTACTTAATTATTGCATTTAGTTGGGGCAAAAAGCGAAAATGGTTATTTAAATGTTGGTCAAATTATTTCCTTGAGCTATACCATAGTGCGCCCACTTCAAAACATTCTAAGGCGTGGCCAAAACACTTAAATATTATTGCGTTAGTTTTGTCATAGAGGTCACTGCACATTCATCATCATTAGGTTGCTTAACTGAATCTCAATCTCAATCTGTATCTGTATCCGAACTGACATAAGACACTCTCCCTGTACACTTGAGCAATTTAGTATGCTAATTGAATTTGATTAAATATAGTTACAAGTTATTAAATCTTACTAAATTACTAGTTACACACTTAATATATAAATATATATAGTCTCCATATGGATTTAATGAGACTGAAGCATCTAACGACATTGTAAACTATTGATGTAATAAGTTATTGAATCATTTCAAATTACTTTTTATTTTTAGTCTGATTCTTAAATAATATATATGTAATTCATTTTACTTACAGAATATACTGCAACCTTGCTATATATATATATATATATATTATGGGTAAGTTCAACTTCTTTATACCGATGTGGCCTATTACTGTTCTTGACTTGATTTTTTTTTCTCGTTTGAAATATTTTTTGATATATTTTTATATTGATTGTTGATCATCTGCCTACTCTGTTAATCCATCCTTTTTTTGACTTTTTTATCTCAGCTTTTATTTATTATTTTTGTATTACTTGTTTCTTCTTCTTATTTGTTCAATACTTTATTTTTTGAGGTAACCAAAACAGGTAATCTGATATATTTGTCTAACATCGCTTGGATTTAAGCTCTGGCACAACATTTCCGCATTTGAAATGATTTTTAATTATTATTATTTTCAAAACGCCTACACACACACACATATATATATATACATACATATATACCTACTTGTACAAGATTGAAGACTATCGTTGGATGCTCTCGAAGCTCATAGCTCAAATGTCAGGCTTATTACGAGCAATATTTTTGAGCAGAGCAACAAGCCCACAACAAATAGCGAACATGCAGTGCTTATCAAGTGCCGCTGAGTAACGGATTTAGATTTATATTTATGTGTATACATATGTATACTTATATATGTCTGTTTATGTATGTGTGTGTGTGTGTGTGCATCTTTATGTGGGTGCCTAAGCTCCATTGATGACACGTCATTTCTGGCACAAACATCTTCGTCAAAATGTGTTAAGTCGAGTGGGAAACACACACAGACAGACAGACACACGCACACACGCACACACACACAAACACACAGAGACAGTTACAATTGAAATCAAAATACAAAAAGGCAAAAGCAAAAACAGGTCTTCCCAGATCCCCCCCAAAATACTCAGTCAAGAGTAAAGAAGAAAGAGGAGAGAAAAAGTGTCAATAAAATGTCATGGAAAGCCACTTAGCTCAACGAGTGTGTGTATGCATGTATGTCTGTATGTGTGTAGATCTCTATTGAGAGCTGGAGACAAGGCCTCACCCAAGAGCAAAGATTCAGGCACTTTAAACTTTGGCCACAAACGTTGCCAGCAGCAAAGGAGTTAACGCCAAAGAGGGGGGCAGTAGGGGATAACTAAAACATTTGTCAATTTTATCGACCACTTTTTTCTTCTTGTTGTTGTTGTTGTTGTTGTTGTTGTTGTTTGTATTCTTGCAGTTAGTTTCTATAGTTCTTTAGCTCTGCACAATTATTACTTTGATTTAAATCAGTCTACTGACCCAAAAGTTCAGCTACGGATATTGCAAATTTAATAATTGACTATGAGCCAGATCAAAAAAAAAAATTGAAAAAAATTTGTTACCAAGCTCAGCTGAGCTCAGCTTAACTTGGCTCAGTTCAATTCGGTTTGAGCATAAAGTAAAGTAAGCCAAATCAAAAGGGGCTTATTATTAATGCGATAACCTTGGCAGATTTAATTTCTTGTTCGCCAGCAATGATTTCCAACACTAACTACAATAATAATACCAACAACAACAGCAACAGCAACAGCAATAACAAATACAACAACAACAGCAGCAACAATAACAACAGACAATACAGAAGGAGAAGGAGGAAACATTGGCAAAACTTGCACAATTTTGACACTAAACTACAAACTGTCTTTTTGGTTGTTGTTTTCTGTTGTTGTTGCTGTTGTTTCTTATTGTTGTTGCCTCTTGTTGCAGTTAGAGCATTGGTTTGACTGCTGCCAGTTAGTTAGTTGCATATTTAATTAAGATATTGAGGCACAAAATAGTGTTGAACAATGGTACATGATTTTTGCTTGTTGTTGGCAGCACGAGTCATCTGAGCTATGCTACACTGCAAGAAATAAGTGTGTAAGTCATCAATCTTCATTCCTTAACTTCTTGATGCGACCATGCAATGGCTTAGTGCGTTCATCAAATTGTAGATGTGTGGGTTCAGTGGATACCATATACCAGGATACAAAGACATTATCCTTCCTGGGCTCCATAGTTATTTTGGATTCGTTCTCAAGCCAGTTCTTAACTATATTGATGTCCTTTATGGCACCTTCCATAACGCCCATAGCAGTAGCCTTTGTCGGTTTATAGGTTATGTAACCCTTCACTCCAGCTTGGCGACAAGATTCAATGAGTTTTTCTTGTTCCTCTCGTGCCTTTGGATCGATATTCTTGAAATGGAATTCCACTTCGAAAATGGTGTCGCTTGTTATGATACCTCCATGCAACTTGCATACATTCTCAGTCTTGCAGAAGAGGCATCTTGTTTTATTATCCTCATCGACGTAGGTTGGCATCTTGGGATCATTCCCTCTATATAGATTAGCCTTCTTCTTGGCCAGTTGCTTGTTAACTTTGCTCAAATCGCGAGATTGGCTGGGACTTTTGAATGGATCCATTGGATTTGCCATGTTGCTTGAACCAGAACACAATTGAAAATGAAATTTTCTTTAATGAAAAGAAACTCTATCAGAAATGTTTGACATTAAAATCAAAGTAAAAATTAAAAGAGAATACATTTAAAGTTTTGTATAAAGAGTTTTGTTGGTAGAAGTTGGCTTTGTTTTACTGTTCATTTATTTAAATTCAAATCATTAGCCAAACAGACTATATAATAGACTATTTAATAATCAAGGGAATATATTTTTGTTGTGTGTTTGAAAATGTCGAATGAAATGAAATTTGAGCTGAGCGAACAAAATGCCGTTTATAGGTTATCCTATAAGTTGCGCATAGTTCATGGTAATAATATAATGCCACGTGCCTCAAAAAGAGCTCTCGAATTGGGTGTACGCGGCTATATAACGTTTACGCAGAGTGGTCGTGCTGTCAGTGGTGAACTTGAGGGTAATCGTGAAAATCTGGAACTAATGATGCTTTGGCTGGAACAGCAAACACCCAAAAATAGTGAGAAGCCCAACTTTGGTCAATGCCTGTTACAGTTGAAGCCAAAGTATGATGATTTCTTTTGCTGTTAGCTACAAATATCTTTGCTTCTTTCAAGTAAAAGAACAACAAAAAAATATAGCTAAAAATAAATATAATGTGCAACAACTACTCAAAATTTGTTTCAAGTGCACTCCATCTCTCTCCCATTCTCTCTACCATCCTCTCTCTCTGTCTAGGTCTCTCATAAACAATAACAATCAACCAGATAGCTATTGAACAATGGATCACTATGATGCTGCAGTTAGTCTATTGCTGCTGCTGCTGCGACTGCTGCAACTGCTGCTGATGCTTAGCCTGACGACCCAACGACTCGGGCTTGACTTTTCAAAGTCAAAAACGCGATTGTATCATCAGTTTTTTTTTTTTTTGTTTTTTTATACTATTATATAGATTTTTTTTTTTGATTTTTTTTGTGGTCTTTTTGTTTTTGGGGGCGCGGGTGACTGACTGTGATTTTTGTTGGCCATAAGTTTGGCAGATAAAATAGTCGCGAATTGCGAACAATAAGCCAAGTTTCTTGGCCTAGTCTGTTGGAGGAGCAGCAGCAGCAGCAGCAGCAGCAGCCAGCGGTGCCACTGCTTGGGGAAACAATCGAATCAATTCATTTTTCTAGGGCGTACTATGCCACTTGAACGTTGAACTGCAGACGCCCCAATGTTGACTACTGTGAAGGCGACTGATCGTAACTCCCAGCGTTCCATTGTTATTGTTATTGATGCCAGCAGCTGAAATCTCAGTTGCAGTTGAATTTGAAGCAGCAGCAGCAGCAGCAGCAGCAGCACTTGGTCTTGATCGTGCCTTGGCAGTAGTCATTTTTAATTTTATATTTTTTTTTTCTTTATCTACTTTGAATTTCGCAACACTTACCTACCTTCTCCCCCCACCGCCCCACTATAACTCCCATAACTCGTGCTGTATGTTGTGAGATTTATGAGCTTTGTTTAAATGGGAGCAGCGACAGCAGCAGCAGAGCTGCAGCATAAAAAAATGTTCTTGGAGTCGTTTGGCTGGGGATGTCAACAGGATTACGACGTAACATTTAACAGGCAATGGCAATGGCAATTCAATTAGACCTAAATGCTGTCAACAGGCAACCACTAATAACCAACAGCAACAGCAACAGCAACTGCAGCAACAGCAACAAAAACAGCAACAGCTGAGACACAACCAAGTGTCGTCGTCTGGCCTATGTCTGTATTGTGTGTCTTTTGTGTGTGTTGCATAATATTTTATGCATGCAGAGCGCGCTTGCATATTGCAACATGTTGCCAATGTTGCTGACGCCGCTGCTGCTGTTGCTATTGCCTGATGATGATGATGCATAGCCTCCAGAATGGCAACAGCAACAGCATAAAATAGTAACAACAACAACAATAACAACTACAACTGTTGCTATAACGCCCCTCCCTAAAAGACGACGGTCCTGCGCCAAGGCATCCAGCTGTGAGCTGTGAGCTGTGAGCTGAGCTCCGCTTGTCTCTCTAAAGTGTGTCGAATATTCAAGTGAAAATTTCCCGCATAAAATAACGAGGGTAGCTTTAAAAGTTGCCTATCTATGGTAGACACAATCAATATATAATTTGCATATAGAATAAGAGGGAAAAATTAGTTTTTATAGAAATGAATTTGTTGTATCTTTTGACAGTTAACACTTTGCCTACTTTAAAGACTTGCTTCAAATTTGCAGTTAAAAATAAATGAATTAAAATCAAAAAACTAATTAATTAAAATCAGGTATAAAACACTATTTGATATTAACGTTTATACTAAAGATTTACACTTTATAAACCTGACTAAAAGCGACTGCTTAATGCAAATTGTCCTCCACTTTTTGTTGCACATCAATATACAATTTGTAATGCTCTTTTTGACCTATATCAAGCAGAGTATAAAAACGGTTTTTATACCCATTTATAGAGTATTTCAAGCAGTGCTTATGTACCTGTCAATCCACCCTCGCAGACCTCAAGAGTCAGTCAGTCAGTCAGTCAAGGCGCAAAATGCGAGTGCGGCGCTTGTCTTTGCTTTGCTTTGTGTTGGTGTCGCTATCATATGAGCTACTATCCATACTTGTATACCTATATATACCTATAACTATACCCATACCATCTGCAAATGCAACTGCATAAGTATCTGCATGTATGTGTATGTGTGTGTGTGTGTGTATTGGTATGGCACATAGCTTTATAGGTGGGTAGCTCGCCTGCCTTTCGACTGGTATTCGAGTCGTATACGTATTTGATTAGAGACTTGGGCGCTGACGCCAAACTTGTCGTTACAGTTGTTCTATGTTGTTGTTGTTGTTGTTGTTGTTCTATGTTGTTCTTGTGTTGGCTCTTTAAGTCGAACAATTACATTTTAAGCGTAGCACAACCTTGGATACCGTTATGTTCTTTTATATATATATATATATATACTTGGATTTGCTGGGCGTGTGTTGTGCCTCGTTGTGGGTAAAACTTAACACAGCAAACAATATTTATAATAAAAAAAAGATTGATTAAATATATATTAGAATTTAGTTAATAATTAATAAAGTATTAGTTTAATGTCTTAAGATAGCTAATTAAATGGAATTACTATAATATTTGCATTATTTGCATTTATTTGCTTTAAATTTCAATTGCTTATGGAATGCAATTCATATTATTTTAAAACTGTTTTTGTTTTTCTATAATTTGCATATTATTCTTAAGAGTTTTTCAGTTATATAATTGTTTTTTTTCCCTTTTTTTTGTGATATATTCTAAATTGTTTTACAAACAGTAGTCGTCAGCGAGTTCTAAACAAAATAGAAAAATGTTCATTGGGTTAATGGGGCTAGCACACCGCTGGGCTAAACACGATTCAGCAATCTGCAAACGTCTCGTTGACTTCAACTTCTTTGGCAACAACAGTCGCAATAGATCGCCAGTCATAGCATTGGCTAGACCACAGCAGAGCTAGACAGTCATCCACAGTAACCAGCCAGTCAGCTAGTAAGCCAGCCAGTAAGCCGGGCCAGGCTAAAAGCGAGTCGACCACACCCGCACACTTCATTATTTTTATGTCGCCTGTGGTGGTACGATTTAAACGACAACAACGACGGCTGCAACAGTACGAAATAGTGATTAAGGGGGGGACACACAGATCGGATGAGAAAGGGGTGGGTTAACTGAGGGAACTGTAGACTGCGGCACGACATTCGTTGATGGTGACGGCGGCGTCTGCGCAGACAGAGAACCCCAAAAGCAACTCAAGAAATTAGACGCATTCGACGTTTTGGAGCGAGCGACAAGTCAAAGAGTAGCTCCAGAGCCAGACTTGAGATCAAAGCACAAGGCACAAGGCACCCAGGCACGGGTTTGCAGTTATTTTTTTTTTTTTTTTTTTGCTTCTCCATTTTGGTTATTGGAATTGGGGTATGGGCACGGGTTTCTGGTGGCTCCTTGAGCACACAACACATAGCAGCATACAGCACCCAGCCCAGCACAAGCAGAGGCAGAGGCGCTGGCAGAGGCACAGGCAGAGGCAGAGGCACATCTCATGTTGATGTTACAATTGCTGGTTGTAAGTTTGGTTTCGTTTGCAGTTGGGCTTCGAATTGGGGAGTTGGAAGTTTGCTTTTGGTTTTTGCTTTTGGTTTTGGGATCGTGCGCCAGCGCAAATGTGCCTAGTGGGGTTTGGAAATTTGTAGCGCCCCAAAAAAACTGCAAAGGAAAAAAGCTGAAAAAAAAAGCAGCTGCAACAGCAATAGACACAATAACAGCAACAGCAACAGCAACAGCAACGAAAACAACAATTATCTACAATTACAACAACTGTAGTCGTTACTGTTACTGTCTTAAGAGATGTTGTTGCTATTTTCATAGCAATTGTTGCTGCTTGTTGTTGTTGTTGTTGTTGCTGTTGTAGCATATTATACTCGTAGTAGTACGCCTTCTAATGCGATCGCTGACTCTTTGGACTCTAGGCAGACTTTAAAGTAATTTATCTTGATGTTTAAATCAATATTATCCCTTGCCAAAGCTTTTATTTCTACTATTATCTATATTTATATATATATATATATATATATATATATATCTTTTATTTTTAATAGTTTCTTTTTTAATGGAAATTTTCAATTTTCCAACGCTTGCGGAGTTTATTAAGGCACGAAATCAAGAATCGCGAATCGAATTTTGATGACGGGCGGGCGACATATCGATGAATGATTTTTCTTGTTTTTTTTGTTATATATAATTATAGCTATAGGCTTTGATCTGGTTTCATTCTGCTAGCTTAACTATATCAACATACATTAATATACCTCAATCTGGAAATGTATCTAGATCTGTAATTGTATCTACAACTGCATTTGTATCTGCAACTTTATGTATGTGGCATGCCGTCTCAGTAGGCAGTTGCGTCTGTGCTGTGCTCTGATCTGGCCCCTACGCCTATTGCTCTGATATACTATATATATATATATATATATATCGTATATATGGATATAGTTCTATTGTTCAGCTTATAGCCCGAAGAGCTGACGACTGTTTTGTTTGTTGTTGTGGGCGGAATTGTTTCGTAATTGTAAAATATGTTGTCATGTTGCAAGCGTTTTGTTGCTGCTCGTTTAGATGCGACAAATGCGGTACAGTTTAACATTGTGGCTTGATTAGTTGCAAGTTTTAATTGTATTGATATGAAGTTAAAGCAATTCTTTAGACTTATTTAAAACTATTTGAAAGTTAAGCTTCAACTATGCCTAATTAATCGCAGCTCCATTTTTTATTTTTTTTTTCTATTTTTTTTTAGTGGCTTGTAAATAATTTTTAGAGTTCATAAGTGCTATAATTGTGACACTTGAAACTTATTGTGCTACTATATGGGGCATCATTAAAAAGACGTTGTTTGGCGCTGTTGGTGTTGCTGTTGGTGTTGCTGCTGGTGTTGCTGCTTGCTGTTGCCGCCGGCACAACAGTGCGTATGAGTGTTGTCTCTGGCTCGTTGCGCATACGCCGCTTAAACGCGCTCGTATTTCGAGCGTTATAAAAAAAATATATAAATAAAATACTACACAACACGATGCCTAGCCGAATGGGCAACAAATACCAATACCAATACACACACACACATACAGAGACACATGGACACCGGCACGTTTTAGTGCCCATTAACGAGCAATTGCAATTTAAACTGGATCGCTCAGTTAGCAATTTGGAGCGTTGCTTTTATGCAACACAGCGTTGACGTTGTTGTTGTTGCTGACGTTGTTGTTGTTGTTGTTATTGTTGTTGTTATTGCTATTGCTGTGGTATTTTGGACAAATGTAGATTTTTTGCTTTTTTTTTTTATTTTGCCAAACACCAACAACAACAACGACAACGTTGGCGAGTTGAGTGGCCTGTGGGCCACCGAGCAGATTCGACGGGACGGCCTCAGCAACGTCCGCCCCGACAACGCCACGTACGCGCCAAGGCGTGCATGGATCGACTGACTTTGTCGTTGTTGCAGTTGCAGTTGTTGTTGTTGCAGTTGTTGTTGTTGTTGGCGGCAGCTTACAATGCATTTCATCAGGCAGCAGCTGCCTGGGCTGCCATGAGTCGAGACACACTCTTGATTTTGTGCCTCTTAGATTATACGTTACGTTTCTGCGTTCGCTTGGACCAGCCAAAAGATACATAGATATCGTTGCTTGTGCATATGTATATGCGTATGTGTGTGTGTGTGTATGTTTGTTGTATATTTCTTTGGCTAATAGCAAAATGTTGGCTATATGGCCCTGCTTCGTTAGATATAGATAGCATTCGATTTTCGCTGTGCCGGCTGCAGTTGTTGTTGATGTTGATGTTGCTGCTGCTGCTGCTGCAATTGTTGTTGTTGGCATGCCTTCCTAGGCAGATAATCAGGCAGGCAGCTTGGGCACAGTTGGTGCTGGCCGGATGGCAGTTGCTGCTGCTGCTGCCGCTGCTATTGCTGCCGCTGTTTGCAGCCGCTGCTGCTGCGCCTAATGCAAAAATTCGATCAGCTGCATTTTCAGATCTCGACCCATATTTTGCTATATTTTTGCTGCTGCTGCTGTTGTTACTGTTGTTGTAAATGTTGGTGCTGCTGTTGTTGCTGTTGCGGCTTAAACTGGTTTCGATTTGCATACACGTTGGACGCAGGAGTGCGATGAGTGTGCTTAGTCATATTGGGCGGCCATTAGAATGCCGCGTCGGGGCTGCAGTTGCAGTTGCAGTTGCCTCGACAGCAGCAACAGCTACAGCAGCAGCAGCAGTAACAGTTGCAACAAAATAGTAGTAAAAGAATATCCATTGGTCCCACCTAAACTAGTTTTCTTATAGTTTTTAGAGCAACAAACTTCAGTTTGCCACATTCGTTTCGTGTGCTCTTGTTGCCATTGCAGTTGCTGTTGTTGTTGTTATTGTTGTTGTTGTTGTTGTTGCTGTTGGTGTTGCATGTTGCAATCGATTGCGAAACGAAATGTGCGACCCACTGCGACTAATCTTCAGAAGCAACAACAGCCAACAAAATGCACACTGGGCACTCAACAACAACCAACATCAAAACAACAGCCTTTGCTTAAACTCTTGTGTTGATGTTGCATTGGCATTGTTTCCTTTGCTTGTTTGTAATTAAGCATACGTCGTGTGGCACATGGGATGCCAGCAAGTCAGCCAGCCAGCCAGCCAGCCAGCCAGCCAGCTAACAGATACTTTCACAATTTGCTGCTTGCAGTTGGTCAGCAACGACAACAACTGCAACAAGAACAACACAACACTCGTTGCCATTGTCGACAACAACTTCAAATTGTAACACACTCAAATTCTAAGGTGTGTCAAGACGGCCATTTAGATTGTGGTACAAGCATTATCTTTACTGTCTGTCGATGCCTCTATACACCCAGCTACACCCCCTTCTAAGCCGCCAGCACCTGCACCTGGTGCCAGCTGAGGTGTTCGCCTGATCGACCGCGTGTTGCTGCCGCCGACAGGGAAGGCCAAGAATTTGTCGGCTAATAGAGAATGGCGAGCGCACCTAATGATGCCAACTTCACTAGCTACAATATATAAATCAAAGCAACAAAATAAAAACAAAACGCAAAACATATAAAAAAAACATATATATATATATAAAAAGCCAAACTCTATACTTAAGTTGGCGAACAATAAAATTTTACTTAAGGCGATGAATTGCTGTAAATCTTTGCAAACAAAATTATGTTTAAGGCAAATAAAAAACTGTTAATCTATTGAGAAAAGTCTGAAATGGTCTAAAGGACACATATTATATATACATATTATATATACAGTAAAGAAATACTTTTTGTACCAAAATCGGACTATGAACTATATATATATTTAGTAAAGAAGTAGAGCATAAAGCTAGGTAAAGTTTCGCTCTCCTTGAGGGTTTATGGCTGTATCTCCCTTTCAGCTGGTGGGAAGTTTTGCACATCTTTAGCCTTCTTTTACTATATATCAACTATACTTGGGATCACTTTAACTCTATATCTCATCGCTATATCTATATCTGTATCTGTATCGAAGATTGCCATCAAAATATGTGTCGCTGCGTTACAATTTACAAGTTATGCATAAATCATTGAGCGCCAATGATGTTGTAGCCCAAACCAAAAAACAACAGCAATAACAGCACTGACAACAACATCAACAGCAACAGCAACAACATTAGCAGCAGTAACAGCAACATCAGCAGCAAACAGCAACAAACTCAGCTGCTGCAAACTGAGGCGTATAAACAAGCCATAAGCATTTTTTATGATCGCTTCTCAATTAAACAGGCCTAACAAATGTTGTTGTTGTTGTTGTTGTTGCTATAGCTAGGCAGACTGTCACAGACAACATATATATATATATTTGTATATATATATATATATATATATATATATCTGTAGTCTAGTCTGGTCTCGCTCGAGTTATCGCTGCCAATCGAATGCTGCGTTTGACGCAATTAAATTGTCACTTTTCGTTTTGTTGAGGCGATATTTAAGTGCACTGGTTTTACTTGAACCGCCTTGTTGTTGTTGTTGCTGTTGTTGTTGTTGTTGTAACAGCGAGACATCGTCTATATATATGTTATAGACAATCAAGCATATATTTACGATACATATATATATATATATATATGTTTGTATATGTGTGTTTATATAAACAATTTGCCGCCTTCCTTAATTCTTATCGCCACTATTTATGTACACATAATAATTTCGCATTGGCAAATTCTTGTTAATTAGCTAATTGCTACACACATACACACATAAACATACATATATATATAAAGTTGTATATATATTTTATTTTTACGATATCAACGCGTGTTCTGTGTATAGTTTTTTTTTCTTATTTTTGTTTTCAACTCTTTTGACAGTCATAACAATTTGTGCAATCTTATGGCTAATATCTTTTAAATTTAAACATTTTAGAAGCAATTTCAATTTCAATGAACTAATAAATAACAAATTTAACAAATTTTAAATATTTTCAGTTAACTTATTTAACAACTTTCAGGTTCAACTTTTTGTTGTTTGTCTTAAAAATAAACACATAAAATTTGCGCATAAAAAAAAGTGAATCTGAAGCAGTATTTAAACTTAAAATTAAACTAATAAAAGTTAATTGATTTAAACAAAAATTATAAACAATTATCAATAGTTAATTACATATTATATTTCTGTATTTATTATTTTTATTATTTTTATTATTTTTATTATTATTTTTCTATAGAATTTCAGTTTATTTTCTATATAAAATTGATTGTTTATTAATGGCAAAAAAGTGCGAATTTATAAGAGTTCATCTTTTGATATGTTGAGCTCAGCATCTAATGGCCTTAACAATAATCCCTTTGCCTTACTCAGGTCAATCAATATACCAACTTACAATACCATTATAATAATCCCTCGTTAATCCCAATTCAAAAGTTCGCACACAACTCTTATGGCTCTTATGTATAGCGCTGCCCTTTGGCTATTTAGCCGTCATTATTCATAAACCTCTCTCAGACATCATATATTTACACTCTCACACACATATATATATACTTGTATGTATTTATATGTATGTATGTATATATGTATGTACACTTGTTGCCACATACTAAAAGGCAATAACAACAATGGCAAAGCGAAACTAAAGCACCATTAAATATACCGTCGGCGATTTGGAACGCAATGGAGATCGTTTTGTGGGCGATTTTTATGGGCGTGCAAGATCTGTAGTTATTTTTATGATGCGGCGCTGCTTGACTATAACCTGGCTGCTAGCTGCTTGGTTGCACCAAAAAGCGTCTAGGATCATTGGCGGTGGCTCTAGACGTGATTTTAATGACTACTGAATGTGGTACACCACAATTAGTAGCTCGTTGGAAGGGGGGGTGGTGGGGGGGTGGAGGGAATCAAGGGTACAGTGTACCACAAGCATGAATCATCTACTGGACATATATATATATATATATATGTATATGTATATGTTAAACGTGGGTGATGCGTCTGCTCTGCTTTGAAATTTACTCACAAAAAAATAAACAAAAAAAAATCCTTTTTGAGATCTATAAAGTTGGCCTAATGATGCTTTTGGCCGCCTCTTTGTAATTACATAACATAAAAGTGACAATTGGCCAAACACGTGGGGCAATGCGATAAGAATCACACAACATATTGCGTTACGTATACGACACGTGTGCACCCATTGTATAAATGGAATTGACTCTCTTTCTAAGCCGCTATGTATAACGGACATATATCAAGCCAAAGCCCACGGATTACTCATTCACATCCGCAATTGTGTAACCAAATAGAGCCTCATGCTTGCCGCACATGGTGTCCGATCTGGATATGTACATTGATGTGAATATGGATGTGGATGTGGATATGAATGTGGCTATGAATGTGGCTGTAAATGTGGATGTTGATGCTGATGCTTATGCTGTTGCTGTTGCTGTTGTTGTTGTTACGGTTACTGCTGCTGATGTGGACACCGCACTCTCCACGCAACCAACCATTAAAAAGTGAATCCAGTGCCAGCTGTCCCAAAGACGCCACAAAGTTGCCACAAACTAAACCAATTTTTACAAAATATTAGAGCAGCAAATTAATGACAGTGCAAGCGGTGTAACAAAAAGCGAACACTTAACCCAAAGACGAATTTTTAATACCCTTTAAAAGAGTTATCTTGATAGAAGATATGCCTTAGCATAGAATGACAGACTTTATAGTAGCTTCCATTATCCTGTTCAACTGCTTAATATATACCCCATATGCCATCTCTTTCTTTCCGTTACATATACTATGCCATAGTTAGAACACCCCATTTCTGGTATAGAGTACAAAGCAACTACGCCTGGCGACTTTCAATTAAAAAAGAAGCAAAAAACAAGAATGACAATCTGATGTCGTCGTCGTCGTCGTTGTTGTTGTCGTTGTCGTTGTTTTTGTTGTCTTTCTTGTTGTTGTTGTTGTTGTTGTGTTGGTTCAAAGAAAAGCAAAAGCTGCTGGCCTGCAATGCAGTTGCTGTCGTTGTTGTTGTTGCTGCTGTTGCTGTTGTTGTTGCTGTACGTTTTTGTTGTTATTATTTTAGCTGTCGCAAAGCCAAAGCCAAGCCCGACTTCCAGCATCGAGTCCAAGTCCGAGTTGAGGTCCAAGCAATACAATTTACTAGCTTAGATGCTTGGCATGAATAAATAAAATAGCAAAGCACATTAACGCCCCACTGCAGCTGCCAACTGGCCGCCTTCGCTGCTGCTGCTGCTGCTGCTGTTGTTGCTGCTGCTGCTGCTGTTAATGCAGACTAGACCAAGACCAAAGACCATCCAAAAACGGCCGCCTGGCCGGCCAGCCGATCACCAGGCGAAACTTGAATCACCCCAAGAGTCAAAACCGAAAAACCGGACCGATAGATAGCACCCCGCAGCCGATCAAAATAGCAAAGGCTGCGCCAAAACGCTAGACCGCTGTGGCTCTTTGCCGCACAATTACAAAAGGAGCAAATGTTGCTAGCATCCAGGCATTAGGCACTAGGCACTAGGCAACAGGCAGCAAAGAAACGGGCGCGAAATGGCTTAAAGCAAATTGACGCCGCAGCCACAACAGCAGCAGCAGCAACAAAATGCCAAAGCAGCTGAGGAAAACACAAAACCAACGCGACTGTAGCGCGGCTAACAATTTTTTTTTCATTTTATTATTATTTTTTTTTATTATAAAAAATTTTTTTTTTTTTTTGCAATCCAGTCAAGGGTGTGGTGGCGTCGCTGTTGCTGCTGGCGTCGCTGTTGCAGTCACCACCAGTGGCCGGTGGTCGATGGTCGATGGTCGACTAGTCGGTTGGTCTCGTGCACGTCGTACCAGCAGCAACAACAACAACCACACCAAAAACGAAGATAGAAACAAAACAAACGAGTCACGCTCAATGCTAAAAACAAAAGACTTAGGCAACAAACTCGATGCGCGACGTGCGCAGCGAGCAGCAAGCTGCGGTCTCTGTGTTGCATGCAGCTCGCTGCCCGAACAAGTCTCTCTCGGCAGCGGCCTTTGATACAATTTTCTGACTGCTCGCCTGACTAAGCGACTGTCTGTCAACTATCCCTCTCTCCCTCTCCCTCTGTCTTTGTCTTTGTCTCTCTTTCTGCATGAGTGTGTTTTACTGGTGTGGGCACCCGCCCAGGCAAACGGCTGTTGCTGCATTGGCTACTGCCCATAACGGCGTTGTTAGTAAAGCAGCGTCGACGTTGACTGCGCTGCCGATTACCGTTAGCGCCAGTCAGTGTTACTCTTGGCTTTTTTTTGGCCTATGTATTGGTGTGGACTCCATTTATCTTGGCTCTCTCTCCGTCTTGCTGCTGTTCTCCTCTCTGGCATAAGTCAACACATCCAAGTCCACGTCCACGTCCATGTTCAACGTTCTCTGTCTTCTGTTCTGCTGATTTTTTTTCTATATCTTTTTTTTTCAAGCATTTTTCTTATATTTTTTTGCAGTTGTTGTTGTTGTTGTTATTTGTCTCGCTATTAAAAGCAAAAGTTTGCAATTAACAACAAGCGAAAATTGTTTTGTGGCTTGAATATCACATGTTGCATTGACTCTTTGGGGTTGGCCTTTTTCGTACTATTTATGCAACACGACACATAACATGAAATATTAGCAATAAATTTGTAAATGATTTTTTATTCAGCTTTGGTTTTCTTGGGTTTTCTCAGTTTTCCTACCTCTCCATTGCCACTTGGGGTAAACGGAAAAGAAAAACGATATGTGGGCTGGCACTTGTTACAATTTAATCAAAACGAAGCCAAAAATAGATAAAAGAAAAAAAACCAAAAACCAAAAATAAAAAGAATACATTTTTTTTTTAATTTTCAACTGCAGATTTTATGTGTTTGCAGAGGCAGATTACAATTTGTTAAGATTGGCTCTTAAGATTAGCTCAGATCTTATGACTATATGCATAATAATGATATTGATACAATGACTTAGGTATTTCCTACTAAGTAATCGGGCAATTAGGGTATATACGTTGCTTAGGCATTAGGCAATTAGGCAACAGATTGACAGTGTATCGAAAAGTGAAAGATAATTATTATTATATATATATCTATATTTTTTTTATTAATGGCAATCACTTTTCGATAACAACAACAACAACAAAATCAAAATCAAATTCAAATTGTTAATGGATCTTTTTATATGGAACAACATTTCTATAATCTCTTTCTTTATATAATAATCAGATTGAAAAGTGTGTTTAATATATAGAAAGGGAAACAAAGCAAAACCAATTCATTAAAAGGTTAAATAAAGTGTTCAATTTACAGTTAAAGCTTAGCTGTTGTAACTGTATATCGTTTAATTGTTGCTAAAAAAGAATCCTTCATTAGAAGTTTTTAGATTACATTTTCTTCTTAATCATTTTCTACTGTTCTTTTACCTATATCCTGTGTATAAGTGAAACTTTAATAGCGTCTGCATTTTAAACTGCATTTGTAACTGCATCTTCTACTCCATCTTGTACTACATTTATGACCACATCTTCTTTTGAAACTTTTACTACTTTTTGTACTGTTGTTTCTATTGTTATTCCAAACGAAACTGCAACTGGAACTGCTACTTTTAACTTCTTATTTATCACCTACTGCACTTTATACTGCACTTTATATGCCACTTTAACTGCATCTTCTACAACATTTAGTTTTGTATCTTCTATTGAAACCTTTACTATTCTTTTTACTACCTTTTCTACTGTATCTTTTTTGGGCAATTGCTACTGCCTTTTCGTGTATATATGTTACTTTTACTATATCTTTTACTGCATTAGCAGTAGATGCATCTGTATGATGTATCTTTTCCTATTTCCTTTTCTAGTACAACTTTTATTTCATAGAGTAGTAAATCACCATACTGCTACAGCCTTTGCCCCTTTGCAACCCTTTGAAATTTAGCTTTTCCTACATTCTTTTCTGCTTCTTCTGCTAGCATATGTTCTGGTACATCTTCTCCCACTTTTTCATATAACAGTTTATCATCTTATACATCCTTGGCTGTATCATCTTTCATATTTCCGCTCCATTCATCAACTTCTTCTAGAGATTTGCCTACACTCTCTCCTACAAACTTTGCTTAATCCTTGGTATATCCTTTGCTACTTTATCTTTTAGTTAACCCCGTCTTCCAATCTGTTTTAGGGAACATTCTCGTACATCTTTCCCTACACCCTTTCCCACGAATTCTTCTATTTCATTTCGTAGTTTTTCATCAATATTTTACACCCGTTCTGCATGGCATTTCATAGGATCTCCTTCTACATCCCTTACTGCATCTTCTACTGTATTTGTTGCTGCATTTTGTACTGCATTAACAACCTTCAACTGCTTCATTTACTGCAAGTTCTCATGCATTTTCTACTGCACATTCTAATTTAGTCAAATTTCAACTTTAAAAAGCATCTGAAACAGCATCTAAATAATATACCACAGATGTGCATTAGCATCTTAAATGAGAGCAAACCAAATAGAGAAATAATAATGCAAGGTTTATAATTAAAGTATTCAGATTAACATAATAAATTTGAAAGCACTTTGACTAATATTAGTATGTTAATTAAATATATATGGATAGATAATGTAATCAATTCTGAACAGTATGTGTCAAATCTTGTTTCTTCAGTTTCCCTTTTCTTCAGTATTTTAATTGAAAGTTGATTTTCTGAGCAGACAAATTGAATTAAATATATAACTATATATATATATATATATATATAACTGTATATATATATAAACTGGCTGTTATATATATTTTTTGTTTAAAGGCGTCTCTTTAAGCATTGTAATCCATTCCCCCAGTCCAGTTAGAGCGCTCTGTGGCACAGCTGTGCGACTTGTTTGGGCGTGTTCCTTGGTGGTCTCGACTTAAACTCGTAAGTGCAACTTCAGCTGCTGTTGTTGAAGTTGCTGCTGCTGCTGCGTTGTTACTGTTGCTGCTATTGCTGCTGCAATTGTTGAAATTGGGTGTTGCCTGTGGACAGCGCATTAGGATACTTTGCATCAATGTTAGTTAGTTAGTTAACAAAAGTTAACTTCATTAGCAATAGTTGTTGTTGCTGCTGCTGCTGCTGTTGCTGTTGTTGCTGTTGCTGCTGCTATTGTATTGTACTCGCAATGAACGCATCATGTGCTGCAATTCGATGCCAAGTTCTGGCCTAGGAACAAAATAGAAACACGACGACAACAACGACGACAACGACGATGACGGCGACGACGACGACGCATAAATAAATTAGAAAGTCAAAGTCGACCTCTAAACTTTATCTAAGTATATTGCGCGCCTCTGTGGTAGATTATTGCATATTTTATTTAACAACAGCAACAACAACTAAAGTAACAACAACAACAACAACAACAGCAACAAGAGCAACTCGCAGTGCACAATGAGAGCTCTGAGTGCGGCCAAGCGACCACGCCTGTAATTTAAATTAAATTTGTTTTTCTATATTAGGTGCCGCCGCAATATGTTGTTGATATATATATATATATATATATATATATACATATAGAAATCAAGATTAATATATATATATATATATATATATATATATATAAATCGATATATCCGTAACTAGGCGTTGTTGCTGACTGACCGCTTCAATGATGAGTTGTTGTTTTTTTTTTCTACTTTTTTTTTTGTTCTTTTCTAATTGTAAGCGTATATATATATTATATATATTATTTATATATATATTTTTAGATTATTTTCCGGCTTTTGGTTTTTATATATATTATTTTTTTTATATTTATTTTGGTTTACATTTTCTATACAGTATTTTTTTGCAATTTATTTATGACCCTCTCGATTTATGTAGAAATGTTATTTAATGGGCATTTCGACATGAGATCCGACAGCGACAAATGATTTATAACATTTTGCGTGCAGAGAGCAAAATGTGTCAGAGCTGTGAGTTGAGGTGAGTTGACTTGATTTGACTTGAATTGAGTTGAGTTGAGTGAGTAAAACGAGTAAATAAATGAATACTAGTATTCATAATATACACAAATTGATTGAATGGAGGAGTAGCAATTGGTTGACATAACAGCAAAACTGCCGGACAATGTTGGACAATGGCCAAAGACTAAGCGTTTCTCAATTAACCATTAGGAAAAATAAGATTGTGGGCGTCCCCCGTCAGTTGACGGATGCAGGAACTTGGTCAGCTTATGGAGAGATTTGCATACGCGTAGTTGAATGTGGTTTAAGCCCTGTGACACATGCAAGTTCAATGAATAATATCACAGTAAAAAGTGGTAGCTAAATGCAGCTAAAATTAAAGCTAAACTCAATATGAAATGTGGCACAAAATGTTACAGAAATTTGTCAAGAAATTGGCAACAACTTCATCATTTCAGAACTTTTATTACTTTTATAACATATTTACTTTTCTTTACATTTATTATGTTGCCATTATTTATGGCCCATGCAACGCTTTTGGCCAGCTGCAATTTGGTCTAAACTTTATCTATATATATATTATGTTAAATTTGCTCATTTGTTTATTCGTGATATGCAACAATTTGAGTATCAATAATCGAAATGCAATTTCAAGTATCGTTTACAGCTATGTTCATTAAGTTAGTTAGTTCTATTACACAATCTAGTTGTTGTTGTTGTTGTTGTTGTTGCTGTTGCTGTTGCTGTTGCTGTTGCTGTTGCTGCAACAAGAGACAGGGCTCAATGCTAGCAATCGTATGGCAATCGAAGAAGCCTCCAGTTTTGGTTAGTTGCAATCGGTGCAGGGTGCAATCAGCAGACAAGATGCATAAGTATCTTTCTATGGCACAACTTTAACTAACTTCAAGAAGAAAGAAACAGCTAAAAAAAAAAAAAATAGTAGTATAAAAAAGAAAGAGGCTTTCGAGAGCATTTTTCTAGTACTACTACTACTAAACATAGGCAGAGGCTGACTGAGTTAAGAGTAGGAAAGGAAAGGAAAGGAAAGCACAAATTGCCAATCCGATGCGATTTCAGGAATTTAGCATAGTTTGTGGCTTTCATTTGCATTCAATTTGGATTTGGCATTCGCCTATTTTGTTGTTGCTGTTTGTGCTGTTTGTGTTGTATGTCTGTGTATCTGTCTGTGTATCTGTGTGTATGCTAGCATTTTATTGTCATTTTACGTTGTTGTTATATGTCTATGCTAGCATATAACAACAGCAACAGCAACAGCAACAGCAACAGCAACAGCACAAACAGCAACAACGACAACAATAATCGACAACAATAATAGTAACAACAACACACGAATGCCACGCGCCTACTTATGTTGCCATGTGGCATGTGAAGTGGAGCTTGCAACGATCCCGTTCCCCAATGCCCATACCCATACCCATACCCATACCCATACCCATACCTATACCTCTACCTATACCCAAAGACCCCATTCCCTCAAGAGCTTCCCCTTGTACGCCCCCGTTTAAGAAACCACACAGAAATAAACGAGCCAAAGAGCCAGAGAGTTAGAGCTATAGAGGCCCAACCATGCCAGCTAGTGTGTGCCTTAGATAGATTCACATCCACATCCACATCCATATCCCAAGACACGAGCAGACACTGAAGCTGATGCTTTTTGGGTGCTGCGGCGTTGCCAGTTAAATTGCAAAACACCTTTGCAGCGACAGCAAACAGCAAACAACCAGGCAGAGGCTGAAGGCTGGAGGATGGAGGATGGAGAATGGAGGATGGAGATGCTGATGGAGTCACAGATGTGGCTAAAGCCACAACGAAGTCAACTTAGATGGAGACGGCAATGTAGCTGTAGCTTGTGTTGTGCCTCAACACTAGGCACTGATTCGTATATGTGTCTCTCTATTTGTGTGTGTGTGTATATTTATTTAGCTTTTTTTTTGATCCGTTTTTAGTTTGTTGTTGGCCAAATCTTGCACTACATAAGGCCATATAGTAGATGATCATGACGTATGGGTAGTTTGAGAAGTTCTCAAAAGGCACAAAAAAATATCAATAAAAATCGTTAATGAGCTTTAAAATTGTAATTAAAATTAACTATTTTTCAAGTAAAAGTTAAGTTTTGACTTAAAAGTTAAAAAGTGACTGGAATTTGCCATAAAAGTTGTATATAATTGCCTGATCTATATGCAGCTATATCCTTCTGTTAAGAGCTGCAATTGTATGTTGAATTTATATCGGAATCCTTTGAATTTCTCTAAGATTTTTTGTTGTTTCGAGGCGCCCCTCCATATGCATATTTGTGGCTATGCCCAGGCTTTAGTTCGTCATCATCATCACCAACATTGTTGTTGTTGCTATTCTTGTTGTTGGTGTTGTTTTGGCGTCCGCCTGTTTTTCTTAGCCAGCAACAGAGTTTGGCTTTTGGCGCGCAATCGCTAAGATCTCAACTGATAGAGCAATGATGTGTGTGTAGCTGGAGCTAGAGCTGGAGCTGGAGCTAAAAGTAATGTTGATACTGCACCGACTGGCACAGGCTGAGGCTGAGGCACAACCTTAACTTAAGTTAAGTTGGCCAACAACGTATGTACTCTAGTTTGCAATAGCAACAACGTTAATAGCAACAACTATTGCCATTTTTGGTACCTGAAATGGATGCGAGTGTGGCGCTGTGGTGCAAATGTTGAAGATGGAGCTGAATCTGAATCTGGATGTGGTTATTGGTGTGGTTGTGTGGATATGGATGTGGATGTGGATGTGCTGCCTGCCACGTCGCTCATGTGGCAACATGATGTTGGTGGAAATTTATGTCATCCCTTGTTGTCGTGTTGAATCTTACGATGACATTTCCAACATAATTTAAGCCCACGCAATGAGCACATACACACACAAACACACACACACACACACACATACACACACACACACACACACACACACACACACACTCACACATACATAGAGAGATCAACAATACAATTCAGCCTCGTAATGGGTGTTGAATGGCGTGTGTTGGACCCAAAAGACATTCTGTTGTTTACTTAGCTCTATGTGAGTGCTGCGTGTATGTGTGCGTGTGTGTGTGTGTGTGTCTGTTGTGTCTCTGTTGTGGCATTTTGGCAACAGTGCAACATTGACGATGACACCAGCCAAAGAGACAACGACAACGTCTGGCGATAAATTTGTTACATTGCGTGGATGGATGGATAAAAAGAAAAGAAACCAAAACAAAGAATCAAAAAATTCCAAAAAAAAGAGAATACAAAAACAAGAAAAATGCAAAAAAAAAAAAGGAAAACACGAGGCGTGGAATCGTGAACAAATCGTCTGCATTGTAATTTAATGTATCAATTGCTTTGATTTGCCAATTTCAGTGATCACTCGACGCTTCTCGTCTCGACGTCGCTGCTCGTCTCGGGGGCGACGACAAGCGGCACGAGCAGCGTTTCAGCTGATAGCTGAGACCTGAAGCTTCAGCTCAAGCTCAGTCTTCGTATAGTCTCTGTATAGACTGTAGACTGAAGACTGAAGACTGTAGCTGGAGCAGCACTTGAGGCTTGATTAGTGTGATTTAGTTACAGGCCGTGTGCCAGGCGCATGACACAGACACAGACAAAGACCAAAGACACAGACACAATACTTAAAAGAGAAGCAAAAGAGAACGACTTTTAAATGCGCTTTAATTGAAAGATATTGATAGATCTATTACTTAAACATTGAGGCTATAAACTTGAATATAAAGAAGTCAAAGCGGCAAGCAATTTGGAGCAGAAGTTGAGCAAATTTTGAGTTGCAACTTATTGCCTTATATTAGAGTTGTTCTTAGTTTAGCCTAGCTAAGATTTTATATACCCTATCTTACATTTCTTAATGAGTATAAAATGTACACTACACTACTGTACTGTGATTTGACTCGTTGATTTGGAGAGAAGCAGCAAAAATACCCGTTGGACTTGAACGACGCGCTCTTGTTGTAGTTTGCACAATATTTGATTCCATCTCCAAGTGAATGATGCGAGGGGTAAATTCAGCATCCAAAAAACAACAACAACAACAACAACTTAGTACTCACTACCCAATAGCCAGTATCCAATACCATAGTATCCCGTATATACAGTATATATATATAGTATAGAGTACCTGGTACTCAATACCGGGGACCCGGGGCCGGCCCACTGTGCGCAATTTGCTACACGAAACTGTGCCACAACAACATCTGCGCCAGTGTTTGGTACCTTTGGGTGAATTGTTGTTGCTGCTGTTGTTGTTGTTGCGTTGTTGCATTGGTTGCATTTGTTGCATCGGCTGCCGGTGCTCACTTAGTTCGTTTGTAGGAAATGAAAACATCTGCTGACTGATTGCCCCCTGGTTGCCGTTTGCTATTTTGCAGTTGCAACTTAGTCAAAAAACAAAAAAAAAAATCTCAAACTCTCTGCCCAATCACTCAGCCAAGTTATGAACAACAGTTAGACGATGAACTGGGTGCTGGTGCTGCTGCTGCTGCTTCGACTGCTGCTGCTGTTGCTGTTGCTGTTGCTGTTGATGGTGCTGCGAGGGCTATATAGTGTAGGTCTTCATGGATCAATGGGATACGCGTGATATCCTTCGGCTAGATTCCATTGCATTTGTTTCTGTTATGTTTCATTTTTTTCTGTACTTTTTTTGTTTTTTGCTTCTTTTGCTTAGCGTTTTTCACGTCTTCCGTTGGCTGCTTTGATTTCGTTGCAATAATTGTGCCATTAGCTTCAAGCAGACTGTGAGGGAGTCTATAGATGCTACACACCACTCCACTCCACCTCACTCCATTCCATGCCATACCATTATATATATATATAGAGAGTTAGCCAGTTGTAAGCCACCTTTGGGCGCCTTTGGCTTGTGTCTACATTTGCATCCGTTTGGTTGCCTTTCGAAAGTCACCATAGTACTTACTCTTACTCTATAGATAGATGCCACAATACATAGATGGAAGTTATAGTCTGGCAGCGTTTAACGGTTCTTGGTATTCTGCCTCTCTCTCTCTTTCTCTCTTACTGTTGGTATATTCTGTTCTTTGGTCCTCGCCTAATGTGCGCATTGATGCGCATTTTGTTGCCTATGCTCCGGTTAACCACATCCACTTCCACATTTGGTTCTAGCACTAAAAACAGACACTGAAGCTTGCAACTGCAACTGCAACTGGTACTAAGAGTAAGTCTAAGACTACAACTGAGGCCGAGACTGATACTGGGGGCTGGGGCGTATAACTGGGCCATTTGTGTAACTGGCACATAATAAACAGATGCTAGACTAGGGCTATGTTCTAGCCTTTAATACTGCATACTCCATACTCCATAGCCCATACTCCATACTCCATAGTCCATACTCCATGGTCCATAGTCAAGGTTTTCATAATTTTAAGCATGGCTCGTTATCATAATGTGTTGAATCATTTGCTTGGGCTTTGTTCCATATTCAATGCACTCCATACAGCAGCCACAACGAGCTGAACTTGTGCTGTTACTTCACTGCAGCAGAACACTGTAATCAGACAGAGGTGTGAGTGACCTGAATATGGCCAATGATTAGGCCAGGAATTGTAAGGAAGAGAAGAAACGAATACGAACTAATAGTTTTTGGCATTAAAGCATTCCTAACCGTGCCTATAAATGGCATAAAGGTTGCTGGCTGCCAAGATGATCAGTTACTAACTATCGATTTATGATTTTTTAAAGCGAAACACATTACCATTGACCCAGTTTTCAATGGTAGCAAAAATGGAATTAGCCAGATAAAAAACAAGGTAAGAAAATATATTGAATTATAAAAAAATTTAATTTGAAAATCAAGTTGGAAAAATCTTCTGCCAATTGGTCGAATATATAATTATATAATAATTTTATTTAACTATTTCCATTTGATTTTGACATCCGTTATTCTAGTTTGAACTCATATTTATATTATTAGTAGCAAATTTTGAAATATTTGAGACCAAATGCCAAAAGCAATCGCATAATTGGCCAAGATATTACACAAATATTTTGTTGGCTCAAATTATGCCTTCTTCAATTAACGCCCAAAGGCCAGACATTAGCCCAGACAGACAAAACTAACTAACTAATAACTATATATATATATATATATATCTAGATCTTTGCTAGTTTGTTGTATTGTGTCAAAGGGAGGGGCAGCTATAGGGGAGCATTGTGTGGCCAGCATTGGAATGAAGGCAATTACCAATTATCTACTGTTTTCTACACAAATTTAACATAATTTGGCCAGTTTTGCGTTCAAATTGTTCCACAATTGTGGAAGTTGGAAGTTGGCTGTGGTCAGGGCCAACCACGCGCCAACAATGGTCAAAGGGGAGAGGCAGTTTTGGCGGCATGAGGGAATTGGGCTACTGGTTGTTAGTAGTAGTAGTAGCCCAGAGTTGGAGCAAGAGTTTCTGTCGAAGATTATTATTTTGGCTACCGAGTGCCAAATGTATTTCGCATAATCGAAAGTGACCGAACCGCAGATATTTGACTGATCTTTTGTCTAACCAAAGTAACGGTGCGATGTTGCGATGGTTATGCGCACAGGTTGAATACCAAATAAGGCAAAAAAAAAAAAAATAGAGAGAAAAAAATGATTGATGCCAATACAGCGCCAGGCTAATACAACTTTAAATTCGGTTAAAGAAAAAATCCAAAAAAAATCAAAAAAAAAAAAGTACAAAGCAGCCTTAAAGACAAAGAGACAAAAACAAAAGATATATATATATGTATATTTGAAGTATTTGTATAGGTATACATATTCATATTTATATTCATATTCAGATTGGTAGTCGTATTGGTAGCTCATAGTTTTAACCGCATTTCGCCCGGAGGCGTAACACACTCTAAACCGGAAGGGTAATTAACTGGCATTGCCGATCACGCCTTTGCATTCAGAGCAGATGGATGGCTGGATAGATGGATACATAGATAGTTATATATATACATATATATATATATACATATATATATATACATATATATAGATGGATAGATAGATGGATGGATGGATGGATGAATAGTTGAATGAATGAATGTCTTGGGTTAGGTATTAACTTTTGTTATTTCATTTTGACTTTGACTCAGTTACTGGGTATATTAAAAAGCTATAAGTTTCAGTTTATATCGCTTAATTTTTTTTTTTACTTCTCTCTGTATTTCTCCCTGTATCTCTCTGTCTTTCTTGCTATTTTGTTTTTGGTTTTTGGCGCTGTGCGAATGATTAATAATAATAAAAGAAAGAAAAAAAAGATCAACTTCATAGGCAAATGCGTAGAGAAATGATGTTTTTGGGCGCTGCCAGGATTGATGGCTGTATAAAGTCTTCTTTTATGCGCTCATTTACAGTAGATGAGCTTTTTAATGGCTTTATTACGATTGCAAAGTGGTTGCTTCGCTGGTTACTGCCTGCCATGTGGTTAGCTGTGAATTGAACTGTGTAGAAAAGGAAAGATAGAAAGACAGAAAGATAGAAAGAAAAAAAAATAAGCATAAATGAATCTTGTGAAACTACCTCAATTAAGTTATTTGTTATAAATTATAAAAGCCAGATTGCTTTAGTTATTCAAATTGCAGCTTATTGCCACAAAATTAAGGTAAATATATCAAAGTTAAGAGCATATTATAAACCGATTGTAAAGCAATGTTTATTAAAGAGTTAACATTAGATTTTTGTTGAAAATAATATTCAAATTTAAGGATTATTATTAAACAATAGAAATTGCAAACAGAACACAACAAAAAGTTGCCTAACTAAGTATTATCCTACAATCAGAACATTTCGCTCAATGGCTGCCTTTGATAGAGCATAAATAGCTGCTGTAATGCAGCAAATCAACAACAGATGGCGCTGATTATTATTTAATTTGTAGCATTGACATATTTATGTTGCATAGAGTAAATGAAACATTTGTTTAATGTGATTGTTTTATTTATTGATTTTTTTAACTGTTTCCATAACGATCTTTCCTCATATACAATATTCCATATATATATATTAAACTTTAAGTAAATGTTATAAAATTTATTAATTTTTTTTGTTTTGTTTTTTGTTTTGAGAATTGCATTAATTAGCACTATAAATATATTTTAAACTTACTTCTCACAGCATATATATATATATATATATATGTGTATATGTATTACATATATGTTCTAATATATATATATATATATATATGCTCACACACACATTCAAAATATCCTCTTAGGCCATATATTTGCCGTACTTTGATTAAGTGCCTTCCATTAACTTATATATATTTACATCCGTTTAATTTACAGCACATTATTTTAAATATAACTATAATGTAGTTAATAATTACATATCAAGTGTATATAGTATATATAGTATATATATATTCATATATAGTTTAAATTAGGCATAAATTTCTTTGATTTTGTATAACTATAAAGATTACCGAAAAAATTTTACAATTTAATATCAGCTGTTGAAACATTTTGATATATATTTTATTTATTATATATTATTTAAAATTACATTTTCCTTTTTCTTTTTTGTTTTTCTTTCTTTTTCTTGTTTACATTATTTTGTTTTTTTGCTTACTTCACCGTCTTTTTCCATTGATTGCATAGCTACGAGTAGTTTTTCCCCCCCACTTCAATTTTTCATTTGTAATTGTTTTCTTTTGGTTTTTTCTTTCTTTTTTGTTGTTTGCTTTTTAAGTTCCGATTTATATATATATATTTATATTTCAATTTATATATAAATATATATAGAAGGAAAAATGCGAACTACTTATAGATTAATTTCCCTCTCTGAGGCACACCTTAAGTAAAGTATAAAGTAAATTTTTAGAGTTAATTTTGTTTTTCATTTTTACTTTCTTCTGTTTCATCAAGTGATTATCCTTTGATCTTTTAGGTATTCACTGTGATTGTTTCACTGTTGTTGCTATTGTTGTTGTTGTTGTTGCTATTAATATTATTGTTATTGTTGTTGTTGTTGTTGTTGCCATTAACAAGTAGCATCGATTCCTTATCAAAGTTGACCGATTGGCGCGTGGATACGGATAATTGATCATCACTTCCAGCATATTCCTCAGTATCGCCATCGGCCCCGCCCAGGCTAGTGGGCGTATAGACATTACGTTTCATGAATGTGCGTATATCATCGAGGCAAGCCTCGTCACGATCATGTGCCTCATTGGAGCTAGGCGAATCATTATACTCAAAGCCACCGGCATCTGCCTCATGCTTCTTCAGATGCCGATCGAGATTCGTTTGCTGGCCAAAGCAGCGATCACACATGTGGCACTTAAAGGGTCGCTCCTTGTTATGGATATTACGCACATGGCGCTGCAGATTGGATGAGATGCTGAAGGCACGATCGCAGTATTTGCATGTATAGGGTTGCTCTCCGGTGTGTGTACGCAGATGTCTGGTTAGATTGGCGGAGCGTGGAAATATCTTCTGGCAGTATTTGCAGGTGTAACGATCCTTGAGCCTGCCACTGTTGTGGACAGCGGGTGCGGCAGGTACATGTGGATTGGTAGACATCAGGCTGCCACACATTGCATCACGGAAATTGGGCTTGGGCGGAAACGGCAGAGGACGCGTGTTGCACAGTGGCGCCGGGACGCAAGCAACTGGCGATTTACGAGTTAGCGACTCAAAATCTGGCCGTCCGCCCATTTGGGCTAAAAAATGAAACGGTGGAGTGGAGAAGCGTGAACGATAGAGCTCCTCGAGCAGCAGCTGGGGATGCAGTGCTCTAGGACAGGCCATGGGTGAGGCAGCTGCTGCGGCAGCAGCAGCCACAGCGGCAACAGATGCCGCAGCACTATCCGACATGCTGCTCAGCTCGCCACCAGTGCTGATGGGTGGCGAGGGTGAGGGTGTGGGTCCTGGCGAGGCACTGGCACTGGGCGTTGGGCTGCTACCCTTGAAGGATTGCCGTGAAGTGGACGATTCACCGGAGCTATGCTTTAGCAACTTTGCAGCTGGCGGCTGCAGCTGACCCTCTGCATCATCCTCCTGCTCCAGCTCTGGCGTAGGTGAGCGGCTGTACATCGATATGGATAACGGAGTAGGTGTGGGTGTCGATGCAGTGCGTTTGCGGCTTAAAGAAAGATCCAATGGTTCGATTTCATTGCTTCTCTCCAATTCCAGACTCTGTGCCGTTTCCGCTGGTGGCGGCGTTGTGACAATATCAATGGATTTCTATATAAAATTATATATACGTATTAGTTTCGATATCTAACGGTATGCTGTCAATGCAACTGCAGTTACTTACCCTGTCATTATCATTGTCATTATCATCATCGGTTTGCTGGGAACAGTTACCCTCCGACTTGAGCTCCCGCTTGATCTTGCTGGATTCCTGCTTTAGTTTCTGTTTGATTTTGTGTGAATTTAGTTTGAGGTTTAGCTCATAATTTCCAGTATCTGAATCATCATCTTCCTCCTCGCCCTCTTCTTGCTCCTCCTCCATTCCCTTGTAGGCTTGCGATTCAGACTTGATGGGCTTATGTTCTGGTGTGCTAGATTCACGTTTCATTCTGGGTGATGCGGATTTCATACTCATGGCTGCTTCCAGCTGCTGCATGGCAACATTCGATGAGACAAGTGGCGGAAAACCGCGACCCATTTCACCCAGCGGCGTATTGGGAAACATGTGCGGTAGCGGAAAATTGCCTGCCTGCTGCAGAGCCGCCGGCGAGAAGAAATTGGGCAGTGCATAATGCGGGAAGCCCGCAAAGAATGATGGATTTGGACGCATCATAAATATGTTATTTGGTGGTGTAGCCATATTGGGATCTGTATTAGCACCTGGACCCAGTCGCTGATGAGCGCCTGTTGGCAATAAAATTGATGGCGGCTGCTGTTGTTGCTGGTGTGAATGTGGATGTGGATGTGGATGTGGATGATGATGATGATGATGCTGCTGCTGTGGGTGCTGTGGATGCTGCAAACGATGTCTATGATGTTCACTATGATTATTCCGTATGCTATCCGTGGTATCGCAGAACTTCTTATGCTTGCTCAAAGATGTGTCTGTACTGAAGCTAGTGCCACACTTTTTGCACTTCACCTGACGGCGGCAATCGGCGTGCATACGTTTGTGCCGGCAGAGATTGGAGAACTGTGTATACGCCTTGAAGCACACATCGCAGGTGAAGGGCTTCACTGAAGAATGGATGTGCTGATGCTGCTTTAGGCCCGACGATGTGGCAAATGTTTTACCGCACTCCGGACACGGATGACTGCGAGCTCCAACGTGATAGGCGCGAATATGACGCTGTAAATTCGATGGGTCACGAAATACCTGCAAACACACACACACACACGCACAAGAAAAAGAGACAGAGACCACAAAAAACAATTATAGTTATTTGAATATTCAATAGTTATTTTTTTCTGTTTTTTTTTTTTAGAGAGCAAAGCAACGACTACTGAGTGGAGCTGCTCTGGTTTCAGTGCCAAATAAAATGAAATGAAATGAAACTGAAATTAATCAATCATCTGTTGTTGTTGTTGCTGTTGTTGTTGTTGTTGGCCCCTAAACGGATCTGCTGCCAGCGCCTAGACATAACACACAATGCCCCTTAGCTAGATCTGACGCTCTATGCTCCTAAAGATTACGCAAAGGTAACAGCAGCAGCAGCAGCAGCAGCAGCAGCACTAGCAGCAGCAACAGCAGCAGCGGCAGCAACAACACCTCCACCCACAACCAACAGCAACAGCAGCGGCAACGGTAACGGCGGCAGCAGCAACACCTTCGTCAATTATTAACATCAATTGCTAACAATTGTCGTAGCTTGACCATCCCCCCTTGCCCTCTCTCTCTCTCTCTCTCTCTCTCTGTAAGCCCCTATTCCTCCGTCCTCATACCCTACAACAAACAGACAGAAATGCTCAGCTCTAAACAGTGACTCGGTTCAGCCAAAGTCGTGACTGTACAATGGGGCTTAGACCACAGCGAAGAGCAGTTTATATTTTATGCTTGTAGTTAAAGCAGCTAAAGAGTAGAATTTAGTGTTAAATAATATACAACATATTAGTTGGCTATTATATATAATATAAACACAGTTAATTTAAGCCTAGGTTAAAGTCTTTATGGGCTGCAAAACAAGAGTTAAACAAAAAGTTAACGCAATGACAGATCGAACGATACATTTAAGCCAAGTCAAGCCTAGAGTCAGCAGCCTGGCATTCAAAGCCAGGTATATCAGCTACAAGTATAGCCAGTTCATATATATATGTCTGTATATATATATATTTAGGTGTAGTGTTGTTTTTTTTTTATACCCACTTCAAACTTGATTTCGGTCCACCTCCACCCGCGCTGCCTTTTACGAAACTGTTATGCCTAATCATGCTGTCATAATGCGCTACGAATTCATATCAAACGATGATCGTGTCAGTCTCAGCCTTTTTTTTGTCTATCGTTAGAGTCGAGGAGAGGGACTGGGCGGTTGATGGTGGGAGGATTGAAGACTGAAAACTGAAAACTGAAGACTGAAGACCGAAGACAACGGCGACACACACAAGAATAGCTCGTGCTATAACTACATCAAATGGATTAGATTCAACTACTCTCCAAAAAGGCGAAAAACGCCACAAAAGACAACAACAACAACAACAACAACAGCAACAACAATAGCAACAACTTGAGTTAAAGCTACATGGATTAAGTGTAGGTGTTTTGGCATGCAGGCAACGAAGGCGAATGAACGGCAAGACGAGCCCTGGGTACACTTTGGAGCTTGGAACTTGGTGCTTGGAACTTGCAAAGGTTGGCCTATGGAATGCGATTGTCTGAAGAAGAAATGATGCTGCTGCTGCTGCTGTTGCTATAGTTGTTGCTGCTGATGTTGCTGCTGTTGTTGCTATTGCTATTGCTGTATGGCGTTAGGCGGTTACGTACGTGGGGTCAGGCTAAGGCGTCTGGAGTAGGGCAAAAAACAAAAAGCAAAAACAAAGAGCAAAACAAAACTGATGTAAAAGAAGATGTGAAGAGATCTAAAACTGGTTAACAACCAGGTCCAGTTGACTGGTGGTAGCCAACACACATAACCAAGAGTAAAGTATTTCCTTGAAGACCGCAAACTAATTAGAGTAAAATGTATGGAAAGGTTTTTGCTGGCTTAAGGTCGTAACTAGAGAAGTTAAAATATGGCTAATAAACCTAGATCAGTTGCTAGCTGCTGTTTCTATATAAATCGAAATATATATATATAATGTATATGTATGTATGTGTGTTTTTGAAGTGCAGCTAAGCTCGCATAGAAAACATGGTTGATCCGTAGCAAATCCCTTTTGAAACGCCTTAAGCTGGCCCTGCTTGAAAACAAACACAAAGCTGACAGCTGCAGAGACCCCGTTTGTATTTTTGTTTACTTTTTATATAGTTGGAAGGTTAAAGGAGGAGAAGGAGATGTAGAGGGAGGGTAGCTTTTTTGGGGGTCTGTCAATGCTATGGACCTCAGCGAAAGTACATGTACTTGTATTGCCCTTTTATGTAGCAAAGTAGCTAGCAATGCTCCATAAGATCGATCATCATTTGTTTAGCCTCAGTGGCTCCCGTTTATGTCGCTGTCCATTGCCAAAGAGGGCAATCGTTGTTGCTTGGTTAACATTTGGTTACCACTCGCCGTTGGTTTGGTGGTAGGGGTTTATTGTAGGGGAGGGGGGGGATACCTCTAGCAACACCACAATGCGTGCTACTTACATGCCACCGAAACAATTACAAAGAGCGCTAAGTAAACTAACTGTAATGCATCGGGTCGATTGAAATACCGTTGCTTTGGAAATGAAATGCAATGAAATAAAAGAGGTACAAAAAAAAAAAAAATAAAGGAAAAGGGAAAATCAAAAAGAAAAAAAAGCAACAACGCTTTAGACCTGGCTGAGGCTGAGGCTGAGGCTGATTGGATGGTTGACTGGTTGACTGCCTGCCTGATGCTCGGCTGCTGGTGACTGGGCAATGGGACGGACGACCACAAGATTGTAATCAACATGCCATTAAAACATCTTTGCGAGATGTCGAAGTCGTCGATGACAATGACGAAGTGCTAGGCATGAAACGAGAATCGTTCGATGCTTCGATGGATAGACTTCAAAAGCTTTAGGCCCTTTTTTTTTTGTTGTAACATTGGCATTCAAATTCAAAGCGAAGATGAACAACCAACAACCAACAACCAACACAACCAAAAAACGAAACAACAACAAGTCAAACAACAACAAAGTTTCTTCATTAACCGAAACGATTGAAATGATCGCTTAAGTGTTTTGGATGAGTACGATACACGCCCTGATTTCTTCATATATATATATATATAAAGTAACAAGTAACCAAAGAGGCTTTTTGTCTCCTTTCCCTACTCTTATACCCCTCTTTAATCTTCAACTTATTCCATACCAAACTTTGGCTATTGATCTGCATGAAATCAAAAGTCTTTAGTTGTGTATCACATACCAAAGATCTGATATAATAATTAATGACTCGTTGTCTCTATATACTGCTATATATCTTTTATTAGGATTCGTTCCAGCCAGTAAAAAGCTTGAATAGAATTTGTACTAGATATGACAAAAAAGAAACCCTTTACCTAACACCCAATGTAAACCCCTAACAACTTTTCAGATAGAAGGAAAATCTCCTGCTACAAAACTAACTCAATTCAGAGTTCTGTTAGATTTGCTTTGCACTTTCCTATTCTCTCTATAATTCTCCCTTATCTTCTACACTTACCTTGGAACAATTCTCGCAGGAATATTTCCTTATATTATTGTGAGCGATGGCTCCGTGCTTGATCAGTAAGGGACGATGGCAGAAGCGCTGGGCGCACTGTTCGCAGGCGAATTCTCCACGTTTGAAATGATGAGCGCCTACAAGATGATCATCCAAGCTATAGGAATAATAGGAAAGATATAGTATTAGTATGAATATATTTATAAAAAAGGAAAATGTACAATTACTATTACTATTATTAGTTGATAGAAAGGCAAACACACAAAGACAAACACATTTTGATATATTCTTTAGGTTTCTTATCAATTTTGTTGTCATCAGCAAATGAAATTAGCATTGTGACAGTTGCTGTGAGGGTTTAGTGGGTTTTTTTTCCCTTTTTTTTGGATAATCGACAGCCTCAATCAGAGTCATGTGCGTTGGTTCACACGCCCACAAGCAGCTCCTTTTTGTTTGTTGTACAACAGTTGTAACGCCCACAGATAGTAGTTGTGGCATGCCTCTCACCTTCCCCCTCCCCCTCCTTCACCTTCTACTCACACTCAGCTAGGTTAGTGACGGCAAGCAGTTGGTGGCGTCAATTAGTCAAATGATGTTCAATATTTAATATGCGACAGTGATAAGAGATCTATTGCCCTGCAACAGCTGTGGCCAATGAGTGTCCTCCACAGGGCTAACTAACCCTATGGAGCCCCCACACTTCTCCCCTCAGAACCACTACTCTGTTTGTGTCCTTGATTGTGCAGCTCATATATATATATATATGTATATATGTATGGAGTGTGCGATGATTATCGCTTCAGAAGCGTGGGAGGAGCAATGTCGACAAAAGGCGGCTACATTTTTAGCATTTTTGTTATTGTTGTTGTCATCGACATGGAAGAGTTGACGGCACCAGGTACTAGCCCAGTTCACAGTTTCCCTCAATCCAATTCTCAACTCTCAGTTTGAAGTGTGGGCGTTTGTTTGTGCTTACACCAACAACAACAACAACAGCAACAACTGCAGTAACAGCAACAACAACAAAAACTATGCATGTTTAACATCAGATAAATTGCAAAAGCCTCACGGACACTCCATAGACACGCAGACGGTTCGGTCACATAGATTCTCCTTTCATGGCGAGCTCCTCATCTAAAATTCAATAAATCACATACACATGCAGTGACTGATAACTGTTACTTTACTTACTACCCCCCACCACCTTCAGTTGGTAGCCCACCCATTCTCTTTTCCTGTCTAAAAGCAGTTCAACTCCGCCTCCCCCCTCCTACTCTGCATTACCTTTACTCTTAAGCCAACAAATTCAAATCAAAATCAAAGCGCACTTTAGCACTTGAAATAAACAACGAGAAATGTCATTTGCGTGTTGCTTTGCCTTTGTTAGTGTTCTTGTTGCTGTTGTTGTTATTACAATGAAAAACATTTGTAAATATTTAACAAAAGTTTTACATTAAATATTGTAATTTTAAATGGGTACAAAAGAATATACAAAAGTGAAACCAGAGATGTCTCTAATCAAGTTAGAAAGGGAGAGAAAATTTAATGTAAGAGCTGATCTCTGGTAGTTGAAGGGAGTTCAGAATAAAGCTCCGAAATAAAGCTCACGGCAAAGTTCGGGGTACAGTTCCTAGTAGAGCTTGGGGTAAGGCTCACAGAGCTCGGGGTAAGGCTCACAGAGCTCGGACTGAACCCCCGAGAAGTTCCAAACGAATCTCAATGTAGAATGTGGTGTAAAAATCGGTATAGAGGTCTAAGAAGATCTCAGAGCAGACACCAAATTAGAGTTTGGGTTAGAGCTTCAAATAGAGCCACCGATAGACCTTCCATAAGAGCTCAGGATACAGCTGCAAGTAGCGTTCAGATTTGAGAGCAAAGTATAGTTCGAGGTATAGATCAGAGAAGTACGGAGTAAGCAGGGAGCAGGAGCTTCAAAATAAAGTAACTAGCCTAATTGAGACACTGCTCTTCATTTAGTTCTGTGCTAATAGAGGTAATTACCCAGTTAAAGGTGAGTTTTATGAGCTAGTTTAAACCCTATACAACTTCCTATTTCGTTTGGTTGTCATTAAGCAGTGTAAAGACTGTATTACCAAGAAACTTGATCGTTGGCCAAAACCAACTTTTGCTTTTGCTACAGTAAACTGGATTGGAGAATTGGACATAAACGAGTAGGAGTATAGGAGTATAGAGTAAGTGAATAAATAGAAAATCTTTAAGAGAGGCAACTCTTACTTTCAAGTGACTGAACCGAACCCATCATTGAGAGGTTTACGGTTAACACTTTAATGGTTATTTTATTGGCCAATAATAAATATTATCGCTATCAACTTTTAATTAAGATCGCCGCCAATGCAATTCGATCATTTAGCAACAATTTGGGAATAGTTTTTTTTTTCTATTTTTATTTGGAATTGGGCTTATGCCATACCCATAATTCTATGGGTAAGTTGGTAGCTAATTGGCAGCTTGTTTTTTTCTTCTATTTTTGTATTTTGTGTTAAATAAAGCTAAATTTGATTTAGATTATTGTCGCTGCTGGCAGCTGGTTAAATGCCAAAGCAATTTGCAGAGCCATTCTCTAGCGGCGGCGTTTTAATGCCAGCCCAAAGATTTCTTATATAATAATCAGAAAGAGATTATATATAGTATATATAGCTTACCGTTCTATATCCGTATAGACATTATCACAGACCTCGCAGCGTATATCGAAACCGTTTTCGTCGTCTGTATAATCGATATCGCCTTGACTTTTTATTGATGAGTTCTTCTTATCCTTGATGTACTCGTCGCCGCTATGAAACGATCCTGCAAATTATAAATAAATTTATTAAGAATTAAAAAACTGGAAAAGTTTTTCTTCACAAAATTGAGGCAACTATTTTGTATATCAAGTTTCAATTCTATTGCTGAACTGTTTGAAGTTTCATTTTGACATTGATTTCAATGATGTTTAGATTTAGTTTTTCGTTTTCTTTTTATTTTTTGAAGTTTCACAACACTCACTTTATTTACTGTTAATAATGATGATACCTATACTTAATACTACTATATAGTATATAGTATATAGTATATAGGTTAATAATCTAGGGAGCACTTGACACAACCGTCCGGTTTCGCGTTTGAGGAACAAGTGTGTCGCACTGTTCGCATTATGCTGCCAAGCTAATGTTTTGTTTGCTCGCTAACAATCTGCAGCAGGACTTGCTGCGACGCACTGGCTTATGACCAATTTACACAGACACACACACACACACACACACACTCAATAGAAAGCAAACACGCAAACACTTAACACAAAATTGGTAGCAGAGACCAAATCGTGTGCACTCATATAGCGCAGTATACCATAGCTTGACGTTGAATAGATAATTGTTCCGAAATGAAAGTAAAGCACCCCAACCATACACACATACACAAAGATATATACTATGGAATAGTGGAAAGGTCCTTTGGCTCTAAGGTCCTGAACGTTGACGGGTGCCAAGTACCAAATACCAAGTACCAAATACAAGCCCAATGACAATTCCGAGGGGAAATGTATGTAACTCTTCGTGTGGGCAGCGGTCTTGGACGATTACTCGTACTTCATCGTGAACTTGGACAACCACCAGGTGACATAAACACAAACAGAAACACACACACACACATACATACATACACAAAGTTAAGCAACAGTAGTAAGAATGCAACGTAAGGGATGACAATCACCCAAAGATTATGTATGCAAACACATCCATAGGATAGGGCACAAGGGTCGCTCTGGTCGCTCTGGTCGCTTGGTTAGCGGTTAGCTTCGGTTCCATTGGACTGATTTTCAGTTGTAAAGTCATATAGCACCTTACCATATTTTACTTTATACCTTGCACAACAACTAAGGTAACTAAGCACAGGTGTTACCTCTCAAGGCAGCCCACACTCTATACTCTTCTCTCCCACTCTCCCACAAGGGGTGACTTCATCATAAAGGCCTCCACACCCGTCCGATATGAGACTTGATGAATATGTATGCACTGTCCTATGTCTAATTGAGGGTCGCGTCTATGTACGGGGTCAAAAGTTAATTTTTCAGCGTGTGCAATATGGTCAAAAAGAGGGCAGAAACTCATGGCCAAAAGATTCCCACGTAAATTTCCACTGACTTTATACACTAGCAACCTTATGGTTATATATTTAAGAAGCGTGGGATAGCTCTAGGTGCTTCTCTTGCAGCAGTTAGGTGCAATGTCAGCTGGCCCACTGATAAGAAAATGGTTGCTGAGAAAATTTAGAAGAAATAATTTAACTTTTGTTTATGTTTTCTTGCTCTTAGTTAATATCTAACTGCAGTAACTTCAACTTTACGAGCAACTAATGTAGATTTTGGAATGTTGTGGCACAATTGCTTAACAATTTATCATAGTCGCAGCATCCTTCAAGTTGCACAAACTAAGCAACTCATCAATTTCTTATCAATGTGCAGAAACCCTTTTTATATGCCTCAAACTCCATACAATCCTTTCATGCCTTTCACCAGTCGCAGCTGTCGGCAGATTGATTTACTTCTCAGTTGTTCAATTCCAACTGACAATTCAATGGATTCAATTGTCAGTGGCAACTAAATACATAGATTTACTTACTGAAATCAGGATGCAAACGGGGATATAGAGAGTGAAAAGAAGAGAGACAGAGAGCGAGAGAGAGAAAGAGGAGATTGACTACCAAGTGGCCATGTCTACATATGCTGACCCTGAATCGATTGCTTGTTCAATACCAAAACGGAAGCCAAAAACTGTTGACAAATGATTGATTGAATTATTTACACCTTACAACTACTGTAGCAAAATCAAAGTTAGATCCGCCTGCTAATCGATTTGGCAGCAACCGTTGTCCATATATACAAATATATATATATATAAAAAAAGGGTTCGGCTGCTTATTGGTATAGGTATATATGTGTGTGTGTATATGTGTGTGTTTTTCTCTATCAGCAAAAAAACAACACTCCTAATGATGCCCAAATTGACACACGATGATCATTTAGCCGAAGACGCGACATGGCAAGTTTCAATTTTCAGTTTTCAGTGTTCAGTTTTTTATTAAATTTTTTTTGGTATTTGGATTTCAGTTATATATATCTATATATATATATATATATATATATATATATAAAGTTTCTTTTTGTTGTTGGTTTTCGTTTTGGTAGTTTGGTAACTCGGCATAACATGCCAGCTCATTAATCATCTATCAGCTTTGTTGGCGACAATGTGTCAGTGTATATGTGTGTATGTGTATGTATATATATAGATGTATACATGTATTGGTAGTTAGCTAAGATTTCGATATGGGCTTGGTCTTGGTCTGGGTCTTGGTCTTGGCGTGTGCTCCCTGATCAACTCGGTTGAAGTAGTGAATTCAATTGTTACTCTTTGATTGGTCGATTGAAGTCGCGCCGCACGCTAAGCCGAAAGGCATCTCAAAAGTGGTTTAGGCTTACGACTCATTGTTTGCCCTCTGAGATGAGGCGGAGGTGTTGTACGAGCAATGGGTATTTGTCATTTTCAGTTGCACGTGGCAAATCCAATTTTATCAACCATAAACAGAAAAAATAAAGGTCGCAAATCGAAGGTTTTATAACTATATTTAAAGACATTTTTTTTAGATTTAGTTTCTGCTCTTATAAATCTAAAACTACTAATACTTATCTCCTTAAGTTTTCTCTGTAGATGAAACTTGTACAAAACTAATTGTAATATTTCCGTTACTTTAACCATTTTCTTTTTGAAATTTTAATTTATTCTTATGGTTGAAAATGTAACGGTCAGTTTTAAATTGAAACCCTCGCAAGTCAACGATGCTTAGCATTTAATTATTACATTTTTCCTCTTAACTTGTTTTTGTTGCTTTTAACTATAGCCTTGTCTAACTCTCCCCCGATCGCTGTAACTTATTCTTGTGCCCGCGCCCATCTGGTCGTCCTGCAGACCCTCAAGGACCTGCGTCTTAATGTCTCACAAAGTTCTAGTATGAGTTCGTGTGCTCAACAGGCCGTAACGTGCCACAGAGAAAACTTGCAACACACAGAAAATACGTTAAAAAAGTCAAAACAGTACAGAACGCATATCCTTTATACAGGTATCACTTCGTGTGGGAAATTGTGCCAATAGAGCCTTAAGTTTAATTGAAAAGCAATGGTGATAATCAAAAAGAATGAGCTATATATATATATATGCATATATATATATATATATATAGCATATGGTAATATCCATTAGGTATTCAAATTTTAAGCTGGCATAAAGCCAAAAGTTTTCAAACAAAAAAAAAAAAATGATTTGACGCGTGATAAAAAGTTGAAAAGTTGAAAAGGCGCGTTGAATGACGGAATGAAAATGAATTGAAAATTGCCAAATGAGACGTACATAAATCCCACATGTTTATAATCAAACACGCACCAGGAATAATAATGTATATAAAGATCGGGCAGGAACTAATGCTGATGCTGTTGCAGTTACTGTTACTGTTGCTGTTGCTGTTGCTGTTGCAGGGTAACAATAATTCTCAGTGGATTAGGATTAAATTAAGCGTGTGCCATTCGGCAACTGAGTGGCAACAATACGAGTATCATTTCAGCAGCCCGCTTTATGTTTGATGATGGATCTCTAATGAAATTATCAAACATTTTAATAACAAATGAAAACATGTGCGGTTGCCGCAGATTGCATGGGCGCATGCGCACACACACACACACACACAATACACAAATTGCCCATTTACAGGGGCGGTTTTGGTGGGTAAAACGAAATTGAGATGAAACCAAGCAAGCAACCCATCTAACAACACCTAATACAAAAGGGTGCCAGATTGACTGAATGTGAATGCATGAAGCAGCAACAGTAATAGTAGCAGCAGCAATAGTAGCAGCAGCCCTCATGAGCTGTCGTCAGCGTGGTTGTTTATGTGTTGATCCTTTGATGATGTTGCTACTACTATTTGCATTGGTATTGCTACATTGCTGTTGCATTGATGTTGGTGTTGATGTTGTTGTTGCTGTTGTTGTTGCTGTTGTTGTTGTTGTTGTTGATGATGATGATGATATCATGTTGCAGGCACACGCTTCAGACTCAGCTCGTGCCATAGGCTTTGTCACGCTCATCTCCTGAGTCTGAGTCAGGTCCTGCTGGCCGTGTTGACCGAACGTTAATTTGATTTGATTGCCAGCTGTATTAGGCACACAGCCAGCATACAGACTCATACAAACACACACATATATATATATATATAGTAGATATAGTAGATATGGTAGATATTCAGTACTTACCATTATCAAGATCGCTACGATCATCGCTTGGTAATGAAATATTTGCTTTGGCCATTGCTGTGGCCGCCGCAGTGGCTGCTGCATTTTTGCTCCCTGTGCCACAGCCTCCGTTCACAAAACTCTCGCTTATATCATAGGGCGTTTGAGATCTTGCATCTACCACAATTTCATCGCCTGCATTTACTTCCCGCTTTGTCTCGTACCACAGCTAAAAAAAATAATCATTTTAATTATCACCAAAACAAAAGGTCAATAATTATCACCAAAAAAATATAACTGTTACTCACATATCCCGCAATTATAAAATTCCTTAAATTAGCCTCTTCAATTTCATCGCTCTGCACAGAGCGTATCTTTTTCAACCATTCGGCCACATCCGATAACGGCTCGAGCCAACTATGAAAAAGCGGCCCAGCAATCACCTAAAGTAAAGAAAAAAAAAATTAATTTAATTAAGCTTTATTTTATTTCAAATATTTACTTCAATATATAACTAATAATTCAATTTAAAATTATCAATTGTATTTAAAATTTATTTATTTATTTAAAGTTATTTTAATTTGTTTTCTATTAAGTCTATTGTATACGCGCATTACAATCCGCACGACTGCTAGCGCCATCTGTTGTTTGCTTAGTGGCAAACTGTGCTAACAGTCATATAGTGCGCTGCTTAGCACAGACGCAAACCAACAAAGGTAGCAGCTGGTGTGAAATTGTCTTAAGGTAGCAAGGTATACAAAAAAGTAGTATATTGGTGTACAAAAGGTAGTAAACAGGCAGGTGAATGTAAAAAAGTAGTAGAAATGGTAGGAAATATGAAAAATAAAAGAATTTTAACGATAATTTAATAAAAGGGGTCAACATTTTATTGACTTTTGTTTTATATTTGTATCATATTAAAACACAATTAGCAAATTCAAGAAATTACCAATATAAATTTCAATTGAACTTAGCGAAAACAAACTGCAACATTGACAAAATACCCAAAAATTGAATTGTTTGTAAGAAATCATATATTCAACTTTCATTCAACTTTATTTCTAAGTTTTGTTTTTGTTATATTTTGGAGAACCTCTTCAATTTCTTAACCCTTTCATATACACAAAAACTGTATGAATTCTAGAGAAGTCACACTGTGTGAACCCCCGCCAATGTGAGCCCTTGTCAAGGTCATTTACAGGCCGCAATAAATTTGCTGCAGCAAACAACAATTACAAGAAACTCAAACAGCAAAAACAACAAGAAGCAAAAGAACAGCTGCCGACAGTTTTTGTATGCTAAATAAAAGCAGCGACGCCGCCACTGAATGCAAACAAAAACAACAACAACAGTCTATGAGCAATAACAACAACAATAATAAGAACAACAACAACAACAAAGCAATGCTAAATACGCATAATTTACTCAAAAACGATAACTGCGGTTTGCCAGCTTAACGAAAATGAGCCATCAAACGCCCGAGACGCTGTGACGCCAACAGCAGCAGCAGCAGCAGAAGCAGCAGCAGAGGTGTTGGAGGAAGGCACTGAAACTGGGCAAGCAACAACAACAAAAAAAACAGAATAATATTCAATGACTTTGCGTATAGCGTTACGCCGCTGCAGTCGACGTCGACGTTGCTGTACCCGTCGCTGTCGTCGTCGTTAGCCTCTTGTCTATCAAGTCATATGGAAAAACGGCGCTTTACAGTTTTAACTTCATTTTTTTTTTACTTTTCTGCATTCTTTATTAAGTGGTGTGTGCGTCTGCATGTGTGTGTGTGTGTGTGTGTGTGTGTGCTTGTGTGTGTGCGATTTGAGTGGGAGAGTCTGCAGAGTCTGGGCAGAGCTGTAGCAGTAGGAATTATAAGAGCCTTAGACCTGGTTGTAAGTATGTATGCAAGTGTGTGTATAAGTAAGTGTATGTGTGTGTCTGTGTGTGTGTGTGTGTGCTTGTATGTGTCCAGAGTATGGGAACATATGTTTGTGCACGCTCCAAAAATTAAGTTAACAACGCTTCAAGTGCTCACGCCGTGGCGTATGCAAAGAATTATATGAAATCAACTTTATGCGAGTATGCAAGCATGCACACACAAACACACACACACACACATATATAAATACACATGTATATATTTGTAATATATATATATATATTATAAAATAAAATTGAAGTTGCGGCTTCCGCATGAGCGCAGCTCTTTCCGTATGTGTGTGTGTGTCTGTGTGTGCTACGTATGTGAGTTAGTTTATGGCCATTTGTGGTCAAGTGTGTGTGTGTCTCTGTGTGTGTGTATGTGAAATATGGAGCGACTGCAGCGAATGCTTGAAAGCGCAATAGAACGAGAAATAAACTCAAAACGATACATCTAATTTATTGGAATAGTTTAATTAAAAGTCAAAGCTCTATATAAAAAACATAGTAGCCACAAGGGAAAGGGAATGAATGAATCAGTTATAAACCACAAGAAAACGAAGTAGAATCTATCTACAACTGGGAACAGTTCTTGGGAACACTTCTGTATAGTATATGATATATATAATCGCTGTTTGCTGCCATTTTCTTACTTGAAATAAATATGATTCAACTTGTGTGGGAGAATAAAGTGCGATTAAAACAATTCTTAAATTAGAATATAGAATATAGTCTATTATTATCATAATAATTGTGCGGCAAAGAGAAATTCTCAAGAAATTGATTAGTTGAGCTTTCCATTTGATGCCACAAACTACAAACAAAACTGGCAATGAACTAATCTCTATATGAGTAGAGGATGCAACAAAGATTAACATTAACTCAAACTACAAACAGAACCACACACACACACACACACACACACACACACAGAGAGAAAGACAAATATAAACGGAAACTGCAATATGAAACAGCCACTAAAGATAAGATCATAAGGATATCCCATAGATATAGATATATATAGTATGAGTTTATAACAAGACCAAAGAAACACAACTCTGCTGACAGCTAACAAACAGTTATTTGAGTTGTTGCAGGCTAATCCTTGGGAGAAGCCAGCAGCACATGTGACAGATAAACATATCCAGGTTGTGTTTTATCCTTGCTACCGTTTCTTCTTCACACTCTTTTAGAGGCTATTCATAAATTTATTAAAAAGCAGAAGAAGACAAGCAAAAAAAGAGGCCACAAGTATGTTGCAAGGCCTTTAAAAACATGGCATAGTCAATGGGCAAGAAAAATATTTACGCGCCGGAGATAATCTCAAAAGTGTTGGGTTCACACCACACGGCAACTGGCTTCAAATTGCCAATAAACCTAAGGACACCATACAGATATATATATATACAAACAGATACAGAAACAGATACATATACAGATACAGATACAGATACAGATGTAGATATAGATATATATATATATATATAGTGGCAATGTAGTCATATCTGTCAAAACGGAAATGTGAATGTGAAAAGTGCGCTTGATTTGAGGATCATCCAGAAAAAGGGAAGGGATCAGAGCTAAGGACACATTCTGTCAACATTTCTCTGGGCAATTTTCAGTTGCCAGTTGTCGTTTGGCTCGAGTGCGAATAACAACAACAATAATAACAATAACAATAACAATAACTATAGCTTATTGCAATACCTGAATAGTTGATAAAAGAACAGACTGAGAGAGACATAGATAGACTCTTAGGTATAGGTAGAAGGTAGAAGTAGAAGCTATGACAATTGGGCGCGATAATTTGATTGGATTGTCTGTCGTTTTGTCTGCCTGTGAGATTTGGTAGCAAAAGTGTCAGTTGACTGACTGACACACACACACACACACACACACACACATGCATACGAAGTATGACAGTATCAATCGAAGGGTTCTCCTAGCGTTGAACACGTCCCAAACTAATTGGAATCATCAGTAGGGCCTCAACTTAAGCCTCATTTAGGGTGCACTTTGTGGATTTTCTGGTGCGACCAGAGTAAATTAGCTCTGGCCAAGGATTAGGCACATTTGACTGACAATTGAGCCACACCCAAAGCCGCACATCCAGCACACCCAGCACACCCAATACACCCATTTCGTCAGCTAATCAAATCTATTTCCAATCGTTTGATTTTCTATAGAAAAAACCAAAAAAAAAATTGAAATAATTTTTGTGCAATTTTCGCCTAAGAATTTCGCGCGCAGTTTTGATGGGATTAAATTTCCCCGAAATGAAAACCGAAATTGGAGACGATTCGCAGGCAAAAATTTGCACATATGTGAAAGGATTAAGGCAACTATATAATATATATATATATCTGTAAATGTAGAAAGGTATATATGTACTATATATATACATGAAAATATGTATCATTTCATATAGGAAAAAATACAATTATGCTGTGACAATTTGTGGGAAATGCAAGAACGCAGGGCAAGGATGAACGTGTTGACTGACTAGGCGTTTGCTTTAAACTGTAACCAAAACAAATCAGATTATTATATATATATATATATATATGTATAACTACACTATATATATACTCTCAATTCATATCTTGTCTGTGGCAATTTCTGTTCTTTGTGCTGCTTCTAGTTAAATTTCTCCTCAAACATTTGGCAATATGAAAACAAAGCAAACGATGCCAAAAGGGAATCAGAATGAAATGTCAGAAATATATATATATATGTATAGAATATATAGAAATTTTTATGTACATAATGTTAACTTACCTCCCAAGCCAAGTGTGGATCTCTGGGCTCCTGGCACAGACGCATGGGGAATGGTCCATAGCGTTTGCCACGTGGCAGATGTGTCTTGGCATAGACGCCAGTATCACGTATATCCAGATCACAGACAGGTTCGCGTAGACGCGCCATTTCCATTAGAAAACGTTCCGCCTGACTATTCTCATTCAGTAGGCGTTGCATGCTGCTGGTACCAGAACCGGAACCAGAACCAGAACCAGAACCAGAACCATTGCTGCACATTGAAGCAGTGGCAGAGATATTCAATGGTAAATGCATTTGATCCTGTTTCGGTTGATGTTGCATGGCTAACGGTGATGGCGGTGATATCGTTGGTGGCAGGTGATGAGCAGCAAAAGCTTCCTCTGGCCTGGCCTGATTGAGGCTGGCCGTTAAATGTGCTGGAGGCAATGGGCCAAATGCTGGCGTTCCAGTGCCGAGATCCAAATGGGTATGGGAATGGCTATGGCTGTGGGAATGATGATGATGATGATGGCGTACAACGCTCGGATCGTACTCGTCGCCGTTGGAGCCTATAAAATACAAAAAAAATAAATAAATAAAATATAAAACTAAATTATATATTAACTTTATGTGTTGTTGCGTTCTCTTAAACAATTGGAGTTTCGACTTTGATAAGACTACTTAAACTTGGCCTAATCCTAATCAACATGAATTGTATAGTAGAAAGTTGAAAAAAAAAAACAGATAAAGACTGTCATATCTCTGACAATGACAACACACATACACACACACACACACGCACACACACATAGGCATACACACTTGGCAGCTGGTCATGTATCTCTGTTGTCATCGGCGTTTAATTTGGTGTTTGTGTCTCTATCTCATTGATTTTGCAATTGCCATGCACTTCACGTTGTCAAATTCTACAACAAAATTGTTGTCACAACAACAACAACAATAACAACAGCAGCAATAACAACAGTTAATGTTTTCGACTGAAGTCTCTTGGCAATCATTCACAATATTGTACATAACATATTGATTATCTACATATATATATATATATATATATATATTTATATAGAATATTGTGTATGTTTGCTCCACTGTGCGTTAAATATTTTAAAGCTCACCTGTAGATCGAATTACTTTTATATAGTTATAATTAGCTAGTATGCAGCCTGAACAAACAATGTCTTTGAAAACAATTTGAAATAGTTAAAATATTTGAAATATTTGATTTGTTGCTTCATTTGTTTTCTTCTTTTTTTTTTCTATAAACGAGATGTGACTTGTTCAGCTGTTGGCTATCAAATGATGATAATGCCATATAATACACACACACACACACATACACACACACACATACAATGATTCTTCGAACCAGAATAGACATTTGAGATGACATTTAACTCGTCGATAGATGTTTCAGCCCTTCCTAACCCATTTTAATTTTATTTAATTTTTCATTTGATACTTCAACTAAAATAAAGTTTGTTTTTTTTTTCGCTTTCAATTAAGTTTGCAACAAACTTGGCTAAAAGTATTGGTCACTAAGCACTAACCGCAACCCACACAAAATGAAAGGGCGATAAACATAAAAGAAACACTTGTCCAAAAGGAGGAACAAAAAGAAGAAAGAAAAAAAAAGCATTGCACAAATTACGCAGCGATTATTTATTTATTTATGGTTGTTGCTGTTGTTGTTGTTGTTATTGTTGTTGTTGTTGTTGTTATTTGTGTTGTTGTTGTTGTTGTTGCTGTTGTTCTGATTTGTTGTGATTTGTTGGATTGTTGTCTGGGCTTGTACCTACCGCCTTATTTAAACACTTGAAACTAAATCGTAATTTGAGCTGTTAGACAAAATATGACAACGTTGTCCAAGCTGCAGCCCAACTAGCCAGATAAGAAGCCAAATGAAATGGAAAATGGAAAACGTAATGAAACTGAAAATGAAAATGAAACTGAAAACCTAACAAAGATATTGTTATATTACAAAGTATACACACACACACACACACACGTACAGACCTTACCAGTAATAGCTAGTAACTGTAATAGAATAACATAAGCATTACTTAAGCGATAAGTATCTACCGTGTAAACGGTGTAAATAAGCCGCAACAAGCAAACAAAAACAACAATACAAATGGCAAGTGGTTACACAAATACCAATACCAATATTAATATCAATACCCCTACACACACACACACACACTCATATATATATATATATATATATAGAGCTGGCTGAACATATCCTGAACAATCTGTCAAGTTTCGCACATTCTTGGCACACGTTATAACATATATGGTTAGCAACATCCTTAACTAAATCAACAACAGCAACAACAACAGCAGCAACAACAACAACAACAACAACATCATCATGAGCAACAGCAACCTCTTCATCATTATTATCATTTAAGGCCTGTGCTAAGCAAGCCGACGGCGTCAGGGTCTGCGTCGGCGGTAAAGTTGCCTTATCAGCGAAACTCTTGTTGTTGTTCTTCTTGTTTATGTTGTTGTTTATGTTCTTTTATTTTTTTTGTTATTTTTACTTTTTGAAGTGCCCTAAAGAGCCGGCAATCTTCGCGCCTAACCACATCTTCAGTTCGCCTATTCCCTTTTACAAGTCTATAATCCAAAAATTTGACATAGTAACTGTTGAAGCGATAAGCATAGAAGAGTAGCTTCCTCTTTCAGTTGCCAGCTATCAAATTATTCATTATTCACTAATCACTATTCACTATTCACTTTGGCACATATGTTTTCTTATATTATTTCTTTGATTTTGTTGTTTTCTTTAACAAGTCTCTCTCTCTCTCTCTCTCTATATATCTCTATTTTTCTTTCATTCATTCTTTATGCTTAAGTATATTTCTGTCGCTTTCGTTTACTTAATTAGTTTAGCTAATTATATTTATACTTTGTTTTTCTTTTTAACTGTTTGGAAGCTGCGCTTTGTTTTATACACTTTTTTTTTACTTTGCTCTTCGATAAGTTGGTCAAAACTGAGTCATTTTGCATGAGATTTACTTTGCTTTATCTCTATTTCTATATAGAAAACAATTGGTAAAAAACTACTATTGAACAGAGTCTATATATATATCTAGCATATATCCTTCAATATATATCCAGACTTTAAGCTGAATACCAAACACTTTAAGCCTTTTGTTTGCAATGGAACTTCAGGCATTTTTGAGCTACTTTCAATGGAACTATTTTTGACCATAATCTATTTCCCCTAAAAAAGGGTTTGAATAGTTCTCTTTTCAGCCTTTATTTAAGGCCAAATAATGTATCTAATATATAACATACTTAATTGTTGTTTCCAATCAATATACATTGGATATATCTTGCTATAAAGTTCTCTCATTTTTCAATTTAATTGGCAACTTGTAGTTAATTAGACAACTCGACTCGGAGCTATTAAACGTCTGCACTGTCACACAATGAATGAAAAACTGAATAGATTTTTGAATAAGAATAGAATAAGTATATATATCAGTATAACAATAAGTATATATCCGTGTTAGGAGTTTACTTTGTAGCTTTTGTTTTAAAGTAGCTGTTGCACAAATAGTTTTGTGGCAACATCAATTTGTAACTCAAAACTTGTTGTTCTTAATAAGAAATTGATAACTGGACACAGACTCACGCACACCTACACAGGCCTACACGCACCTACACACCTCTACAGACACACACACACACATAAACACACTCTGAGAAAGGTAATGATATCCAGTTAAACGTTAGACATGAGCTTAGGAACAAACCTGATATAACATAACGGTCAAATATCATGATTCGATATTATTTCTCTTGTAATTATCACAATATCAATATATCAATAATTCATTCATTTGCACTGTAACACGCGACGCGGCATGGTCAGAGGATCAATAGAATCCTTTTTATATATTCGATTTATAATAATAATAATTATTATTATTATATCTGTTGTTGTACCACGTGTCGTATACGTAATTTGTAGTAATATTTCTCTATATATATATATATATATATATATATTTTTATTGCGATATTTATTATTATTATGATTTATTACTATTATTATTTATAATAGTTTTAGTTTGATTTGATTTGGTGTCGTCTCTATCTGCCGGTTGTCTTCGTAAGACTGAGTATTAAATGGATACGTGACGCTGACAGCGCTGCGGTAGCGCAAATAACGTTAACGTCTACGTCAACGTCGACGTTTGCGTTAGCGTTGACAGCGACGGCAACGACAACGACAACGGCAACGACAACGACAACGACAACGACAACGGCGACAACAAATTTCTGTGTAACTGTTTGCGAGCGCGCACAGCGGCCAACTAAACTGACTAAGTGATGATTTTCCTGACTGCAGCCAGAGCTCTGAGAGATTGAAATGGGAATGGGAATGGGTATGGGAATGGGTATGGGTATGCGTATGGGTATGAGATTTGGCATGGGTATGAGATTCGGGAGAGTCATCTCTTTGGTTGGTCGATGCTGCTGCTGCTGTTATGATTCCTGTCGTAGTGGTGGTGGTGGTGGTAGTGGCACAGCCGCAGGATGCCACAAATAATGATGATAAGCCCAGCTCTGTTATAGCTGCTGCTGCTGCTGATGATGATGATGTTGATGATGCTGATAATGAGCTTGGTATATGTTGATGATCGAGCTATTGCTGACTATCTGCCTATACAGGAGCAAACAGCAGGGGATGAAAACTGAGAGCATACATTCACACACATACAGACAGCAAAAGAGAGAAGAGCGCATGTATCTGTATCTGACTACCCTGCAATTTTATGCAGCAGCAGTTCATTTGCTCGCTCTCTCAGTGTGTGTGTGTGTTTGTGTGTGTTTGTGTGTGTTTGAATCTGTGTCAGTTTTGTAAGTAACATCATCATTATTACCAACATCTTCTGCTAGAACGTCATCATGTTGCACGAACCGAAACTTCGTTTAACAATTTTCTGATTCGAATGCGAGTCGGCAGCGCTATGCCCGAGGGTCAAGCTGGACTCTTGCTGCTTCTGCTGCTGTTTCTTTGTTGTTGTCTGCCTAGCCACAAAAGGATAGCAAACATATATAGATATATATATATATATATATAGCTCTCTTATTTACTAACATTTAGTTTTCCTATCAGAATGCAGCAGCAGCGGCACTGGCAGCGGCAGCGGCAGCGTTCTATGTATCTCACAGATACACGACAGACGTTGGTCGCCGCATCATCAGCAGCAGCAGCAGCAGAAGCAGCTATAGTATTTGGCAATATTCAGCAGAGGGAGGAGCTAGCGCAGGATAACAGGGCGTGCACATCTTCGCATTCATTATGCACATAAACACACACACACACACACACACAGAGACAAACACACCCGCACACACATGCAGACAGAGAGCTACAGATAGAGAACCTCAGATACACAAACTGAGAGATATAGATACAGTTGGCTGTTGCGGCTGCTGCTGCTGCGCGTTTGCTGTCCCTTTTGCACACATCTTGTTTGTGTTACGTTTTGCGGTTTTGTGTTTTATATGGCCCTAACCAATCCGCCCAACAACCCATCAGCCGCAGCCCACACTACCACAACACTTAACCCCAACCCCACTTAGCGCCCAACCAACGAACAGAAACAACCTTTGCAGTCAGACAGTGCCAAGTTTCTGGCTTGTGGCTTCCCAACCCAGTCCCCCTCATTCTTTCCCCCGCCGGTGCCAGCTAGCCAGCATTCATGCTCTGTGTGGGTGGAGGTGTGTGTGTGTGTGTGTGTGTGTGTATGTGTGTCTGTATGGGGGTTGATTTTACTTGCTGCCACCTGCGTCTCTTCCTGTTCCAAAGCGTGCGCAATAAGCGCACATTAGCCTAATGGTTGTGTATGTGTATAAGTGTGTCTCAGTTTGTATATATACATATATATATATTTATATATATGTGTATGGGTATATGTGTGTGTATGTGTATTGGCCACAAAAACTCATGGCAATAATTGAAAGCGACTGCGTTGCCTTTTAGCCTGGGGGCCTTTTCACTTTGCTAACATTTCTGTTGCGCTTTTTTTTTGTGTGTGAAGCAAAAAATTGCTGGGGTGTATGCTACATGTGTGTGTGTGTGTGTGTATGTGTGTTTATGTCTATTGTACGTGTGTGTGTGTGTGGTTAGCCTATGTACATACAAGGTTGATTTTTTGACTGTCGGGTTTTGTTTGCAACTTAATTTTGTGTCTGTCGTCAAAGTTTACGCCACACTCCCACCAACACACACATAGACACACACACAGTTAGGGGTTTTCTTTTTGTATCAGGTTAACTGAAATGTGTGCAAAGGGTGTAAATTCGATAAGCAGGTTTAAACAATTAGCAACTCTTTACAGATGTGGGCCAATTACAGTTAAACAAGTTGTCTAGAAAATTAATAGAAATAAAATATAATCGCAAGGAATTAGCATTTTAGAGTTCCAAGATCTGTATTATATAATGAATTCTAATTTTCAAATTTCCCAGTAAACTAATTACTAATTACTAATCTGGCACAATTCTATACTAAGTTTAAAGTATCGTCAGAACATTAAACCCTCTGCTTAATGGCTTTTTTGCCCTGTTTCATGCTTGATTTTAATAGCTTCCTTAGCTTTATGTGGGTTCCTAATGGATCAACCATATATATATATATATATATATATATATATATATATATATATATATGTATATAATTATATCTGTGTGTGTGTGTGTGTATTAATATGCTGATTCTCTGATACTGATTCCCTTAAGCACACTTTATGCCATAATTCCTTTGCTTCCTACCATAATGCAACTTGCATTCGCTTTTGCCTTTGCCTCTGCTGATAACTGTTAATGAACATTAAATTTTTTTTTTTTTATATTTTTTTCTTAACCCGCATACAATTTGTTTACAAGAACTGATAATAATATCTCAAAATAAATTTATTTATTATTTCTTTTATTTAATTTGCTTGCATCATTCCATAAAAGAAATTACGCACTGCAGAATTTTAGCCTCAAGGCGTATCCTTTCCCATCACACACACACACATAAACACAGGCAAATCATATAAATTAACAAATTATATATATAAAGCATACATAAATAAAGTTGCTAAAAAAAAAATTCAAATCACATTCATTCACTTTGTGTACTTGTTATTTATTTGCATTTGCATTTGGTTGTTGCCACTTAAGTACGAGCCCCCCTTATGATTTATGAGTTTGCCAAAGGAAAACGAGCTCATAAAATATGAATGCGACAAAAGATGTCTTACATTTATATACATATACTGACACTCATATTCCTATCTATATCTATACATATACATGTGTTTGCCTGTGTGTATCTGTATCTATATTTGCGTTTGTCAAACAGCAGCAAGTCAATTAGGCGCACGTTCAACATTGGTTGGTATCATTATCATTGGTAAGGGTATAAGGGTTGCTCGTCCTGCTCGTCCCTGTCATGGTTTATGGTTTAGGGCAGGGGTGCTACGGGGGCTACTGAGGTTCTAATAGCGTTAAATTAAAACAACATAATCAACAATGTTGCGCCCTTGTCACATAATTTAACACACACTTTTTTGTGTGTAGCAGGCTTTGGCGTGACGCAGGCACATAGATAGCTGAGCATAGAAAAAAAAGGATTGCAAGGATTGCAGGGATTGTAAGGATTCCATATGTATATTCTATGTATTGTTAGTTGTTGTTACTCTTTTGCATTTCGCTTTGGTTTGCCGTACAAGTCAATGGCTTGTCATTGGAATTCTATGCATATTGATTTGGGTTAACATTATCATATCAGAGATAGATCCCAAAACTAATAAAAAAGGATACATAATTCAACAAACGAAAAGGAGTCAAAAATCACATTGATTCTAATTTCAATCAATGCTATAAATTATTGATCTATTGTGCTGTACTATAAATCATGAATAATAACTAATTTCTATATATAGATATATATAGTGTGTGTATATCCAACCACAAAGCCAACCATAAGCCTATGACTTAACAGGTCTACATGCAACACAAAGCAGCCGCAAATAGTTACAAATAGTAGTTAAAGATTCAACTTTTAATTAGGCATATAAAAATAACTTTGATTTGTAGTTAGTTATATATAAAAATTGGGAACACTAATATCAAATTTAGTTACGTTATCTTAGGAATAGAGCCTCAAAGCAACAGGTTTCCTTATAGAAGATCGAAAGGAAAGACAGCAGAAGAAACAAGGCAAGATCTTCTAAGATACTGTTGCTGAACAAGAATATATATATAATAGAGTTGCTGTCTTCTATCTGCTACATAGATTTGTTGCTTATTGCAACATTCCATTACTGCTTTGTTTCCCCCTTTTTCAAGGTATAAAGCTTAACTCATAACTCCTTTCTCTGTAAGATAACTCTTTATGTTTGTTTGTGTTTCAGCTGCTAGTCAATAAACAGTTACTTATATCCTTATATATTATATATTTGTATAAACATTTGTCTGCTTTACCTATTCTTTATTATAATAAATCTTCTAATTTTACGCGCCAAATCTCCAACTGTGCCAAATTGATGTCCTTAGGCACTGCCCACTGTGGCTGCAACTTCAACAACACTTCCTTGACTTTTGATTCAATAATATAGCAGAAAAAGAAGAAGCAGAAGAAGAATAAGAAGCTGAATAAAACTTCCCATATGCTGACTGACTTCGTTCTGTGTCTTCTGTTCTTAACTGTCGTCTATAATTAACTCAGCTGGTTGCCTGATCTTTGACTTTGACTGTCTGCACAAGGACAATGGATCATAAGATTTTTCAACAGCAGCTTTTGTGAAGGATTTCTTTAACATATATACTACATATACTCAAACATATACATATTTATATTCATACTTGTATTTGTCTTTGTTTCTCTCTCTCTCTCTCTCTCTCTGATTGTATGTGTGTGTGTGTTTTAGTGATATGTTTGTATGTTGCCCCCTTTTTTTATATTCAAAGTTCTCGAGTAAGAAATCAAAAGTCGTCGTCCTCGTCCTCGTCTTCGTCATCGTCATCGTCTCGTTTATTGTTCTCGAAGTGCTTCCAAGTGGTGTAGGCCATGTACCAGAACAGTTCCATGCAGTGGCTATATCTGCCTTGGCTGATCTTGTAAACCTTAAGATTTCAATTGTGTGTCTTATTGACATGCCAGGACTTCAACAGCTTCGACGGCTGCTGCTGCCGCTGTTGCTGCTGCTGCCACTGCTCCTGTTTCCATTGTTACGAAACGGAAGTCGTCCCTTTTCGGCATACAAAATACCCAAAAAAAAAGAAAAACCAAGACGAAGAAAACGAATACATTCAGATTTGTATGCGAAGTTCTCAAGTCAAATTGAAGTAGTCTACTGTATAGGGTCAGGCACTATAATTATAACGAGGTCATATGAGTATATTTATATATATATGTTTGTATGTTTGTATGAGATGTGCACCATAGGCAGATGATGCATTGCATTGCATTGCAATGCCAGAGTAGGCGTGGCAGCTGTAACTTAATACCAATTCAAAGCTGCAATCTCATTTCCCTCACCCTATTGAGGCAGTGGCAGTGGCTGTGGCAGTGGCTGTGGCAGTGGCGGAGGCAGAGGCACGCGCCTTGGCATCCAGTTCCACTAATCAAATGCAATTTGCAATACGCACCGGAAGGACTATCTTCCGGCATATCCTTTAAGTTGTCTCCCTGTTTTGTCTGTTCCGAAACTCACAGACATCTGCCTACCTTAAAGGTGATAGTTCAACTTGAGTTCAAACAGTTTGAAATAGCCACAAAATAATTGCAAATGTCACTCAATTGTGTAACCCCTTACCCCTTGATACACTGCTACAAAGTCACTTCACATTCAGGTAAAACACTTCACATGCAATTTTATCAATTTTGCTTTGGTTTTCTTGCATTTTTCTTAGATTTTTCATTAATTTTTCTTCGTTTTTTAATTGGCGTGAGAAAAGCAAAATTGAAAATGATCATCAAATATTTATGGGTTTTCTTTGCTTTACTTTTCTTTTAATACTTTTGCACAGTTTGCTTCTATTTTATGCTCTACATCTTTATATTTCACACGTACTACACACACACACACACACACACACACATACACACACTCGCGCGCACATAGACATAGACATAGACCGCGAGTGTCGCGAGACCAAGACAAACTTTGCCTTCAACTGGTTGGTCGCAAAGTGATCGCTACACTTGCAGAGGCCACTTTATTGAAGCATATACTCCCCCACACAGGGCGAAGCGTAAAGATCCAAAGAGCGATTTTAACACATGCCCATAATCGAAGACCTCTAAAGAAAAACCTTATAGAAAACAACAACACACAATAAATACAAAAAAAAAAAAAATTAAAAAATAATTTTTGATACCCCAATAAAGTGCCAATGATATCAACAAAGACTCGAAGCTGCGCAGTCGACGCCAACGTCAACGTCAACGGCAAAGGCAACGTTTAAAAATTGGGAGCAAAAGCTTGTGGCACGTCGTCCATTGCTCGTGGTCACGTCGCACAGTGTATATGGGGCATGGGTAGAAGGGAGCATGTGGCAGGGGTATAGCTGCTGCTGAGGGGAAAAACCTATAACGAAAAAGTACACTTGTATGCTTATGTGTCGCTATCTTCTTCACTATACATATCCCTCCCACTCTCTCTTTCTCACTCACTCACTTACTTACTCTCTATATCTGGCTCTGTCGAACCTCTCAGTATACTTAGATTTCCCTCCGATCACTTTTCCATATAAAAAACAAACAAATGTACTATGCACTTTACTATCTATTTTCAAATATGAGAATAAACACACATTAAAGGCGATTAAACGCGAATCGCATGCATGGGAATAACCTTGAGATACCCTGTAAGGGAATACACGACAAAGTATGCAAAACTAATAGAAGACTTAGTAATTAAAACTGATTTTAATATCAAATTTTGTTGCTCTATCAATGTGAATTCTATGTCTTATTTCTTAGGTAATCATCACATATTCTCTCTCTTTCTCTCTCTTGATTCTATCCTATAACAATTTGTGTAGGGCATAATGGCAGATTATATGTTGTTGTGACTGGACTATGTACCTATCTATGAGATACTTTGTTGAAGTACTTTTATAGCTGATAGCTTAGACATATCTAATTACTAAGTATACAATGACAAGACTATTGCATACTCTATAAATTAATAGAAATTATCAGAAATTATATTATATAGATTTGTAGGTAAGAATAACATTGTCTATAATTACAATTATATTACAGACAAGATAAGATATATATATATATATATGTATCTGTATATGTTTATGAATGGAAATTGTATTTACAATTACTTAAAAATTAAAAGGATTTTAATACTAGTAATATATAGGGATTAAACCCTTTGTTAAACCCTTTATTTTCTTGCTAATCATTTTAAGTGTGAATTGTCAAATTTCTGGGAAATGTATATATCATTGCGAAGACATATCGCAACTATCTGTCATATTTAAGCTGCACTGTAAATAGCCTGGAAAGACGTTTCACAGTCATAAACAATGGTCCAATGACAAGAGAGTGACAGTAACGTCGATAAAGCAAAGCCCATGCGTATACAATATGGAGTGAGTGTACATATATATATGAGAGTATAGAAATATTAAACATATATACATATATATATACAATCACTTCCAAGTAAGTTTGAATCAATGTAAACATACAATTATCTGGCTAGTGAGCCACTTACAGTTTAAGACGATATACGTTACATATATATATATATATATAAAGACGATCTGGGGCAGGCTGGCCTGACGTAATGTTTTATTGTAAACAAGTTGCACACAACGCGTAAACGTGTAATTAAAGTGTTATTAGTATTAGTATTAACTGTTTAGATAACCCCCAAAAAAAAGTTAGTATAAAAAATTCACCAGTTTTAGACACAATGCAAACTCGAACTGAGTTAAGTGATTGAGTGAATGGTTGAAATGAATTGAATTGAAAATCGATTGATTAGGGCCAGTTTAGAAGGTGCTTAACTTTATTGGCCATCATATAATAAGTGTATATATTGTATATATTATATATATATATATATATATATAAACCATAGGCAGGGTCGGGTCTATCCGTTCTATACTGGCTATCATTTCTTCTATCTAGACAACAATTTCATACAAAAATTCTTTTTTAGTATCTTTATCTGCAACACACACATACACACATATACATATGCACACTTTTTGGGGACAGTAAAATGTTATATGCCACGACGGTAATGTACCTTCTTTTCAGTGTTGTATGAAGCAAATAAACGTACAAAGTTTTATTTTCTTGGTAATAAATTGTTGTTGAAATTGGAAGAATAATTCGGGCATTGTAAATTCATAAATATATCAGGTGCATGACTCGAACGATGATATTCCATAAACAACAATCGATGAGGCAACAATTTAACTGTATCTTCTATACACACATACATATATATAAATATATATATATATTTGTTTAACCTACTTTATGGCAAAAGACATTGTCAGCCCTTAGTGCTCTTAGGAGAGCTACTTAAAAGAAGTAGTTAAAAAAAAGCCAAAACTAAAAATACTTACAAAGAAAAGCAAACTAAATGAGTTCAAGTAGCTTCATAAATTCCAAGTAGAAAACTAAAAAAAACCACACACATACACACACACTTACATATACACAGACATAATCAAAAGTTTATGGAGCATCCATGCTTTGATATCAACAGCTATAAAGCCTCAATACTAGGTATATAGCATAGAACTGATAAAGCCTTTAACACAGCGTTAGTTAATCTTGATCCGTCAGCTTATCTGGCGTTTATCTCTGTGTATCAAGGTGCCAAAAAAAAAATACACTAATATATATTTGTATGTGTGTATAAATAACCATAATGTGTGTGTTTATTTGAAGTAGCACTCAAAGTGAAGACCACAATCCTTCAGCTGAATCCATTGTCTACTGCAAATTATATATACAAGTTAGTTGTCCATATAAAAGTCTATCTGATTATTTGGCGTCTCTTTCATTATCTGCACTCGAATTGTAAATATTATGAAGGCGACACTTTTATTTTGATGTATTTATGGGGGGCTCTAATGTGCGTTGAGAAATAGACCTATAGTAGGTGACTATATGCTCCTCCATATACCATACATATGTATATATATACATATTCAGAGTCTATACACACATGTCTTATTATCAGTTTATGTTTTATGATCCTCTATATATATATATATATATATATATAGCTATTTCTTGCCTAATTGAATGATATGATAGCAGGTTTTAGAAAAATATTTTAATAGCTGTTAATACAATCGATTCACAGGCTATAAAATTCTGATACCAATTCACAAGTGTCGCTCATATTGATATGACGCTCGATGACTATATGAAACTTTTTATATTCTATAATTACTTTTTTTTATTTCGTTTTGCTTTTGTCAACTTCTTCTTTTTTAACATTTATTGTATTCATATTGTATTCGGGTGTGTTTTTTTTAGACACGCGCCGTCTTGTTTTTGTGACTTGAAATTAGATTGGTAATAGAAATGTTGATATAGAACTAAGACTATATACTAAAGTGATGCTTAGTTAATGATTAACCATAGTAAAAGCTAATATATATATTACATATATAAGCGATTTCTATAGGCATTATTAATAGTGTTGTTAAACTGATGTTCAGCTTATGATCTCAAATCTCTATCAAAACTTACTCATATTAAATAAAACAGACCCGCAGTTAAACCGATTTGGTTACTATATATATATATATATATATATATAGCATTGGTGATATACATGATATAGCCCGCATTTTGAGGTTCTGGTTAAAGCTTGCAATTGCCTTAAAAGAAATCTAATAATATTTAAATCGCAATTCCCCTAGGAAAATGAGCTTTAAAGTGCGTCATTAAATATTGGGAAAAATTTACAGTGAATCGTGTAGAAATCAGAGGAAATATGCCAAGCGACACTTTTTTGTCGGTTCTATAGATATAAATATATATATATATATATAGATTCTCTTTATTTTAATGCCATATTCTAAGTTCATTCTAAGCTGACATCATGCCAAGATAATATTCAGTTCATTTTAAGTTACATAATTTATATGAATTATATAATTATACTATATACTGTATATATGTATATTAATATTTATATATATACAAAGATAAAGTATGTTTCGTAATTTGTCAAGTTCTTGGTTTTATCTTCAACGTTTTCAATGTTATTCGCTTATTGACAATTGATATCCTTATCCATAAGCTCAGGCAAAACAGGCCGGAGAAGAATCGTATTTAAAAAGTAGGGCAGATCTGTGTAATCATTCATTATAAATATATACATATGTATATATATATATAATTTAAGTATATATATATATATATATTGCTGTGTTAGTTGATAAAACTTCAGAGCTCTCAAAGTTTTTGGATGCTTAAATTAAAGGCCAATGCTTTTGTCACACAGTTCTTGAGAAAGAACATGTGCGTTTTTTTATCATATAAACTTAAAATTGAATTCAAACAAGCTACATATATATATATATATATATATAGTATCAAGGAAAAATAATTAACTTTACTTAACTAAAGCTACAAGTACTGCAACATACATAAAACACATGTCTGAGACTTGCACACAGATTGACGTGGAGCCAAGACCCGACTCAGGCCCAGGCCCAGGCCCAGGCCAAGACCCAAGCCCTAGGGATATGTTTATATATATTTTAGATACTGGCACCCGCATATAATGCCAGTACTTAAGATTTTATCTCAAGGGACTAAAGAATTCAGTATAATGATTTTGTTTCTTTTTTTTTTGTTTTGTTTTCTTTCTGATAAAAAAAAACCACAAAGTGTTTTTCTTAAGCAGAATTTAAAATTTAAAAAAAAAAAGAAAAGATTTTCTATAATTTTTCTATATTATTAGATTACGTGTGATATATCCTTTTGTACTATATATCCCATTTTTTTTTTTGCACTTACCCTGACTAAGTTTTCTGGCAATCGCTTTGGATCGCATTATAATTTCCAGGAATGTCGTCATTAAAGCTGAGCTCCTTGCATATCCTTTTCTCACACACTTTAAATTCTATCACATTATCGAGAATGGAAACCGTTAAGAGTTCGAAAGTTCAGGCCATTGACATTGACATACACAAAAGCAGAAGAATAAGTCTTGTCACAAATATATATGTATGTGTCTGTGTGTGTATATTCACATACAATTCACATACAATTAGAAATCACAATTTAAATCAGAAGCACAACAAACCGACCAAAGCAACGACACAATTTTAAATTTGCATACAACTGTGTATGTGTGGTTGTGGTTGTGGGTGTGTTTGTGTCTATGTGTGTGTATGTATGTATGTATGTATGTATGTATGTATGTATGTATGTTTGGGTGAATGAGGAAAGGAGGGAGGGAGAGTGGTAGGCTTGTAAGCCACTTTAAAATGTGGCCAACACAAAATTCTTGCCAATTGTTTGTTTTTCTTTGTTTGTTTTGATGTTTTGATGCACACGCGTCGCACAGTAGTTGGAGTGTGACCGAGTTGAGTGTAGGCTGAGCGATTGTTAACAACAGTATATAACGGATTGCAATTGCCAGTATAAACAAAGTTGTAGAAGAAGCAGAAGAAGCAGAAGAAGTAGTAGAAGAAGAAGCAGTAATAGCACCGACGGCAATTTAGCCTAGCCTAAAGCGCGTTGATAAAAAAGCTTAAATTTTAAGGCACACACCGAAAAAAACGCTGCAGCAACAACAACTGCAGCTACAACAAGAAGAACGTTGAAGGCAAGGAACCAAAAGCAGGCAATAACTTTGAACGCGACTCCTCCGACTGTGTGGCACACACACCTGCCTATTGAAGCTCCTCAGACGCGACTGACGACGACGACAGCAACGGCAACGGCGGCAACGGCGGCAACGACGAGGCCGCCGACTACGAGACCTAAAGACTACGAGTATTTCGTCTATGCAGCGCTGCTGCTGCTGACGGGTGTTGCTGTTGTTGTTATTATTACTATTGCTATTGCTGTTGTTGTTGTTACTGTTGTTAGCAATAGTTTTTTTTTTTGTTCGTTGCTGTTGTTGTTTTGTTTTTTTTTTTTCTTTGCTTCTTTTTTACGTATTCAAAACTTTTTTAGTAAGCAGGCGGCGCTTGCGGGCGCTGATTCCGAGTGAGACTGAGACTGAGACTAAGTCTGCGACTGACTACTAACGGTGGCGTTGGCGGCGGCGACTCCGCGTGGCAGCAATTATGTTAGGCAAAGTTCTGAGGCGAACCCAACCACCAACCACATTTCACAGTAATCCTAGGCACGCGTAGGTGTTGCTAGCTCCACACGTATGCATGTGTGTGTGCGTGTGTGTGTGTGTTTAAGTGTAACTATGAACTGGCAAAGGACACTAACGACAACGACAACGACAGCGACAACAACTTGGTGTAAGAGAAGGGCATAGTTCTTAAGGTTGGAGCAGAAAAAACAAAACAAAAACAAAAAACGCGACGTAATTCATGCAAATGAAGTCACGCAACAGAGACACAGGTATGCAGGACTCGTCAGGACTCGGCACTCAACAAAGTTCCCATCCAATGGGCAAACACCAGCTGAATTGTAGTTGGGTATGAGGATGTATAGAACACTGAAAACTGGAGCTACTTGACAAGTGACTGTAGGAAGATCTCATATAATTTAAATCAACTTAAGGATCTAGAGAGATTTTCGTTATGCCTTATATAAAATTCCTTAACCAAACTTTATCTTATATATCAAATCTCTTACCCATAAGTTATGCAAATATACTTGACTTTAAAGCAATAATGGTTAAACTTGAACCACACTCTATCGCTCTATCTATGTGGTTAACATTCATTACGACCCTCGCTTTAACCTAACTATCTCACCCGAGTATCTATATAGTAGCTCTATGCCCACAACCCACTAATAAACAGCCCTATTTATGGCTCTGGCTGACCCTCTAGTGACCAGCCAATGGGCAGACAAATGGTAGAGTTGGCCACCCTCTTGGGCTCGCAGTCAAGTGGCTGGCAGACAGCATGAGGTAGGAGGAGGTAAAGGTAACCAAGGGGAGGCTAGGTTAAGTGACTTTTGCTCGTTGCATTTGTCGCCTGCGCAGGCCGCGTGTCAGTCGTTTATCATAAGTGCCGCTCTGCACTCCTCTGGCCTCCCCTTTAGCCATACACTTAAACTGAAGGAGGTCGTTTTTTTTTGCCTATTGCATTTTATATAGAATCAATATTAAGCAGAGTACCATCCCTTTGGGGTAACACTGCTCCTCTTTATTACCTGCTCTATGCAGTCTACGTTCCACTTTCAGCGCATTTCTCAAATTTTTAACGTATTACGAGAAAAACTCATAATAAAAGCAATTGACTTGAGGCAAAAAACATTTGTTTTGCCATGTCGTAAAATGCAAACGCAAAGATTTTGCCCAACTCTTGCAAATTGTTTAAGTTTTTGGCAGCTTTATGAAACGTATAATTGCTGTGCAACCGATTCTCGTTGCAAATGTGTTGCGCCCTATTAATATTCACAGTTTTTATTAGTGTTTATCTAAGATTTTCTATGTAATTCTGGGCGCCATGCACGACCCAAAGAAAGTCGGCCAAAAGATTCCATTTCCACAACTATTTCTATGGTCTTGTTGTATAAAATCCATTATTCTAAATATAAATGCACTTGATCTTGCCCGTAATACTGTTATGTACCATGTACCATATACCATATATCATGTACCATATACCATGTACCATATACCATATACGTCTTTATATTCATATTCAACTATTCATACCTATTTATATATGCATTCATATTTATATTCTACAGATATTTATTTATTTATTACTTAGAAGGTAAACAATATAATTATTAACCTACTACAGGTTTTGAGCACTAGCTGCCAGGGCTATCAGCTCTATTTGAATTTACATTTATTTACAAGTGTGTGTATTTACAAGTTGTGTTGAAAGTTGTAAGAGCTTAAATTTTGTTGAAGAGATTAATAGCGGAAATGAATTTTATTAGTAAATGGATGTTATTTTCTGTAGGATTAAGTAGAGTGTTTGAGGGGATAGTAGGAAAATTCTTCCGTATATGATTAATTTTAGTGCATCTATCCAGTATGTGAATTGTGGTTAACGGTGATGAGTTGCAAAAAGGACAGGAAGGAGGGTTTGTTCCTTTAAGAAGGTGGCCGTGGGTGATGGCGGAGTGACCAATACGAAGACGGGTATAAATTCTTGAATGGTGGGGATTAATGTTGGAGGAATATTTTGTGGGGTTTCCAAGTTGGTTATAGTTTTTATAATTGTGAGAGAAGTTGTGCCAGTCTGAGATGTGTTTGGCTTTAATGTGAGAGGCTATGAGACGGGCGAGGTCTGCCTTTTCGTCAAGATGATATTCTACAGATATAGCTAATGAGATTTGACTATTTCAAGGTGACTCAAAATAAGTATTGAATATAATGTACGAAAATATGTACTATTCAGTCATATTCATCATTCAAAGCAAATGAAATCATTTCTAAGCTTATTATGGATAAATACTTTTTTTATCCATAAAGTGAAATGATATATTAACCATAAATAGACTTATTATTTGGCAAAATAGAAAAATCGAATGAGTAGTCATTATATAATCTGTTATAGTTGCCAATTATTTTCTATAAGCATTATCTTTATACTATAATTTAGATAGGTTGAATTGAGAGCTAATGATGATGACTTTTAAAGCTGCTTTGTATACAGTTTATGCATCTAACGAGTCACATACTCAACATAACTGCAGCATATTGACCTCAAATGCATTTGCCATAATTAAGAGCTATATACATATACATACACACATATATACATATAGCTATTTGAAACTTCTTTCATTAGTATTACGAGCCATAAGAAAATTCTCATTAATTTAAGAGCCGGGGTCAGCAGACAGCGCAAAAGTGGCGAGTGAAAGCATCGTGTGAAATTAGAAGTGTGTCGAGATTAGTAAAATGAGTGTAGAATGAACTGCGATATGTAATAATTTAGCATTAACATTTAATTATCACAAAAAAAAAAGAAAATAAATAAATAAAAGTGAAGTTAAGGAGTTGCCAGTTTTTATAATAGGAAATAATTTAGCAAATATTTAATTATCACAAAAAAGAGAACAGAAAGCAAAATGATGCAGCGTCTGACATTATATAAACGTATATATAAAACACAAACACAGAGACATACACACATGTATATATATATTTATGTATAGGTATGTATTAAAGTTAAGTGAGAGATGCAATCTTTAGTATGAGGTAATCGTAAATTGCAGCAGAGCAACTGCTTTAGTACAGCTCCTACCATTGCCCCCTTAAGCAAACGCTGGCAAGCATCTGCCCAGCACAAATATACAACAAACACACACACACACACAGAGATACTGGCACATGCAAACACACAGACAATTCATTGGCACTCACACACGCGCAGAAAAACGAAAAACGCACGCTTCTGACTGGCGGGCATTCTGATGGTCGTTGTTGTTGTTATTGCTGTATTGTATTGTAGCCATCGCCATCGCTTGTTGTGTGTGCGCTGCCTGACGTCTCTTATCTCTTGTCCATTATCTCTCTCACCAACAAAAACATTAAAGGCAAACGGCAAAAGGCAAAAAGCAGAAAGCAACAAAACAATAACAACAACAAGAGCGACGAGAGTGAGTGTCTGTCATTCGTTTGTCATCGTCATCAACTGGCAGCGCAGCGCAGTTGGCAGTCTCAGCTCCACTTAACCCGAACTGCTCTCTCGCTCTCACATGCTATCTGTTCGTGTGTGCTTCGTGCGTCTGCGCTTAAACTCAGTAGGTGGAGCTTTCTGTTCACATCAACAGGAAAGATTGTGAGAGAGCGCGTTTGTAGTTAACGTTGAATTCGCTGCTTTACGGCGAATTAAGAATTGTTGAGTTACCTTGCAGCTCTTTTTGCTGCCCTTTGGCGTTTTTTGATTAATGAAGTGTGTTAAGAGGCCAAACGACGAGGCAAACTGTTGCAATGCCAACGCAGACGAAGGACAGCTTTGGCCTCGCCAAGGACAATGCCTGCGGCTGGGCCGTATGAGTCCTTGATTAAGGTTAGGTTAGCCGCAAGTTAATCAAACCTTTAACAGTGTTTACTCTTTTTCTTTATTACATTTTTTTACCGTCGGCAAGTGGATGCTATCGCACAGTACTTACGCGTAGGCGTGGCATAGACAGTTATAGCCGCAATCGCTGCTGTTATCATATCTCTCTATCTCTGTGTGTCGCCGCAAAACGTTGACGCTCTGCTGCCGTTTGCTGCTGTCTCTGCTGTCGCTGCTGCTCATTTTGCAAACGCGCTCTCTTTTATCTCTTCACTATGACCATCCCGCTCGCTCATCTGTGCATACTGCTCTGACACTTTGACCAGCGTAATGTGCTCCAAAATGTCGCCACTGTCGTTGGTCCATTGATGTGCGCTGATACCAACAACCGACAACCGACAAGCCAGAAGCGAGAAGCGAGAAGCGACAACCGACGCAGCGGCGTCAACAGTAGCAGCGTTCTTGGCAGCGCTTCAAAATGGCGTTTTAGTGTATACATATGTATTATATATGTATATAATACGGGTTCATACATATGTACATAAGCAGCTCTTAGGTTTGAGTTGCAACGTTTATCACTAACCAGATACATAAAGATACTTATGTACAGATACATACACATCCTACCTATATATATATATATAAATATATGGAAGGTAGTTTCATTGAGGCAGATATCTTGGACAGTGTTCCGCAACTTTCTTGTGACTACCAAAACAAACAATACAAAAACTACAAAAAACAACAAACGAACAAAAACAATAACAAACGAACAAAAGCTCAGGCTGATGCTCTCGTTTCTCTCTTTTTCACTCTCTCTCTCGCTCTCTCTTTGTCTTTCTCTGTTCTGCTGCTTTATTACCACAGCTGCCACAGCAGCCCCAAAAGCTGAGTTTTATGTCTTCATTAACTGAAAAGTTATGAGCCATAAGAGGCACAGCTCCAAGCGCAAACATTGCCTTGCCAATTCAAGCAGCAGATGCAACAGCAGCAAGGATGAGGGGGGAGGGGGTGTTAGGTGCCTGTTTGGGCAGGGGATTGACCACAGCATCTGTGTGTGTGGTAATTGGGATTGTCGGCTGACAATGGCAACCCGCGACAGTTCCATACTTTTGGTCAGAAAGAAAACAAAAACAAAAACAGAAGCAGACGAAACACCACAACAATAACAACAACAAAAACAACAGTTACAACAAACGTAACAACAACAAACAGTAAATATTTCTGATTTGCGTCATGGTAATCAATTTTATACCCTATATTTCAAACCACTTCAAAGAGTATTATATACACAAATTGATTACACTTTAAATACCCTTGAATACACTTTAATATAGCTTTAATACTTATAAATAATTAATACTTTAATTTAACAATAACTTAAGTATACTATTGATAATTATAAAGAGTAACTCTTAGTACAGCAGTTGTGCACAACAAAGCCAAAGCTGCGGGTAGCAGCAGCTACTTGTCAACGCACAGTGGCTACAACCAATGATGCCTGTATACATTGAATGTGTGTATATATATAGATACAGATATATATATATATAGGTATGCATAATTATGTGGTGACAAGTTGAATTTTTATATAGATTATATATTAGATTCATATATGGGGGACAGTGACACATGCTCCAGCATAAAGTAGAAACTAAAATTGTGGTTAAAATTTGTAATCGTTGAACTTTTACTGTGGTTTACATTATATGTCCATATCGTGAATATTATCTTAAAATATATATACAGTATATATCGGTTATACAGTTTATAAGCAAATATTGGTTAAAAGCAAAATTATGTTACTTTTAAACATCATGAAACTATTTAGAACTAAATTTAGCCTCATAGAAGCAAAAAATTGATTGTATATAAGAAAATATTGTGTATAAACAAATAAAAAATCACTGAATTAGAATCAGCTCATATAAATTTTATCAGTTTTAAACAAATTATAGGCTGTATGACAGCAATTTTAAAATTTTTGATCTCATTTTATATTTAATATTAATATTATTATAGCTTTATTTTATAATAATCATTTAAATACAACGTATTTGCATATAACTCATGATTGCTTAAAAGGAAATATCGAATATAAGCAAAAATTTGCTTATAACCGGTATATACTGTATATATGTTTGTATTAAAAATATATTTTGCTCCACTGTTTGTACGTCAAAGTTACACGTTGCGTTGATAAGTCATTTCACGTGTCTAGATAGTATTACTTACAACACTCAGAGCTGCTGCACTCATCCAGCATGGGACATTGACGTTGAAACCCTAAGACCTGGTTAATAACTGGGAGATGCTGACAGGCAGAGAGATTGTTGTGCTGTTTTTTCAACTTTTTTGTAAGTGACGCTCGTAAAAGCGAATTGCATTGGCAGTAGCATTGTTGTTGTTGCTGTTGCTGTTGCTGCTGTTGCTGCTGTTGTTGGTGTTGTTCAGTTGGTAGCTTTGCCTCTGGTAGGAAGTCATCAAAACTGTCGTCGTTTCAAGTCGTTCCAAGTCATCCAATATTCTATGCTTGATTCCACACAGGTCTCACTAGTTAACTTCGCTTCACTGATGCGCTTTTTTCAATTTGTCACGTACGGTAGATTTTCAGTTCGATATTTGGTTTGCTCATTACAACGACAACTACTACCGATGCACACACACAACACAACACAACAGAGGTGTGTATAACTGTGTGTATATCTCTGTGTATGTATAGCAATCTAATTTGTAAGAGGGTGGAAAGGATGGAAATTCCAGTGGATTCATTTAAGTAGTTGGAGAAATTGTTTCAGTTAATAACAAAATTAGTATTTATGAAATTCATTTTTGTAGAATTATTTGTTTGTCCCGCTAATCTATAAAAATCGCTTGAGTTCGCATGTAGAGGGTCTATCTAATTATGCAGGATTTGCAGGGTCTTAGTACAGTTTCTAGGCCAATATATATACTATATAGAATACGTATAATAATATATATATACACATATATATATAGAGAGAAAGAGTATTCGTATATATATATATATGATGTAATGTTGACTAAATTATGACGTTGGTCAAAAACGTGCGCTGGACACATTTATCATGGTAGCCTGGTCCGATCCGTTATGGCCTAGCATAGAGGTGGGTGGTAGGAGCTGAAACTCTTACCATTGGTCACAAATAAGAAGCAAATGGTCAAAAAGCAATAATAACTTTATGTCTTTCACTCTCTGGCCACTACACACACACACACACACACACACAAAAACACAGAAGGAGTCCTTTAAGTCCTTGAGTTAGCTATGATAGAAAATTGTGTCACGACAGGAAGCAAGATAAGAGCGTAATTTTCTTTCAGCGTACGAGTACATTGGGCGACAGTATTACTCGTAAAAGCTTTATGAGAAATATACTACACACACACACACACACACACTATAGTTCACTTGACTATGGTATGAACTTTGGCCCGGATGTAGACTATCGTGGTTACCGTTAGTCATTTTCAGTGATTGTTCAAGCGACGAAGGAGTCACTACGTTGACTTGACTTTTAATGATTGTCACGCTCCTTACCCTACTACAAACCACCTACACACACACACACACACACACACACACACACATATACTATCTTTGTTTGCGTCCCACTGACCACAACAGACACAGGTAATGGCACACCCACCTGCCCCTTTGACATGGAACTGTGCCTAATTTGCATTTATATTCATAATCTTGGACATTGCGTCATGAAATATTGCATGTCCCGAACTTGTGACACTTTAATTGCTTACTGGATTATACTACAGGTACAGGTACATCTAGGTACAGTAGACACCCGAGTAACAAATATTTTTGGTAACTATATGAAGTTTCTTATATGTGTTTACAATTTGATACGATTTGTTGCACTTGAGTTCAATTTTACTTTATGGCACTTATGGATCAGTCTGTTGCATTTGCATACTCGTTGCATGTAAATCTTTGTGCTCATTAGCGTTGTCTATATGGCTCCTATATGGCCCCTATATATATGGTGATATGCTGATATGGTTATAGGCTCTTGTCTGTTCAGTTGCTGACTACGTGACTTTTGCCAGTTTTTGCGCTTTTCCATGTCTGCAGATCGATTTTCAGACAATCTCTTCAACCCAACAGCAAACAGATACAGCTAAAGATTTGCGCAAGAAGAAAGAAAGAGTTGTGTGGGAAGAAGAAAACACAAAGAAAACAAAAAGAAAAATAAAAATATATGTAAAGAAAAGAAAAGATATTTAGCTGACCAGACGAAACTACTAAGTTAACATCTTAAGTTGTTATTCTGTAGTCAGATAAATATCTAAAAATATATAAACAACAAACATCGGACGAGATCTCTACAATGTGTATTGTCTGCAGTTTGTCTGGCAGCTTCCAAGGAAATGATTATCAATTATATATATATATATATATATGCATACAACTGTAGCATTGATATACCCTATATATATATATATATAATTATGATGATGATGATGATGATGATGTTGGGTTACATAGCATAACATACAGCCAGAGTTAAGCACTTTGAGCTATATCCAAGCGTAAAGAGATGTAAAGACATGCTCGAGTGTGCCACTCGATGGCTAGGCACAGGTAAAGAGGCTAAGGGTGGCAGGTTGCAGGTGGCAGTTGGCAGTTGGTTGGGGTTGCAACTGAAAGAGCAGCATTGCCACAAAATGCAAAACAAGCGTAAACTGCCATTTTAACCTTTTTCCTACTCTAAGCCGTGTCAGAGTGCAGCGAAAGATATCCTGTAAAAATGCAAGCAAAACTGTCTAGATTGAGGTTAGACTAAACATAGTTATATATGATAGTTAGTCTATGTTTATATTATTTATATTTTAAATAAGTTGGGCATACCCTTTAGCGTTGCAGCCAATCTACAGGGTATTAAAATTAAAACTGAAATTGTATATGAAATAAAGTATTTCATTGTGCACATAATTTTATTGTATGTGCGGCAAGTAGCAGTACGAGCAGCTTATTTGCACGCATTGCTGCTTCCTTGGACCTCCAACTCCAACTCCAAAACCAACACCAACACCAAGCAAAACAACAAGCATCCACAACCACCTACAACCACTAAGAACCATATACAACCACCTGAAACCACCAAGTATTTAACTCTCTGTGTACTACTTCGTACACCCATTCAATGATAGACTGTTAGCTGCTGTGCTTTTGGTCGTTTTGTCGTTTCGTCGTTTGGTTTGGCTTAGTTCAAATTTATTAGCCATGGCTCACAGCATACGCTCAAAAAAAAAAAGAGGAAATAAAACCCGCTTAAACAATAGGTAAAAGAACATTTTTTTTCTTTTAATTTTTGAAGCAAAGATTGTGCAGCTTCTTGTGAAAGTAACGTAGCGCAAATTTATATTCCTTTGATAGTTAATTAACTGCGGCCATAAATGGAAATAATTAATTAATAATAAAAAAAAAAATGGCAGCAACTGGTTTACCTATATATAATCTTTAGAGTATATATATTCATAAGCTAAATCTTTTTTACAATATAATATAATCAGTTTTATTAAGGCTTTTACTTTGATTTCAAATTGTTCGTTAGTCATTTTCAATGTAAAAGTTTTTTGTTTTTTTCTGAAAAACTATAAAAAATTTTCGTTTGAAATAAATGCAGAATCATGGTAAATCTAAAAGTAATATATATAATGGTCTTTGTTAGCCTAATGAATGTAAGTTAACTGCATTTTATAACAAATATAATGACAGTAATTATGTCAAATCATATCATAGTTACTGGAACTTGAAGCCCTGAAGTTAAATAAAACAGGTACAGTGGAAACTCAGAAAGCAATTGCTGAAAGTAATATACGGGCACAAAAACTCTATCCCGGATTACGTCTATTTGCACAAAAGAAACTTCAAAATGCCGATGAATCCAACGAAGACGATGATGAACCACGCAAAGTACTTGAACCATCAACTGTGGAAACAGATGCAGTTACAGATGCAGTAACAAATGCAGTAACAAATGCTGTAAAAGCTGCAACCACAGTTAGACTAAAGAAGAAGAAAAAATTAATAAAATCCAAAGATGTTGTTAAGCCTCGATCGGATGATGACGGAGGAGATGGTAGTAGTGCATCACCTGATGGTGGTGAAGATAGTGGTAGTTCTGGCGACGGTGGTAGTGGTGGTGGTGGTGGAGATAAAGTGGTTGAACAAACTATAAATATACCAAATTATGAACAGGATAATTTTGGCAATTGGGTATATCAAGCGTGGGGTGTTACTTTTGGTAAATTGTGGCAGGATACACGCTTCAAATATGATCCCACAGCACCCAAAATGTCAATCGATTCAAAAGCTAACAAAGATTATTATCCCAGGTATATATATAAATATATATATATAAATATAATTCCTATAGTTTGCTTACAATTTCTCTTTCTTTCTCTGTCTCAAAAAAAGTGACCAGCTTTCAACAGTTTGCATTGGTAGATCAACAGTGTATAATAAGCCACAAGTTGAAGTATGGCTAATACGGAGTACCTATAATAAGACACATAAGCATAGGCCCATTTGGAATAACCTAAGACAACAGTTATTTGATAAGGGCGATTCGGAACAATGCCACAAGCCCGAGTACAATACGTTTTTTGGCTTCCTTAATTGCAACCTAATGCGGCATCAACGTATGGAATATTTTATACCACAATATCCAATGCATCAAGTTGCTTATAAAATTCCCAAACCATCAACTGATTAATTTAGTCTATATGTCAATTTCTAACTATATAATTAGTGTATATATTTTAGTATATATTTTTTCAAGTAAATTCCTTTTGGTATATTTCAAATATAAATTTTGAAAGGGAATCAAATTTCAATTTTAATATATATGTTGTATACGTACTTGAATAAATCTATATTATTGTATATACCTACACATACATATATATATATATATATACATTTTTTATAAATTAGAATTATATTATGTATATCTATATTCTGTACAATTGCATTCCTCATCAGTATAAACAATCTATATAATATGCACTTTGATTTCCGTTGTTGTTGCAATAGCATTAGGCATAATACGTATATACGTAGAAGAAGCAACGAGAAGAGAAAGTCCAATAACAAAATTATAACTCAATTTATACGCTTGTTTGCGTATACAAAGTACAATGTCCTGGCAAAGACAAGGATAACAGCAAAGCTGTTTGCTACAAGTCAGTCAGAGCAGAGCAGGAAACTCATTTTCTGCTTGGCAAACAAAACGACGATGTTTCAGTTATCCTTGCCTTTCCTTTGGCCATACTCTTCCCTATAGTTTCCCCTTTTTATCTTGATTTGGAAATCGTGTTCTGGCTGCGATTGTGCGCATTATGAAACACATATACACAGACATATATATATATATATATATATATATATGTGTGTGTGTATATGTATCTGTATAAATGTTTGTTAAATGGGTGGGTGGGCATTCAAGTAAATGCTGAGAAATATATGATTTATGTTTGTTTTAAACATTGACAATCAAACGATCAAACTTGGAAAATTTCTAAATAATATTTCCCCAACTTACAGATACTTTATATATATATATATATTTGTGTGTGTGTGTGAAAATGTGTGGTTTTCATAGATTATACACACAATTAAATGTGTGTATGATGCTCAAAGCTGCGGCAACGCCCACCACATGCCACGCACATCATCATCCGGCAACAATCGACCGCCCCTAACAAGCATTGAGCATATGTATGCGTTATCCTGTGCATGGTTTTGGTCCTGCGGCTGCTTCTGGTTATGCTTGAGCTGCCTGCACAGTTCGACTTCAATGCGAAACGATTTAATTTGTTTCGGAGGTAATGTGGCATATGCTTGCCTTTGCTTTTCCTTGCCTTTCCTTCTGTATTTCCTTTTCCATTTCCATTTTCATAACATTGCCTGGGAGTTGCCACACAGATTGAGTGTTAAACATGTCCATGATACAGTCCATAGTACAGAACTCAGGGCCACTGATGTGACTACTACTAAATGTAGCCTTTTAAATTGTATAGGCCAAAGCACGCTAACGTGGCCCAAAACCCAAAACCCAAATGCCAAAAGCCTTCAGCCAAGCATTGAGAATTTATTACAAGTATACACTGTTTGCCAGTCGATTTGCATATTTATGAATAATGAAGGATAACCAGGATAACCAGCGACGAAGCATGTCCAGTGACCACTGCCCACTTCCATATAGCTGGCTATAGTTAAGTTTTGTAGCGTGTCTTATATGACCAGGTTACCACCACCATGGCTAACATCATAAGCCCAATGACAGGTGCACACACACACACACACATTCTAAGTTGGCCAAAAACTTCTTCTTGACTTCTTTCATTTCTATAACCTTTGCATGACCAAATACTTGAAACATGCCCCAGCGAGTGTGCGTGTGTGTGTGTGTGCGAAACTGATACTCCCCACACAAATACATAGGCACGTGCGCCAACACACACACACACACATCCATACACACAAGACATTGGTCACGAAAAGCGGAAGTGCTGATAAGAAATTTCAATGTTTTATTTTTTTTATTTCGTTGTCGTGTTTAATGTCTTTTTGCCGTGCTTAGTGTCTTTAGTGTTCTCTATATATATGTATATGTGTGTATATGTATGTATGTGTATGTATGTGTATGTGTGTGTGTGTGTGTGAGTGTGTGTGTTGTGCGTGGCTAAACATATAATCTTTATACATATTTAATGCGAAGTAACAGCCCAAAGCCAATTTCTTGCCCATCCGTTGGCCCATGCGAAATGAGAGCTCCAAAAATTATAATTATTTGTATAAGTTAAACAAGTTATATTATGCTTAATATATAGCCTTAATAAGCACAACTAATAAACTGACTATAATTAATATTTTACTGTTATTTATAAATCTGATTTATAGATATAAACAATAAAGCTTAAATATATATACAAATGAAAGCAGCTCAGAAAAGTGAGAGATGATCGTTGAGCTTAACCTGGGCTTAAACAGTTAATAGCTTTAATTATACTTAACTTATACTAAAGTTAGTTATTAGATATAGTTGCATGGACTAAAATTAAACTAGAATATATAAGTTTTTATAAGATTCTAAGTAATCATCTCTAAGTCCTATCAAGAAGTTATATTTCTCTGCATTGATTGACGTTATTTATAGGACACTTGTTTAAGAAGCCACTTGAAGAGTCTCTTCTGTGATCTTGCAGTCTTCTTTTTGAACATAAACAAATCTTTTATGGCTTATCATAAAACATACATTAAACTGAAGCATAATTTCTAATATAAATATGAATATTATTTTTAGTTGTTTCATAAACAATGCGCCAGTTGTTGGGCCTTCAGTCTGCAGCTGGAGGAGCTCTGTAGCTGGTGAAGCTCTTTGGAGTTGGTGTCCAGCTATGCGGTAATGTTCAGACAATGCGACGACTTATCGTATTTCACACTCGATTTCTTTGACTATACTCTCTCCCACTCACTATTCTCTATCTCTCTCACTTTCTTCCTCGCTTTGATATGGTATATCGAAACCGAATCCGTAGCCAACAACGGGATACTCGTTTGTCTGCAACGAATCTATGTAAATTGACAATTTGTGTGACAGTCATGTATATGCCTATGTGTGTATGTGTGTGTGTGTGTGTGTGTGTATCGTGTAATGAGGTTGGGAAATATTAATTTATGTGTGCCCATAACAATTAGCTAGAAGTCAAGTGGTAGCTGCGCTTGTCATAGAATGAGAATGGAAATTTTTTTAAATGTTTTTCCTAGATAATAATATTTTCTTGCCCTTCCTCTCGCTATCTCACACTTTCTTTCTCACACTATCTCTCTCTCTCTTTCTCTTTCTTACAACCCTCTAACCAGCACTTGAACCCTTGCGTTGATTATCTTGCATTAAATTCTCACATATCTTTCGAGAGTTTCGATTCAAGCACGTGACTTATATATACATCTACACACACCCATACACCCACACAACCACATGCACACACATATATATACACATATAACGGGAAGTAAGCAAAGCGCCGCCGTAATTCAATTTGCTTTCGGGCACCGCGGGCATGTTTAATTTCATTCGCAACGTATTTAAGCTAAAACCAAACCAAACCAAACCCAAACCCAAACTTAAACCCACATCCAAACGTAAAGCTAAAGCAAGCAACACAATGAGCGAAGGTCTTGAATTGGGTTTGGGTTGCGGTCACACGGTTAAGGATAGCGGGGGATGTGCGCTTTAAAAATTTATGCAATTATGAGCCGCAAATATTATTATATAAACACAAGCACAAATACGACAATAAGTTCATATATATACACATACATACATACAAAAATATATATGTAGCTGTGTGTGTGGGTATGTGTATATAAAGGGGACAAGTGAAAGGGCATTACCTGTCCAGACAGTAAATGAGCAGCGCATTTAACGAGTTTCAAACAGCATATAAAGTGAAGCATTTACTGCAAAGTGTGCAGAGAGAAGCATTTAACAACATGTTTATCATAAGATACTTAAATTAAAGAAGTATAAAGAGAGAAGCATTATCATAAGGCAAGAATCCCAAATTGAGTTAAAAGCATCTGTACACATTGAAAATTAACTTCATTTAGTGAAAAGCGTCTGTATCGACTAAAAAGCAAATATGAAGAAAGCGCTGTTAAAACTGATATTAAGGAAAGATCATGGATTAAGAATCGTGCAGTAAGAAGCAAAACTTACATTGATAAACGTACAGCATGCAATGAGAAGCACAAAACGCTTGCCAAGAAGTTTGCAGCGAGCAACATCCAGTGAGAAGCAACTTTACTTAGTGTGAGTCAAGTTTTCATCAGAGAAGTATCCTTATAGATTGAAACCAAGTTACCTTTGAGTGAGAAGAGAGATCAAACAATAAGAATACATTTCATGAAGTAAAGTAAGAAGCGTCTGCTAATAGCATTCTTGATAGGTGACACTCCGATTAATCAGCAGCACAGTGCATAAAATTATAGGGGAAAATGTCAAAGAAAGCATCCTGTAAAAAGAAGTAAACAATGTCAAAGCAAGAAGTTTTCTATTAAAAATTGTGTGTAGAGAAGCGTTTAGTAATAATTCTAATTTGAGAAGCATAGAGTCAGAAGCATACAAAGAATCAAAGGTAAAACTTGCCTCAATTAACGTACTACTTAGGAAGAAAAGTCTGAGCCAGAGTCTGTGAGTAGCTTACAAAGTGAAGCGCACAGCGAGAAACTTGCAAAGAGAAGTGTTGAGCGAGAAGCATACAGCGAGAAGTTAACAGCTTGTCGAGACGCGTGACCAGGCCAGAAGCGCTTCAATGGCAACATATTGATAGACAATAATTTGTCTTAATGAAATTTTGGTATTATTTATGAGATTGGCGGAACGTGGAAGTAACTTAGTAAACGCTATTTTGGGGGATGTGCAAACGATGTATGTGTGTATGTATATGGGAAAGAGTGTGTGTGTGTTGTAAGGCTTCAGGGCGACGTCGTCACTGGGAAAACAAAAACAAGCTGCTGCTGTTGTTGCTGTTGCTACTGTTGCTGCTGCTGCTGGTGATTGTGTTGGTGATGGTGATGTTTCTTGGGAATCCTTGTTGCAGGAGCCAAGTTTTCGTTTTGGCCTTCAGGCAATTAGTGTAACTTGTTTGCCCGTTTAGATTTGTGGCCTGTTGTTAGGGTTTGGGGTTATGTTCAGGTTGTGCCCTGGCAGGTTGTGTCTTTTATGTGTTGTGTGCATAATTTATTGTTTTTCTTTTGGTGTGGCAGTGGCTGTGGCAGTGGCAGTGGCAGCGACAGTGGTAACTCTGTCTGTGAGAAAGATGTGGAAGCCCTGTTTCAATTATCACATTTTCTTACTGATTTTCCTCGAATATTTTCGTATTTCTTTTGTAATTACAATTGCTTTTTGCTTTTTGGTTTTTGCTTTTAGCTTTTCAACGTTTTCTCATTGGCAACCACAAGGTAAAAGTCCGAATACCACTTAATGGGGCTTCCCTGCTGTGTGTGCGTATGTGTGTGTGTGTGAAACTTAAGTGTACAAGTGTCAAGTGTCTGTGTATGTGTGATATAAAGTTGTCCTTTAGATTGTGTGTAACATTTTGCTTGCTGCTGTGAAATGTTTTCCCAAATATCAATTGAATTTAAATTGAATTTTAAATTGGCCATTGATAGACACTTGAAAGGGCGCAATGGGGCGTGGCTGTGGCCAGTTCACATTTGTATTTGACAGTGCTGCAAGGAGCAAAAAGAAAATCCTTATAATGTCTTGTCTAAATGTAACAGATTTATAGATTCAATTCAATTCAAAAAGAAAACAAACAAAACAAAAATTTTAAGTTCTAACTTTATGCCCTTAGGCTATGTACAGATGATATATAATACATATATATGTATGTATATATATTTATATAATACATAACAGCTCATCGGTGACCCTGTATAAACAGAATTAACCACATGCAGGGAGGCAACGGTTTATCAATAGAGTTGACAGCGAACACGCCTCCTCCTCCCTGGCCAGAACAAAGCAAAAAGTAAAAGTGGATTCAACTTTGATAACACAATGCGATGACCTTAACATTGAGTGCAGGTTTCGACAGCAAATGTACCCTGTAAAAAGTACTAACTGTAATATAAATAAATTATCAAGTATGATCATAGACTGTAAATACTTACCAAAGTCTCCCTATGTCACAACTTTTCCTTGCCCAGTGCAACATTTTTCTATTGTATAGCATGCCCCTAGCTACATGTTGATTACAGGGTATAATAGCTATAGAACTACTGCTGATCATCAGTATACTTGCGTCTCACTTCGTGCCGTCATGTTGCATCCATATTCAGTCACTGCTTTGTTCCACAGCTGAAGCCGAAGTTGAGGCAAATCCAGTGCCAGAATCGGAGCCAAAATCAGAGCCAAAGGTTGAGGCAATATACAGAACGCGTCAAGTTGAGTCGTCGTCGCGTTCATTGTCGACATAAATGCACAATTTTGCACATAAAAGCATACATATACACAGACACACACAGTTATATGTACATATACATGCTCATATTCAATGTATTTCCGGTGGCAGGACCTACCATATAAATGAAAAATAGAAAGGGGCCAGCGAACGTCTGTTTTGATGTAGATTTCAAGGCCCTTTGACAGTGGCGCGGTGTTACTGGGATAATACACACACTTAATTGCTCAAAATGATGCGATTGTGGTACCGTTGCATATGCCATCTTTACATGAATACACACATATATATGTATAAGGACTACTCGTATGCTTACCACACCCATTTGTTATAGCAAAACCACCCAAAGAATATGCAACACATGGAAGCTTTGTGCAGCTTTTTGGCGCGCTCTGCCATCAGTTGTAACCGCCCTGATTATAACCAAATGAGTATTTATATACATATATATCTGTGTGTGTGTGTATGTTTGTATGTGTATTTAAGCCACAACAATAGACACTTAGAGAGCATATCATTGGCGTTTTGTGTGTGTGCTCGTGTGTGTGTGTTCTGCACATAAACCATAATTTCATTTAAAGGTTTTTACATGCTTCTTGTATGAAAACATAATAAAAATTTGCCATGCAGGGGGGAGTCAGGCAAATGGCCAAGCGTGGGTTAATGAGACTATTAAAATACTCTACCTTATACCTTTAAATTGTTGAGTTAATCTAAAGACGATTTGTTAATATTTTAGCTAAAATTTGTTTTGATTTATAGTAGAAATTTGTATCTAATTAAAGGTACTAAAACATAAGTTAGTAAAAGTATTTTATCTTCAACAAACCTTCGATTTGCATTATGTTTATATAGCATATATATGCCTTAGTGTTTTAAGTGTAGCTCCTTACATTTATCCTTAGACTCTCTTACTGGTAGTTAACCTATACCCCGTGGACAACCCACAAAAACGCAACCACGTTTCTGCGTTTTACTCAAGTGTCCTCCACATTGGGAATGAAGCACTCCCCGTTCAAAGTGGAGAAGCGTTGCCATTGTTTCAATTTCCATATCGTATTGGCATCGCTGTTGTTTTGATTTTGATGACCTCGCTTATATCTGAAATCTCTCTGGTTATAAATGTGAGTGCGCTGTGGTCTTATATTGCTACTCATATTTTTATTGCATATTTTTATATGAAACTGATGCATGACGGCAGCACATTGAGTGCAGGCGCCCAAGCAGGGACTTTATATATATATATATATATATATATATATATATAAATATATATATATATGTATAACAGTAGCGTAGCGAGGTCAGGACACGGGGTCAGAGGGGGCACAATATAAATATTCATTGCTCTGCAATCCAATTGTCATTCGTGACAGCTGTCGATCAGCATGAAATACAAAAATGGCGGCTGAAAAACTTTATTTCTATTTGTATTTTATATTTTTATATTTTTGTATTTGTATTTGTGTTTGTGTTTGTGTTTGTATTTGTTGCCCCGTTGCGTTATTTAACGGTGGTTGATTTACAATTTTTATTGGCAGCCGTGTCACAATTCTCAGTACTCACTCCTCACTCCTCACTACTCACTACTCAATTCTCGCTTCTCATACTCTCCATTCATTCAATTGAGATTTCATTTTTATATAAAAGTAATTGCTGGCCTTTGTTTGATTGAATGTTTTTGGCATATTTTGTAAATTATACGCCATAATTTGCATAACTTTTAGCCATAAGCCAATGCAATATGATATGATATGAAATGAATATTATAATATATCATCAATATCTAATCTTATTTCTATCTTCTACAGATTATGGCCATATGGAAAGTGCAGCAGGCAATCAATGGCAGAAATGATAGGTAAGTTTCTATAGCGAACTGTTTCTTTCGCTATAGACATTACTTTGCTTCTTCGTATAAGAAGACTTTAAACTAAGAGATTATCCTTACAATTAATTTTTAATGAAGTAAAACTAATCTATAAAGTGAATTATAATGTCAGGTTATAAACTGTTATATATATACATATTTTTTTTTTTGTTTTCCTTATATATTTCCACTTTTCATTTAGTTTGCATCCTTGGCTCTTCCCGCATAAAGTTATGGGCCAAATTATAACCTTATTCAGCAAATATTATACCACTATTATATATTAGAAGAATGCACCTTTGATTATTGATCACTTTACCCTATCGAATTGATGATTTAGTTGAATCCATTCATTGCGTTGACATTGAATCGCGACCTCAAAAATTTTGCACATTGCACAAATTGTATGAAATTTGCTCTTGAAATATCAGTTTATATAGCGGGAGGGGAGGGGCAATTCAATTTTAGATTATGAATGTGTCTGTTTGATGTTTGACAACGGCAAGGTACACACCTTGCCACGAACTTGCCATATGACACGCTCAACAACAACAACAACAGGGAAACAACAAGAACGAGACCCGCCAAACACCTTTAACAAATGTCAACGCCCGTACTTAGTCGTAAATGATGTTTGAGTACATTCACATTCACATTAGGATTCACATTCACATTCACATTCAGATTCAAATACAATTTACAAGCTGCCAGCGGCGGAGACATTCACATCGAGAAATTGCCGGCAATTGTTTTGCAACTGGGCGCAACACCCAAACAAAGAGAGACAGCAACAATTTATAAAAGAACGAAAGACAGAGAGAGATAGAGAGAAGGAGAGGACCAAAAAAGAGGGGGAGTATTATCAGAGATTTTGCATTGGCATTTCCCGCACAGAAACATCTGTCGGATGTCGGAAGTTGTATCTGACGGCACGCCCCACACTTCAGACACGCGGCTCAATTTGCCTCTGCCGCTGCCTCAACCACTGCCTCTGGCTCTGGCCTCTAGCTCAGGGTTAGAACTGTGACAATGTATATTTTGTATTTTTGAAGGTAACCATAGTGTCATAGGGCGTATTGAGTGGGCATGGTCGTGTCACTTTATCATTGCAAGCTGCGTTTTTGCGACACCTCAACAGAAGTTACGGAAATTATTCATAATTTTCCATCACATGGTATGCGGCATGTGGCATGTGCTATGTGGTATGTGGCATATGACATATTGTCAGTAGTTATTATCTACATACAATAAGGGTTGTCTGTCAACGGAAGCCAGTCTAAAGATTCACTTTAAGATTTTGTTTATCACCCAGACAGAAGACCAGAATTTCTGAGAACTTGCTTGACCGGAGAAACTAGTCAATTTGCTTGTTTTTTGGCCACGTGTTTCTCAAAAACAAAAGAAAACATAAAGCAAAAGCGACAAGCAACAAACGACAAACGACAAACGAATCTGAAAAGAAAACAAAAAATAATGTGGCAATTATTTTTTTGAGGTTTCAATGATGATAATGACGTGATAATTGCTTTACGCCTGAATATCAGTTTGTAACATCAGAGAGCAACAATCACAGTACACAGTTAGAAGTCAGTAGTTAGGAGTTGGATGTTGAAAGTTGCAAGTTGGGATTCGATTTGAGCTTGCCTACATCATTCATCCGGTTTGGGGAATCCTTGCAAGTGACACATTCAGATTTTATAACAGAAGTTCAAAGGTCCTTGACGCTCACCTGCTGTGCGCTTTTAATTGCAAAATGATGAAGATGCCAGTACCGAAAGTGTTTTAAGCGTATCCTGACATGCCATGGCATGGCAGGATTAAGAACCGACCGCCTGGCGCTAGGAAACAAAGTAATTACAGGGCAACGCCAGAGAACTAAAAGGAAAGAGCAAAATTGTAGACAAATAGAAAAATAGAAAATATATTTTATATATATATTATATATAAAGCGCTTCAATTAGACGCAGGACACGTCAAGTGTTGCAAACTGACAGCCACCCGGAAGACCCTGAAAAATGCCAGCAAACGCCAAAACATTTCCACAAAAAAAAAAAAAAAAGAAAATTTTGATATCTATAGAAAAAAAATTCTATTAGCGCCGTCAAGGAAATCGTTTCTAATAGCCAAACGTGCCACGTGCTTTGTCCCTTGTGCAGTCGTGTGTCAAAGGACGACCGCAGCTTCCATCACTCCCATACCGAAGTATCCTTCAATCTATAATACTTCTTTCTATCTCACTCTCTCTCTCTCTCTCTGTGTGTGTATCTGCCTAAAGGCAAACAATACAATTGAAAAATTATAAAAATTCGCACTTCTAATCCATCCGATGCGTAAATGTTCAACGTAACAGCTACCGGACGCTAGACCCGGACGTCGTTCTGCGGTAATGCCTGAACGGCTAGAGATACACTTGTTCCCTGCCCTGCCCATTCAACCCATGCAGCACACGCGCCCGCCAGCAATTGTCGAGGGCTGATGAGTATGAGTATCCCAGAGAACTGTATGGAATGGTATGGGATAGGTTGGATTGGGGTGGAGTGTTATGTCTCGGGTTGGGGTGTTGGCAGAGACGGGCAGACATCATCAATATAAATGCAAGGGGGATTCATTGAATCCTGCTCTCAGTCTGACTCTCAGTCTCAGACTCAGTCTCAGTCTGTCAAATAAGCGTAGCTAATGTGTATTAAGTGCACTTTGCACAAAGTTTCGCCCAGGGAGGCAAATCGAAACGGAAGGTCATGTTTATGGCAAGTTACCATAAGCTAATCACAGTAATAGCCAAAGTACATGCAAATGTATAGACACTAATATATTTATGTATATGTATATGAGAGATATATGTGTGTGTGAATGGTAGAAGTCAAGTGGCAAGGTCACATTCTATGATGGATAGGCGAGGACTAGAGGCAATTGGAAAGGAAAGTGGTAAGGGTAGCACTTGAGATTGTAGAATGTTGAAGCAGGACAAAAGGATTATAGTTGCAATATCTGTAAGGAAGATTAGAATTTGACCTTATAATGAGAAGATCATAGCTGTAGACAGTTCTGACATGCAGCATGCAACATATACCGTATACTTAACTCGAATTTAACTGCCATTCGATTCTATTTCAACTTACCTTGAACGCTTAATACAGTACCCAAAAGTTACCTTTAAAATGGAGTTCCTTAAATCAGCTGCTTCAACCTAACCTCACTTTTTATATAACAAAACTGAAATTTTGGATTTTTGCGCATCTTTTTTTGAATTTTGTAAAAAATAAAAAAATGTTGAATAATTTTTGTAAATGGAAAACAAACTTAGAGCTAACCCATACATATATATATATCCCATATAATTAACCCATAAATCCCAATTAGAATCGTAACAATATTAAGTTTAAATCACGTTGCAGGCATTAAGGTTTCAATTCCAACCAAATCCAACCAACTGCCCCTTGCCATTAGTTGTGGCAATTTCAACAATGGTGCAAGGAGTTAAACTTGCTGCGATCATCCTTGACCATATTGTTGTACTTCCATTTGTCATCAGTTGAAGGCTTGCTGTTCCAGGATGAGCTCGGGGCTGTGGATGATGCTTCGGCCTTGGACTTGCTTTGATCGCTACTGTACTTGTTGCTCGACATATATTTCTCGGTGCGTTCCGTGTAAACCATTTTGTTAGATTTTTTGTATTTTTTTCTGTTTCGGCCTGGTTAAAATGGATTATCCAATCGAATCTCTAGCGGGTTACTCTTCTCTTTTTGATAATTCAATTTCAATTATATTAAGCTGCGCAAAATCCTCTACAGTATTGGACTGAGTTCAAAGTTCACGGCACAGTTTGTAGCAGAGTGAGCACTTTAAGTTCCTTAGTGTTAGCCGAGTTTCCGGTGCGTGATCCTTTACTGGATGACAGACTGCAAACCAATCTTTAAATATATATAAAGAAAGTAACATTAATCAACTGAATTCCTTTTTTTCGGGAGCACTATCAAAACTTACCCAAAATGTTTAATTGTTTTCTGTTTTCTAATTTTTGGCATTGACACAAAACTTCTGCAAGTTGCACATTTGATAAAAAAGTAAAATTTTATTTATGTTGAAGAAGAGGGGGGAAACACTATCTCTCTAACGGAAGCAGTGCTCTCGACTCTGTGGTGGACCTTCTACTGAACCTCTTACAATGCCTGCAACGTGCTTAAATACAGTTTGAGTATATTCAAACCAAATGAATGCATTCGTCAGACTTTTAAACAGTTTTTTTTTTTTTGGATTTTTTGCGTTTCGTTTCGTTTAACAGCTGCAAGCAGACCCCGACTCAGACCACCTAATTGAGTATAGACATCAGACCCCAATGTTAAGACTCATACACAGACTTGGAGACAGACTCGGACACAGAGACAGGGACAGAGACAGAGACAGTCTAAAGCCCAGACTTCGACTCAGACGCAGACAATAAAAAAAAAAAAACTTGTTCGACGTCGACGTTGACATCGACGCAAATGCAAATTTAACTTACCAACTAACTGGTTTCTCACATTCGCAAAAAAAGAGAAGAAAAAAAAAATGAAAAATAAAATAATAAATAAACATATAAACGCAGAAAGAGCCCCCACAGCTACCACCCCCCCACGCCCCTCCCTCTAGCCAAAAGCTATTCACATGGCAGTCACTGTCTGAACCTGTCGAGACTCACGTAGCTTTACGGTATTTCGAATAGATCCCTCATCTGGTTTTACTACCGGCCGGCTCTCAGATACCAGTACTATCTAACTATTAGTTAGTTGCTTCATAAATCTATTAGTTAGTAGTTTAGATTAACTAATGGAAAATTTTCCAAAATCAACTACAAATTGTTTATATACTTTTCATGATTTTCCTTCAATCTAATTAGATTACAACAATGTTACAAACTTATTGAATTAAGTGCAAAAATTTATCATCATTTATACTAAATATATATATATAGATATATAAATATGTATATATTTAGATATTTTTATATATATTTGATCATATATCGACTTTTTATGCAAAAGCCGTGTCTGATGAAAACTTCCAAGTGCATTGCATCAGCCAATTTAGTCTGAAAGCCTGTTGTCAGTTTAATGTATTTTAATATATGGATTTTTTTCATCGTCTTCTTCTTTTATCATTTTTTTTTTTTTTTTCATATTTTATTATTATACATAATGTACATTAGTCCAGGTCTGTACTGATCTATGCCATAAAAAAAAATAAAGAACAATAAAACAAAAACCTACCATAAATTAACTATGAATTATTCCCAAATATCAAGGGTATCTCAGAGTTTGTAGTGTATTTCATAAGTCGCATACATCAACTGCTTACATTGATGCTATGGCTATTAAAAACCTGATGTACGCTATACATTTTATATGAAAACAGGTAAATAAAACAAGTATTTAAGTGTTAAAACTATATTATTAGTATAATTAGATAGTTTAGTTTCAAAAAGGACAGAAACAGTTGAGTCCTGTGTGAAAGGAAAGCACAGAGAACCTTTAACAAGTTTCACTCCTACATATCTGATTTTTTTGCGGTATACCATATAGAAATAAATATATATATATATATATATATTCATATATTTAATATAAATGTATTAATATTATGTTTTGGTCTTAAAAAGCAAAGGATCAAAGGAACTCCAAAAAGTGCTGAAAGCTTGAGAAAGTTTTCTATACATTTTCTCCTTAGTTAATCTTTCATTTCTTCAGTTTATCCTTTATATATTGTGTTAAAATATATAATTTATTTAAACAGGAACTTAAATTTCAAAATTATATCAATATAAGTAAATGGAAAGGAAATCAGTTCGCCCAAATTGTAGGGCATTGACAGTAAGAATGAAACTGAACTTTGAACGTCTGGAGGGAACCCAAAGCTAAATGTCAATGTATGCAGTTAAATCTTGACTGAAAATCGGGTTATTATCACAAAACGATATATAACATATATCACTTGTTGTTGTTGTTATATTTTTTTATGCAATATGCAAATTTATACAGACAAATTTCGTTGTTTATATTCAATTTAAGCCACAGACCCAAAAAAAAAGTTGACAGCGTTTGGCGCAGTTTCAATATGAAAAAAAAAAATTAAAAAAAATATAAAAAAAATTAAAAAAAAAAAATTTTTTTTAATTTAAAATAAAATTTTTAAAAAAATTAAAAAGAAATTAAAAAAAATTTAAAAAAATTTAAAAAAAATTTAAAAACAAATTTAAAAAAAACCTTTTTTATAAATTAAGTAAACTATAGAAAATAATACTTTCCTTTAGAAAATTTCCATTAAATTATGTTTCAAGCTCTCACATTGTAAGAAAGTTTAGGGCCCAGATTAATAGTTATCCTTTCCTAGAAAGTAAAAAGCTTGTTGCCAAGTCAGAGCTTTCACTGCAAATGTTTGTTGCTGGGAACTCCATTTGGCTTTGTTTATTGACAATAAATTTTAACTCTTTAATTCTTCTAAGTAAATGACGTAGTTTTTCGTATGTTGTTCCCCTTGTTTTTGATTTTCGTCAGGATTGACGCATAGCAACGCACTTTGATTGTTATTAAATTGAATTAAGATTCGATCACGTCTGGCCAAAAACTTGTTTTCTGTTTTTTTAATGTATAAACTTGGCTAACACGCTCTAAGCGCATGATTAGCGGCATTCCCAAGTAGCTCAGAGTTCAGGCTGATACGTTCAAGGCAGATCGACTATAAAAGCAACTGCCAATCGTTTGCCAACAAACACAACTCAAACAGCAGCGATTGTGGTTAAAGCCAAGTTAAATCGAGGTTAACAAAAACATTTCCTAAAAACGTGTTAAAGCATATGTGTCAATGAAGACACCGGACACCAAAGCCAAGCTCTTAAATAATTTGAGGTAATTCAAAAGAGAACTAATATCAATTCAAATGGAAAATTTCAACAACTATTTTCATATCCTTTGCAGTCTTTCTAAGCATTTGTCTTCTAAGAAAGGATCTCGCACCAGCAACTGCGGCAATCGTCTTGAATTCTCTGTGCTCACTCTACTCTCCAGTGTACCCTGAGCTCTCTTTAAAGTACTAACAATTGTACTTACTGCAACTGCACCTTGTTCTAACTTTCTAACAGCAACAACTACAGTAACAACTAATTACAAAATGGTTCAACCAACACGCACCTCCTCCAGCAAGGCCATCCCAGCCAAACACCTGAGCCCCATGCGCTGCGATCTGGCGGCCAACAAATTTGCCGCATCCACCAGTCCTGGCGATAGCTTCCTGCGCAACAATCGCCTCACTGTGGAAAGTCCCGAGCTGCCCAGCAGCAGCCAGTCTGCAACAAACTACAAGTACAACAGTATGTTGCAAAATAATCGCCAACAGTTCAATGCGCTGCATTTCCGTTGAGGCTGAAAATGATATTGATAATAATAATATTAATGATAATGATTATTGTAATGATGTTACTTAATGTTACTTATTCATAAATAATTGTAATTCATAAATATATATATATATATATTATATATATTACATATATTTAAAATTAATTGTGACGCCTGTTTTAACACATAAATCGCAGTCACGTGTCGCAGCATTTGCACAAACAAATTCGCAAATCTTTTTTGCATGTTTGCGCCCTTTGCTCTGTTTCCTTGCACTGCCCTTCTGCGCTTCCTTCATACTTCCATTTTTCATTTTCCATTTTTCACTGCTTTTTATTTTTCCTGTACAAATTAAATTATTAGTATCCGTTCCACAAAGCCGACGGCTGAAAGCATTTTTCATTGTTTGCGGCTGTCTGCGCGCACTTTGTCATTCTATGCAAATCACACACATGGGTGTGTACTAGTGTGTAGGTGTGTGTATGCGTGTGTGTGTGTGTGTTGTATGTATTATTTGCTTGCCACATTTTGATATTCAGTTTGGCTGCTCTTAACGTATTCGCATGTGCCATATTTTTATATTAACTGCAAAATCAAAAGCCACCAAAAGACGCTCGGATTTGCATAAATCTTTATTAGTTTTCATATTCCTCTCTCTCTCTCTCTCTCTGTCTCTCTCTGTCTTTCTCTCTCGCTTTCACCCAAGTTTGTAACAGTTAAAACAACTTAACTTATATATAAGGGCTTGTTTATTATAGCTGATTTTATAACTATTATATTTCTATGACGAAGTTTTAGCCAAGGCTAAAAACTAAATAAATTACATTGAACCCGTGCTAGAATATAACACTTAAATCACACTTAACCTAAGGAATGTCTATGTAATACTGGCTAGAAAAGCCGTATTACTAGTCTGATATAATCGACTTGTTTCTAGAATAAGTATAGACTTGGCTTAAACGCTTTTCAAACCAGTGAAACTCGTTGCACTTTGATTTACCACTATGAAATCATCAAATTTCAATTTTATATGATTTCAACCAAAATTCTTAAATTATGCTTAAGCATATTTCAAATACTTCCTAGTTAGTTATATTAATTAAAAATATTTATTATCAAGGGCTAAGCTAGCCTTTATTTACCCTTAACCATTTGCATAAAACTTGTATGTAAATGAGTTACAACTAATTAAGTTCTAACTGGTTTTGCTTTACATCAATGGCACGTTTTACATAAAATTGATGAATTATCTTAATGGAACTCAGCGTTAGGCATCACTTTAGATATCTCCAATTGTAACTATAACTATGACTATATATAATAACTGATATATCATAGAATATAAGCTTTCCCACAGGCAGTTAAAATTGACAAATCATTGGGCGACTCCTGAAAGTATTGTACAACCCTCGGGAAATTATGAAACTAATAACCAAACAACAACATATAACATTAGTTGCAGTTCTAACAATATATCTATATTACAAGTTAGATAGAGATGAAGCATGTGAGAGGGAAAGAGAGAGGCAGAGGAGTATAAACATTAAAAGACAATCTGTTACCATCTAAAAGTGCACAAATCATCTCCAGCCATAGAATTTTATGCCCGAAAAACGTTTTTATTATTCCAGTAAATTAAACGCTTAGCTCAAGTGAAGATTACGTACTTTTAGCTGTTGTTGTTGTTGTTCTCCTTACTGTTGTTGTTGTTGTTGTTTCTGCCTATTGCTCAATTTGAGTTGGAGTCCTGCAAAGCCTGGCGCATCACATCGCATCAGGCGTCGAGCGTCGAGCGTCGACAGTCATTAAATTATCACACATTTAACATCAAAAACAATTCACAATTCACTCACAAGTAGCGTAATGGGCAGACACCCTGCCTTGTAGGAAAAACCCTCGAAAACCCTCAGTGACCCTCCTTGATATAGCCAGAACTTGACTTTAACCCCCGCAATGTAATGGTTAAGGTCGTTGTTGTTGTTGTGTTGCCGCATTACAAGCTGAAAACATGGTTATTACATCAGGATTGCAGGAGTTTCCTTGTAGCATGGGAAGGATATAAAGTTAAGGTTGTTGTTGGAGTCGGAGGAGAGTTCACAGTGAGCCAGCCACTGTGCTGAACTGAACGCACATGTGGGCGTCACAAAATGAACGTTGAATGGATGAATGTTGTCTTGTGATGATTATGACAGCATGACGACAAGGATACACTAGCTGGCTGTTGCTGTAATCTACCCCAAACCCAAAGCCAAACCCTAAGCCAAATCTAAACTCAATCTCAATTTAGTTTTCGGTTTTTGCATGGCTTCCACACACACACACACAATATGTTGGCCATTTAGATTGTCCACTGTGTAGGGGAACTGATGCAATGACTTGCCCAAGGGGAGAGAGTATACTGTGATAATAAATCATAAACGAAACATCAATTCCAGCACTTGACCCATTTTGACTTAATTCTATAGCATATTTTTAGTCCTGGCAAAAATTTAAAGGACTCATAAGTTTATTGCGTGCCATTGCAGCTTTGCTATATTCACGTGGTCACGTGCCGTCGACTTTTAGGTCGCAGCAAATTAATTAATTGCCAAGAAGAGATTAAGATTGATTAAGATGCTGTGTAGAGACAGTAAAGGACATGCAGACAGCGGCATTGATAAACCCTTTCATCAACTTATATATCACGCCAACATACTGAATGTATCTTATGCTTTACTTTATAACAATTCCCAACTGAATCTCAATTGCAAACCCTTTCCTTCATTCCCATTGCCATTCCCATCTCAATCGCAATCCCAATAGCAATAGCAATTTCAATTTTCATTCTGTTGCTGCTGGCTGTCTGGCAGTTTCCACTACTTACGAGTAGGACATGATTTATCGACATTTTGGCGGAAATCGTAACGCCAAAAGCAAACGAAACATAGCTTGGCCAAAAAAGTTGATCCACAGGGTTCGCTGGTACATCCAATCTCTGCCATCTCCTTTCTACCATCTCCTACTACCTCTGCCATGTTGCTACTCCAAAGCAACTCCAAGTAACGGAAACGCAATCGGCGCACTGCCAAAAATAAATTGATTACTGTCACGGAAATAGCTAGAACAGCTCCAACACACACAGAAACACACACACACACACACACATACATACACTAAACGATAGCTAGAAAGTTTGTTTATTAATCGATACATACACAGGACACGATACAAACACCTCAACTCATAAGGCAGAAGAAACAAGGAACACTCCAAGTGTCTCAAAGTCAAAAGCAGCTTACGTGTAAATCAAGTCAGCATATGTCTTAGTTGGGTGTGGCAGAGAGTGAGACAGAGACAGGGATAGAAAGAGAGCGAGAGAGAGGGGGTAAGCAAAGTGGCGGTGTCACGTTTATAGATCACGTGACGTGCCAATAAATAGTTTCTGCTGTCAATTAAAGACACCTGCAGAAGGTGTATGAGTGTATGTGTGTGTGTGTGTGTGTGTGTGTGTGTGTGTGTGTGTGTAACTTCCTGGCTAGCTGGGGTTGGTAGACATGAAAGCTAGATGCTACATGCCATTAATTTCTCTACGCTTGGTAATTTCATAATTCTGTAAAGAAATCCTAGAAAAGTTGCTCCTAAGGAAATGCAGCAACACCTTACAAAGTTTATATGTATATGTATATATATATAGTAAGCTATCATATCTATCATATATATATATATATATATATTTGTATCCCAAGTAACTTTATCTGTGAAATATTGTTTGTTAACCCTTGAGGAGAGTTGTAAACACCCAGAATAAAACGGCGATTGATTGGCAACGGTAACAAATGTTGTATTAGAAACTTTCTCTGTGTATAATTTCCGCATTTCATCAGGACATGAAAGGACCAAGGCACAGAGCATTCACTTTAAATTGCACTTCCGTGCGAAAAATTGTTTTTTTTTATCAAAAAAGTTTCATTTGTTGTTGTCGAAAAGCACCTTCATTCCCACATATGATATAGAAATTGGTTTCCCTTGGCTATGGCATAGGGCCAACACATTCGTATACAACTTTCATATCCCATCTCACGGTATCAATGGCAAATGTTCTTTCTTTGCACAATGGAACGCCGTTCGTACCCCCGTACCACCCCGCCACCCTTTACCTTCACTTCCCACTCCTATGCTAAAAGCCAACTCGATAAAGTTTGCACCTATTGTCATTTTATTGATTTGTTATAAATTTAACACATTTGCTCACACGTTTACACACACTCAGCACACACACACAGGCTTATCTTTTCATGCAGTTCTATTAAATGTAAATGGCTGGAAAATTTTCAATATAACCCCGCCTACTTTATTTTTCTATACTATAGAATGGACACGCGCTGAGTGTAACCCTTTTGACCTTATCTCTGACTTTTCAATGAGATTTCTATCATTTAAAATTCCATTTTATTGCCTTCTATCAGTAAAATAACAAAAAAAAAAAAAAAGTGAGCATAGAAAGCGAAATGTTAAGTAAATAGCAGAATAGCTTTTAGCTGAGAAATCAAGTTAAATACATAATAAGAAAAGCAAATGGGAAAAAGACGTTAAAATAAATTGATACGATTCAATTTTATAGAACGGAAATTTTTCTCTTTTTCTTTTTGTATTTTCAATTTTCAGTAGCTTCGCGATGCTCCTTTATTTTCACACAGCTGTTGATATGTGTGTGTATGTGTGTGCGTGTTGTAATCTCAATAATTTTGTAAAAACTTTTTACACACTTGATTTGATAATGTGTCGTAAATTTTCCTGCTTTTGGCATTTCACTTTTCACTTGTGAAAATTTTCACAATTAAGGCGCATTTAATGACGTGTCGCAAATATTAACACAACACTTCCTGCCAGGCGACGTCTCCACCACTCCCACACTTTATATTGCAACTTCATAAGCACACACACACACACACACCCCACATAGCATTGATGTGTAACCCTGCTAGTCATCAAACCGCCCCGCAGCTGTTGACAACGTCCGGGCAGCGTCCAGTTTTCCCAAAGTCAAAGTTTGAAATCTCAGGGAGCAGAGAAGTTGTGACTGTTTCGCTAATTGGGCGGAACGTGAAAATTTTTCCTAATTAAATAATTTCCTTAATTTTTACGACTTGCCCCAAATGAAAATGGCAGCATTTAAAATGATATTTTATGTATATGTGCAACATTTTGAAATTAGTATCTCGAGAATTATGCTTATTATTCGACTCATTATCAGCAAAGTGAATTTTAACAACTTACAAGGCAAATGCAAAACATATTATCCGACATTGAAATACCCCCTTTTAAACGATTTAAAAACAAACGAAAATATACTTACGCTCAAGCAGTGGAAGCAGTTCAAGCAGTTTTAAACTGCTTACGAAAACGTAAAACAAACCAATCAAAATGAAAAGAGTTGTAAATATATGCACAATCGGATTTAAAGTTGTTGATGCCCTCTTAGCTTCAATTTATGATTGTAGGGTATTCAAATTCAACTTAAAGTTTTGTCATTTTATGCCAATTTCAATCTTTTACAACATTGTTACCGTTTTTATATAAGAAGCGTTGAGCAGCGTTTCTAATTCTCAATTGCGCTTTAAATGACAGCCCCAAAGTATGCTACAAAAATGTGCGCTTGACAGCGATGAAAATATAATAAAAAATATATTTATTGCATTTCTTTGCTCTTTTTTTATGATTGTTTTGTAACTACGTCGCTAATACTGTAAATTTTTATATATTATAAAATTTTCAACAAATGATAATTAAAGCAAACTGAACAAATAGACTAGCAGGCTGGGAATACTTTCAGTTGTAGTATGAAAAGCATACAATAAACAAGCTGTAACAAAATGAACAATAGAAAAATGTATATTATTCATTTTTATATTTGTTAGTTATTTGTGTACAACTGTTGATAAATATGTATAATTGTTTTACTTTAATATTTAGTTAACAATATTTGCCATTTGGTATTCGTTTAACTTTTTTAACTATTTATTCTTATAATTGATTAGTGCAAAAACAGTTTGTATTTGCTAAAAGCCCGAACAAATGCAATTTGCATTTTTTAATCGTTACACGTCAACCGAATCACGTTGACTGCACAGATTTGCTAAATCAAACATGATGTATGTTAACACTTACACACACACAGATACATACACAAACATACACTTACAGATGGATTAACTTGTAGTTGTGTGAGGTTTGTGGCAACTGCAGATGTCCCCCTATTGTGCAGGGACGGCGCTAACGTTAATTCTGACACTGGTATTGACTCAGAGGTTCTGGGCTCTAGAGAGCGTTGATTACATTGAGTCGGGTTTTGTTTTTTTTTTCTATTTCTAGGCTTCAGTCTGCCTAGGAACTTGGCTGAGGCAAGTTTTATTTTCGGATAGAAACTGCATACAAACAAAACTGCAAAAAAAAGCTATAAAACTGAACCAGACTAGACAAGAATTTTACTTGTAAAGTGTCAAGCTGGCAAATGCTTACAAATTGCATTTATTCTAAAACTTGTTCCACCAAATAATGAGAATATCATAACTTTGACTACCGTTTAAAATTTCTGCATATATAGTTTAATAATTAAGATCTGTGCCTGAAACTCAACAGAGCTGATCTGAGATTGCAACTGCAATAACCTTAGGTTTGCTGCAGTAACAATAGAGTAAATTGCCGGTCACGATTGCAATTTGCATTTAAAGTTCAACTGCAACAGCAACAGCAACAGCAATCGCAACATTAACATTAACAGCGTGTGGTAGATACTAAAGTATCTGAACCTTGAAGTGGCTTTTGCTTTATGCAACTTTAATCTTTTGTGTGGCTTCAACATGTTTGGACATTGGCTAAAGTTACTCTTAGTTTTAACTCTGACACTAACTAATACGGATGCGGCTCAAATACTTGGCCTATTCTCACATCCGGGCAAGAGTCATTTTGACTTTTTTCGTCCCATATTCATAGCACTGGCCGAACGAGGTCACAATGTTACCATGTACAGTTATTTCCCACTGAAACAACCTGTGCCCAATTACACCGATTACGTATTTGAGGGCATGCCACTGCTCACAGACTTTGTTGATCTACAGGTGAGTATGAGAGTTGCAAGCAAAGCAAGTCTACACCCACAACTCACAACTGTTGCATGTTGCAGGTCTTTGAAAAGGAATCACCCACATTGGGGCAACCGTTTAAGGTGCCCACCTTCTTTATGCTAAACGATTGGGGTCTACGTTCTTGCAAAGTGGCCTTGCAGTCGCCACTAATTGAGCAATTGTTGACCTCGTCACAGCGCTACGATGTGATCATATTGGAGCACTTTGCCAACGATTGCATGGCAGCTGTGGCCCATCTACTAAAGGCGCCAGTGATAGCACTCAGCAGCTGTGCCATAATGCCCTGGCATTATAAGCGTATGGGCACACCCTTCATTAACTCCATAATGCCTATGAACTTTTTACCCTTTACGGATGAAATGAGTTTTGTGTCGCGTCTCAACAACTTTCTGCACTTTTACATTGTAAACATGCTCTTCAAGTGGGTAGCTTCGCTTCTATCTCTTGGTTCTATACCAATTTATAATCTTATCTTTACCACTTGATTGTAGCTTTATTACACAACCTGCCACTGATAGGCTGTTGAGTGAACGCTTTGGACCAGGTCTTCCGCCCGTGAATGAGATTGTGAAGAATACAACTTTAATGCTTATCAATCAACACCATGCTCTAACGGGATCTCGTCCCTATGCAGCCAATGTGGTTGAGGTGGGTGGACTGCAAGTGGGTGCCAGTAAACCACTACCAAAGGTGGGTCATCCATCATAAAATTGGTATTATTTCAAGAGTATTCAATATCATTCCGTTCAGTTCTTGGCAGAGCTTTGCGATCAATCTAAATTAGGTGTCATCTATATAAGCTGGGGTTCTATGGTCAATCCTAGCACATTGCCGCCTGCCAAACTATTGGCACTCTTTGACACAATCTCCCAACTCCCCAGCTACACCTTTGTCATGCGTTGGACAAATCAAACATTACCCGAAACTAAACCCAAGAATCTTTATGCCTTTGAATGGCTGCCACAGCGAGATCTATTGTGTCATCCCAAAGTTAAGGCCTTCATCTCACATGGCGGATTACTGGGCACAACAGAGGCTGTCTATTGTGGAGTTCCCATGCTGGTGACGCCCTTCTATGGTGATCAGTTCCTCAATGGAGGTGCAATTGCACAACGTCGTTTTGGTGTTATTGTAAATTTCGGTCAATTTGATAAGATACATCTTAGCCAAGCCTTAGATACCATACTTAGAGAGGAGTAAGTTTAATAGTATTGCTATAATCAATAAGATTTATAAGTATAAAATCCCATATTAAGGTATGCGAATGAAGTGAAACGTTCTACAATTGCTTTCCGGGAACGCCCCATAGAACCGTTACAGTTAGCAATCTGGTGGATAGAACATGTGATTGCAACAGCTGGTGCACCTCTGTCGCAGAATGTGGCTAGGCATATCCATTGGCTTGTCTATAATTCGATCGATGTATATTTGTTCTGGCTTGGTTTATTATTCGTATGCCTCATTAGCGTTGGCAAATTGTTTAAACTATTCAAATGGGCCTGTGGTATACGTGGAAACTCCTCGAATTACAAAACGAAACAACAATAAATACAATATATATATAATAAATATTTAAATCTATAGATTTCTTCAAATTATTAATATTTATTACAATAGGTAATAGATCTTAGAACTCTGCTTTATTATTTTTAGACTTTAATCGGAAAATTGAGTATTATTGCCAACTACAAACAGTTATTGGGTATGGCCCAATAAGTTACATTAACTACGCTCAAATTATATAAACAGTTATTTATAGAGGTTCATAGAATTTGTACCCAAGTCTGAAAAGCGCTCAAAGTTCTACACACTAATTTCAATTTCAGTACCCATGCACCAAGCGTTAAGTTAAGAGCTTATGTTCATAAACACACACATACATACACACATGCAACTATTCTAAGTGAATATTATTTAAGTTACCCTCTCAATACTTAATCATTTTTTTTTGCAAGGCAAGCTAAACTTAATAAGTAGCAAGGGAAAATTCAACAACTAATTTAAGTAGATGCCTATTTAATTACCGATAGTAATAAGCTTACACATTAAGTAGATAATAATAGACAAGTAGTATGTATCAGAGTAATTAATGGGAATCTGTGTCGGCACTTAATCAAGTTGATAACAAACGGTTACCGGTTACATGCAATGTGTGTGTAATGCTTACCGCTTAACCGATAAGAAGACAAGTTTAGTTGTATAGGTGTCGCGTGCGCTTCTAACCGGTTATGAACGAAGAACTTACGTACAGCAGCCAAAAAAGTCAAAACAAATCAACAATTGTGACGAAGCGAAATGTTTACATAAATATATATATATATATTGACATGTTTGTATATATGTATGCAAGTTCAAACCGCTGAATGCTCAAAAATTGAAAACGAATAAACGAAAATTACAATTAACATTTCGGCTACAAGCCGAACGCAGTCGTAAAGAGCCGAACTCTTGCTGCTGTTGTGAGAGCAAAGAGTGTATAGAAAGCAGTCAGCTTGCTGCTGCGATCACATATACAGAGACATGATTTGATTTTCTTATTCATTGAGTTTTCGGCAAACGACTACCGCTGCGTGCATTGCACCCAATTTGCTGCCTCTGTCGGCAACGTGCAGTTGAGTCTTTGTCAGTCGCTCATCGATTGTGAAACGGGCTGCAAGTGTTTTCCTTTTATCTTCTCTAGTCTTAAGTGGAAGTGCTATCTAATTGAGTCCCGTGCATATATGTAATTTTGTGTAACGAATAATTGAAATAACCTGAGCGTATATATACAGTTAGTTTTAATAGTATTGCAACGTCTCAGCTCTGCCATTAAGCTGGTATGTTTGATTTGTAAATGCATTTAAGTTTTTTTTTTATATTTTTACATAATATTTGTATTTGTGGCATGCGCACAACGAATACCGAAATCAAGGTCAAAACATGCAAAATACTCAAAGGCCAAAAATGCAACAAGTGTTTTCTCTACTGCTATTTTCTAATTTCTAATTTTAATTTATCTTGCGTGCCCACAGCATGTATATTCTTGTATAGAACTATAGAACTATACAAAGACATACATAAATAGAACATGTCTTTGCCGCGTCTATGGCTCACAGCGCTGCTGTCGCTGCTGCTATTGACACTATGCATAAAAGTGCAAGTCGATGCAGGTCGTCCACTTAAGGTTCTTGGACTATTTCCACATCCTGGTGTCAGTCATTTTCATTTCTTTCAACCCATTATGACTGGCCTGGCCGAGGCTGGACACGATGTTAGTGTAGTTAGTCATTTCCCAATCAAAAATCCACCTGTACGCTACAAGGATTTCCCACTTAGCGGCATGGATAAGCTTACAAATAGTGTCGATTTGAAGGTGAGCATATATAGCATATATCTATATATAACTATTATTGAAAGCAGGAAGTATTTGCTAGCTAGAAAACCTAATCTAATGTTTGCGTTGAACATAATTACGGAGAAAGTTCAATATGAAAATCTGTCAATATTTTTATCTTTTTGTTTTCTAAAACAAAAATGGGTCAAGTCGTACCCCAAGCATCACATCGAATCACGGTTCAATTAATTTCTTATTAACATTAGCTTTTACTTTCTATAATAATTTCGGAGTCTTGCATTACATAAGTTGAATATTCATGATTGTTTTGCATGTTCATTCGAATAAAACTGGTTGTAATGATGATTAATGGGTTTCTGTTGGTACCCAAAACTGAAGCCGGTAACAATTAACGTTTGCAATCTAATCAAACCTTTTTTAAAACCCTTTCAGATGTTCGACAAGCGCTCCTTCTATGGGCATTTCTTTGAATTCTTTCTGCTCTACGAATGGGGCAAGGAGGCATGCAACATGACACTACGTTCGGATAGCTTACAGGCAATTCTTAAGCGCAGAGCTGGCCACTTTGATGTCATTGTCATGGAACAGTTTAACTCGGATTGCATGATGGGTGTAGCCCATCAACTGCAGGCGCCAGTTGTGGCCTTGAGCAGCTGTGCCATGATGCCTTGGCACTATGAGCGTATGGGTGCTCCAATAATACCCTCCCATATACCGGCACTGTTTATGGGCCAGTCACAAGATATGGACTTTGCTGGTCGCCTGGCCAATTGGTTCAGTTTCCACGCCCTCAACTGGATGTACAAGTGAGTTTTCTTTAATTGAAAAATGGCTACAATTTATTCATTTCAATTTGCTCTACAGATTAATCTCCATACCAGCTGCGGATGCCCTAGTACAATATAAGTTTGGACACGATGTGCCCTCGGTGGGTGAGCTAGTTAAGAACACCTCGGTGCTATTTGTAAACCAACATTACTCACTGAGCGGACCCAAACCCTTGCCACCCAATGTCATCGAGCTGGGCGGAGTGCATATACAAAAGGCTAAGCCTTTGAGTGCTGATCTCCAGCGTATACTGGACAATGCTGAGCATGGTGTTATACTCATCAGCTGGGGATCAATGATACGCGCCAACTCTCTATCAGCCGCTAAGCGGGATGGCATTGTACGTGCTGTTGCCAGACTGAAACAGCAGGTCATCTGGAAGTGGGAGAACGATACACTGCTCAATCAGCCAGCCAATATGCACATCAGGCCATGGCTGCCACAACGTGATATACTCTGCCATCCCAATGTGAAGGTATTCATGACTCATGCAGGTCTAATGGGCACCTCCGAGGCGGCCTATTGTGGTGTGCCCACAGTGCTAACGCCCATGTACGGTGATCAGTTCCTAAATGCAGCTGCTGTTGTGCAACGTGGCATGGGAGTTATTCTTAACTACGAGGACATCGGCGAGAATAATGTTATGCGTGCCCTTAAGCGTGCTCTGGACAAGAAGTAAGTTACTTGTGCCTAACATAAGCATCAGTTTCATATAACTATTTGTCCAACAACAGGCATCTGGATGCTGCCAAGACTGTGTCCCACTCCTTTAAGCATAGGCCTCAGCAGGCACTGCAAACAGCTCTCTGGTGGGTGGAACATGTAGCCTACACAGGCGGTGATCCTTTGCTCAAACCAAGTGCTGTGGAGATGTCACGTTTTGTCTACTATTCCCTGGATACTTACCTGGTTATAGGCATCATTCTATACATTATTATAGCCAGCTGGTGGGCTCTCTTCAAACATTGCCGCGGCAAGCGGCCAGAGCGCAAGGACAAATTGGAATAATCCTTTTTAGCTTAAGTGTACTGTGCGTTTAAGTGCATGTGATATTTTGTAGTAGATTTCCCCTTTTCCCTTTTTCCTTTTATTCAATTCGCTTCCCATAGAGAGCTTTATATGTGACAGATATTCCTCCTCACATGAATTTTCCCTTCTGTATTAATTTATCTCTTTTTTATTGTTCGTGAAAACAATTGTAGAAAATTATATTAAAAAAAAATATTTGTTAATTATTTAAATTATAATTTAAAACTCATTAATTCTACTATAGTAGTTTTAATTGAAAACTCAATGATAATTAAGATTTTCTATTTTTTCTATATCTATGTTGGCTATTTCTATAGACACATTGCATGCCCCCCCTACCCCTTAGACTGTTGCAGTCAAAAGAAATATCAAATTGTTAATATAAATAGAAAGAATACACACACAAACAGACACACACACACACAGAAACACACACTTCAAGCAGTACACTGCAACTGTACATTGTACCCAAATTTCGGATTCATTGACCTTAACATTAGTTCAAAGTAAACCTTTAAAATAAATCTTCCCAAATGCAGTCTATGTGGAGCTAATTATCTCTATATAATGAGCAACCATATAGCCAACGATCTGCCTACGCGTTGAGCATTACAAATATAGTAGATGCAATGTAATCTATGTGCTTATCTCTCTCTCAGTCTCTCTCTCTTTCATTCTGTCTTCCTCATTCTCTATCTAGTAGTGGCCTATGAAATTTTCATTAATTTTTCTTTAATATTTTTATGTAATTTCTCAGTAGAAAACTGCTGCTCAATCTTAACGGTTGCCTTTGCTCGCCGTGAAAAAGTTTTTCAAATATTTATTTTTAATTTTTCATATAGATTATAAGTTGCATCTATTATAATAATATAATACTTATGCGTTTGCATAAGCAATTATATATTCTAAACAATTTTTAGTCTAACTTTAAGTAGAAGAAGTAGAACTTAAGAAGATGAAATGCATCGGAAATCCTTTGCTATTATTGTTGCTACTTTGTGGCTTCAACTTTACGCTGGGACTTAATATCTTGGGCTTGTTTCCACATCCTGCTATAAGCCACTTTCAATTCTTTCACCCTATAATGCGGCATCTGGCGGAAAAGGGTCATCGCGTGGATGTCTTAAGTCACTTTCCGGATGCGCAGGCGCTAACTGGTTACACCGATTATATATTGCCAGGTGGCAATCTCAGCAATGCACTTGGCTTGGATGTAAGTAACTTTATACATGTTAAATCTAAACTAACCACTTACAATTGCCATTCCTTAGATGTTTGAGGCATTGCAGCCTAAATTTCTATTGCCCTATATGGACTTCTATCATCTGTATATGTTCGGCAAGGAAGCCTGCAGCAGTACACTGAATGGAGAGGCATTACAACAGATATTGAAAAATCCTCCAGGTTACTATGATGTTATTATCATGGAGCACTTCAATACGGATTGCATGATGGGCGTGGCACATCACTTGCAGTCGCCAGTTGTAGCCTTGTGCAGCTCTGCAATGATGCCGTGGCACTATGAGCGAATGGGTGCTCCCCTCATACCATCCTACATATCGGCACTATTTTTGGGGCAATCGCAGCAAATGTCCTTTGGGGGACGTCTGGGCAACTGGATTACTATACACACGCTCAACTGGCTATACAGGTGAGTAGCAACTGCTCCTGACCCAAATTTCATCTAATGAAAATCTTTTGCTGTAGTTTATTAAGTATTCCGGCGGCAGATGCGATTTTACGTGAAAGATTTGGACCTACTATGCCATCAACTAGTGAATTGGTAAAGAATACTTCCTTGATGCTTATCAATCAACATTTCTCTCTGAGTGGACCCAAGCCGCTGCCCCCCAATGTCATTGAAGTGGGCGGTCTACACTTACGAGAAGCCAAGCCGCTGGGTGATCAACTGAAGCAGCTGCTGGACAATGCTCAGCACGGAGTGATACTTATTAGCTGGGGATCCCAGCTGAAAGCATCATCTATATCCAGCCAGAAGCGTGAGGGCATGCTGCGTGCCCTGGCACGTCTGAAGCATCTGGTCATCTGGAAGTGGGAAAACGAAACGCTGCCAAATAAACCCGCCAATGTGCACATCATGAAATGGCTTCCACAACGGGACATTCTAGCACATCGCAACGTAAAAGTGTTCCTAACCCATGGCGGATTGATGGGCATTACTGAGGCCGTTTCCAGTGGTGTGCCCATTGTGGGTATGCCTATCTTTGGTGATCAATACTTGAATGTGGCTGCTCTAGTTGAACGTGGAATGGCTGTGCATTTGGACTTTAATTATTTGACTGAACAGTCGGTGTTTGAAGCGTTATCCAAGGCATTGGAACCGAGCTACAAGCAGTCTGCCCGGAGGATAGCCGCTGGCTACAATGAGCGTGCACAACAGCCACTGGAAACAGCCGTCTGGTGGGTGGAGCATGTGGCTGAGACGAAAGGTGCACCTCTATTGCAACCTAGCGCAGTGCATATGAATCGTTTCGTCTACTATTCACTGGATGTCTATGTAGCAGTGGGCAGTACACTCTTCGTACTTCTTCTTATCTCTATTGGATGCTGGAGTTTGTGCTGCAGCGCCAAGCCCCAAAAGGCATCTTCGAAACCAAAACGAAAGCGAAAGTAATTTCAGGCAGAAAGAGTACCAGTTAAAAAAACTTCATCATTAATATATTTACAAAATTATCAAAAAAAATTTACAACTTGGCTTTACTTGCTCCTGGGAATCCCAAACGATAGAGACCCACCACAACGGCACCACCCAGACCCAAATTGTGCTGCAGAGCCAGCTGAACATTGTCCACTTGACGCTTCTCTGCCAAACCGCGTAGCTGCCAGCAGAGTTCGGCACATTGAGCCAAGCCAGTCGCACCCAGGGGATGACCCTTGGAGATGAGACCGCCACTGGGATTAACAACGAATTTGCCGCCATAAGTGTTGTCACCGCGATCGATGAACTCTCCAGCCTTGCCCTCAGCGCAGAGACCCAGAGCCTCATAGGTCACCAGCTCATTGGCTGAGAAGCAATCGTGCAGCTCCACAACTTGCACATCCTGTGGCTTGTAACCGCTCTTGGCGAAGAGGCGTTGAGTAGCAATACGAGTCATGTCATAGCCAGCAATCTTCATCAGGCTCTTATCAGCAAAGGTGGACTCTGGATCACTAGCCATTTCCATGCCAACAATCTCAACGGCTTGCTTTTCCAGACCATGACGACGTACAAACTGCTCAGAGGCCAGAATGGCGGCACCAGAACCATCGGAGGTGGGACAGCATTGCAGCTTTGTTAGCACTCCCTCCACCACCTGTGGTGATTTCATAATCTGCTCCAAAGTATATTCATCACGGAACTGCGAGTAACTGGAACAAAGAGTATAAAAGATAACAGTGATTTCCATAGTGCAGCGATTAAGGCAACGTTCATGATACGCGATAAGATAAGCATATTTATAATTTATTCGAACTTTCGACTGGAGATGTAAAATGTAGAATGGACTTACGGATTATTGACCGAATGCTTATGGTTCTTCCAAGCAATCTTTCCGAAGTGTTCGGGCTTAGTGCCATACTTCTGCATATGCTCCTTACCAGCGTTGCCGAAAATCTGTGCAGCCATTGGACCAGGTCCAATTTCGGTCAGCTCACTCATTTCAGAGATGTGACGATCCATAGGATTGGTGCGATCAAAGAACTTCGCTCCCAATGACCCACGTTCCATCTTTTCAAAGCCCAAAGCAAGAACACAATCTGAGTTACCAGATTCGATAATTTGCTTGGCAAGATACAAAGCACTGGAGCCAGTGGAGCAGTTGTTGTTCACATTGTAGACGGGAATGCCAGTCATGCCAACTGCATAGACCGCACGCTGTCCAGAAGTGGAATCACCATAGACATAGCCGCAAACCGCCTGTTGAACATCAGAATATTGTAAATTGGCATCCTTCAAAGCTTTAGTGATGGCCTCCTTGGCAAAATCTGGATAACAAACATCTTCACGGCGACCAGGTTTTTCGAACTAAGAAGGAATAAACAAAGTTACCTACAAGTCTTCAATCAAAGGTCACACCTATAACTTGTACCTTGGTCATGCCAACGCCGATAACGTAAACTTTTGTTTTTGTCATTGTTGCTGCTCCACTTCTCTTATTGCCGGCGATCAAAACACGAATGTTCAATGGACACAAGTGGAGAGCGCAAATCAGTTTTGTTTTTTAGAACCAAATCAATTGAACTGTTCATTTATTGGGTTCGGTTCATATCATGTGGCATTTTATTTAAGTGAAATCTGGCTTTAATTATTTATTATTATTTTTAAGATAAGCAAGATTAATCTGTTGCATCAAATATTAAATTTATATAATGAATTGTAAACAGTTATCGATATTAAATATCAATTGACACGATTAAGGTTGCTACCAGTAATAATCGAAATAGCGGGCATTTTAAAAGTACGCGCGTGGATTCAAATATTGAAAATATACAACTACGTAAGTTTATTATTAAAAATATATTTAAAAACTATATTAATTTTTTATTGTTTATTTTTGTTTCAGGACTCCTGAAGGCACAACTGCTTTGACAAAAATTGTCCTAATCAAACAGATGTAGGAAATCCGTTTTATATATATTCTAATTGGACGTTCGGCACCTTTTGAATCAATTGCGGCTGTAATATATAATATAATTTATCTATATTATACTGTATTATGTAAATATATATGTATATAGATATATATATATACATATATATATATTATAAATACTTATTAATACATATAAGTATTAAATTTGTTAATAGTTTTACTACAAATATACATATATTAATATATAAATAAATAAATATAAATTTTACAGTGGTTATTTCATTTATTTCTTTGGAACTTTAACAACAACAGTAAGAAATATATAGTCCGGCGAACCCTACTATAAACACGATACGATATATTAATTAGCCAATTTTGGACCGAGTACAAAAGAATATAGTTTTTTTTAGAGTCCTGGGGCTTAGTCCTGTCGAATGCAAGTGATTTTATTCAAATCAGACTCATTGACCATTTTCACCAAATTTTGGCAAAATTGCTAAAAATTAAAAAAAAAATTTTTTAGTTGTTTTTATGCAAAACGGTAGGAATGATCCTTACGAGTCCTGCAAGCTAAACAAAATTTTTATCGGAACAAAATTAGCAGGTTTAGAGCTTATTTAAGCAAAAAATAGTAATTTTTACGACTAAAGTACTTATATATCCTGCATATCCTTGCATATCCTTGTGAATCTAAATTCAAAATAAGGACCTTTTTATAAGCTTTCGATTGACACCAAGCACACTTCGCTACGTCCCGTAGTTTACGAGATATTGGCAATTTTCTATAGATTCAACCTACTTCTGCATTCTGTTCACCTGTTACTTTGAAATGAAAAGTGCTGAAATTTGCCTAAGCAAAAATTAGAAAAATTCGTGGCGCACATATCCACACACACAAAAGGAAAATTGTTAATATCTCGTAAACTACAAGACGTAGCGCATTGTCCTTGGTGTCAATCGAAAGCTAATGGCGAGCTCTTTAATTTGAGCTGAAACTTCGCAAGGATATGCAAGGATATAGCTGATATGAAAGGACTTTTGTGGTAAAATTGACTATTTATTTACTTAAATTAGCTCTAATTCTGTCAATTTAGGTGGGATTACAAAAGAATATAATTTTTTAGAGTCCTGGGGCTTAGTCCTGTCGAATTTATATGAGTTTTTTTCAAATCTGAGACATTGACCATTTTCGCCCTTGGCAAAATTGGTAAATTTTTTTTTGTTTTTGTTTTTGTTATTGTTATTGTTTTTTGATACCAAACGTTAGTACTAATCCTTACGAGTCCTGCAAGGTATAAAAAGCTGTAATCGGTGCATGATTGTCAAAGATATAGCTTATTTAAGGATGCTAATTTAAGCGGTCTTTAACGAAACTTTTAATATTGAACAACTTTCTGGTTTTTGATTCAATCTTAACAAAATTCACAATGTAGATTAAAAAATTGTCTACTTATTACGTGTGCGAAAAAAAAATTCGATCGAATGAAAATTAGGCTTAATAAATCCTTTTTCTCATGTATATCCTTGCATATCCTTTCGATCTTTCAGCTCAAATTAAAGAGCTCGCCATTAGCTTTCGATTGACACCAAGGACAATGCGCTACGTCTTGTAGTTTACGAGTTATTAACAATTTTCTTTTTGTGTGTGTGGATATGTGCGCCACGAATTTTTCTAATTTTTGCTTAGGCAAATTTCAGCACTTTTCATTTCAAAGTAACAGGTGAACAGAATGCAGAAGTAGGTTGAATCTATAGAAAATTGCCAATATCTCGTAAACTACGGGACGTAGCGAAGTGTGCTTGGTGTCAATCGAAAGCTTATAAAAAGGTCCTTATTTTGAATTTAGATTCACAAGGATATGCAAGGATATGCAGGATATATAAGTACTTTAGTCGTAAAAATTACTATTTTTTGCTTAAATAAGCTCTAAACCTGCTAATTTTGGTCCGATTATAATATCTTATAGCTTGCAGGACTCGTAAGGATTATTCCTACCGTTGTGCATCATCATCATTCCTACCGTTTTTTTTTAATTTTCAGCAAGTTAAAAGTGTAGCATACTTTTACTTGCATACCTTAAATTTCACTCAGTTTTCACTCCATGTAAATAAAGTTGATTGAAAGCGTTAATACAAGGGCCTGCTGCTCATTTATGTTTGCCTGGTATTTCGCTATGATTTTTAAAGCGCAAATGCAAACCGAACAACCGGTGCAAGGGGTGTATTAAAAGTTTCCCATAAATGAAAAAATTGATATATGTTTATATGTGTTTTTTATTTGTAAAAATAAGAAAATTTAAATTTATATCATTTCTTAATATATATGAAATTAAACTTACTTAAATATAAATACATTTTGGGTAATATAAAATATATTTTAAACATTTATATATTTTATGTTTAAAAATTAATACATGCCTTTTTACATGAAAAATATTAAATATTATTGCTAGATATAAGTGCATATATATTAATATAATGAACATTAGCAATTATTATTTATATTTTTCAGAGATACCATTGATAACTATCGAATTGTTCTCGATAATTTTACAATTGCACTATCGATACTGCTGTTGGGTGTGATGTATCTGTGAGCATTTTAATTGTTTTGCTGTTTTTATAAATAAAATTTAGTTATTGATTCAAGTCGGACCGCAACGGTTGCCTTTCTCATTATAGATATATAAACAAAATATAAATAAATAGCAAAAATATGACGAAAAGCCGTGTTTATGTTGTTGGTGTCGGCATGACCAAGGTAAAGATACATAAACATCTCAATAAACAGCTATAGCATTAAGGGGCGGTTACAAGCAACCACAAGTACAACAAAGAAAATTTCAATTACCAAAGAAGCTGCAAAAACAAGTTGCTTAATGCTGCGTTTAAAGCAGTTATCGCAATCGGACTTTGAACTGCAGTGCACTTCGGTCAATTGAGAAATCTAAATTTTGTTGCTTGATAATCTCAATCTCAAGCAATAAGCATAATCTTAAGTGTATGCTTAAATATAGAACTAAAATTAATTATGATTGACCTTTCTATTCATAGTTCGAGAAACCTGGTCGTCGTGCTGATGTTTGCTATCCAGACTTCGCAAAAGAGGCAGTCACGAAGGCTTTGCAGGATGCCAACCTTAAGTATACTGACATTCAACAGGCGGTTTGCGGATATGTCTATGGTGATTCTACCTGTGGACAGCGGGCCGTCTACGAAATGGGCATGACTGGTATACCTGTCTATAATGTTAACAACAACTGCTCTACTGGTTCCAGTGCTTTGTATCTTGGTAAGCAAATCATTGAATCTGGTAATTCGGATTGTGTCCTGGCTCTGGGTTTTGAGAAAATGGAACGCGGTTCATTGGGAGCTAAGGTATTATAAAGATTTATAATTGGAATCCCCACAATTAATGATGTACTTGCTACTGATAGTTCTTTGATCGCGCCAATCCCATGGAGCGTCACATTACTGAAATGGGTCAGTTAACAGAAATTGGAGCAGGACCCATGGCCGCGCAGATTTTCGGCAACGCCGGTAAGGAACACATGAAAAAGTATGGCACTAAGCCAGAGCATTTTGGAAAGATTGCCTGGAAGAATCATAAACATTCAGTCAACAATCCGTAAGTGTAAACATTCTTTATCAAAATATTTCGTTAGTTGATTGAAATCGTATCTATAAATAGCTACTCACAATTTCGCGATGAATACACTCTGGATCAGATTATGAAGTCCACGCAAATCATCGAGGGAGTGCTTACCAAATTGCAGTGCTGTCCCACCTCCGATGGTTCTGGTGCCGCCATTCTAGCCTCTGAGCAGTTTGTACGTCGTCATGGTCTAGAGAAGCAAGCCGTTGAGATTTTGGGCATGGAAATGGCTACTGATCCTGAGTCCACCTTTGCTGATAAGAGCCTAATGAAGATTGCTGGATATGATATGACTCGTATTGCTGCTCAACGCCTCTTCGCCAAGAGCGGTTACAAACCACAGGATGTGCAAGTTGTAGAGCTGCACGATTGCTTCTCAGCCAATGAACTGGTGACCTATGAGGCTCTGGGTCTCTGCGCTGAGGGCAAGGCTGGAGAGTTCATCGATCGCGGTGACAACACTTATGGTGGCAAATTCGTTGTTAATCCCAGTGGTGGTCTCATCTCCAAGGGTCATCCTCTAGGTGCAACTGGTTTGGCTCAGTGTGCCGAGCTTTGCTGGCAGCTACGTGGCTTGGCAGAGAAACGCCAGGTGGCTAACGTACGTTTGGCCTTACAGCACAATCTAGGCTTAGGTGGTGCGGTCGTGGTGGGTCTCTATCGACTTGGATTCCCAGCTGCGAGCAATATTAAACACAATTTGACGTCGGCTGGAAAGGCAGCTACCAGCGAAGAAGGCTTCAGGGTTTCAGCGATGTTGAAGCTGATGGAGCAGGCGATGCAAGAGGACCAAGAAAATCTGATTGAGAAGGTGCGCGCTGTCTATGGCTTCAAGGTGAACAATGGACGGCAAGGCCAAAGTGGCTTCTGGGTGATAGATTGCAGGGAGGGCAAAGGCAAGATTGTCTTCAATGGCACACGTAAGTTTCTTCACCGAACTAGCTGGTACACCATACACCAATATTAATATTCCTCCTTTTGCAGAAAAATGTGATGTTACTTTTATAATCAGCGATGACGACGTCTTTGATCTGCTCACGGGCAAACTGCTACCACAGAAAGCCTTCTTCCAGGGCAAGATTAAAATACAGGGCAACATGGGCTTCGCCATGAAGCTAATGGATCTACAGCGCTCAGCACAACACCGTATTAACGAGCTGCGTTCCAAGCTCTAAACACTTCACATCTTCACATGGCAAACAGCAGCTTTTCATCTGCAACTGGGTTGGGATTTTGCTTCCAAAGCGTAGCTTAAGTTAATTCTAATATTATAAATATTATTCCATTATTATATTGTATTATGCTTAGTTATTAAAACATTTCATTTTATGCTCAATATTTGTACAATTATTTACGTTAAATCGAGTGATCACTGTAATTTCGTTGAATTATTTTCTCGCTTCACAAAATGAGACGTTATTTTCTATGATTTTTTTTTGTACGATCCGAATCTTTATTGTTTCTTCAACGTGCATTGGCTTTAAAAACTACATGTATATATGTGTTGTATATATAATTATATATATTTATATATATGTGTACGTGTGCTGTTTAACACACACTCAAAAACACTTTTCAAAAATGTCATTATGAAAAAAAAACACAAAAAATAACCATTGTTAACTGGGCGCCCTTTTCACTTTTTTGACTTATATAAAAATAAACGGCCAATGTGCAAGCCATTATTATAATTTATAATCCATATATATATATATATATATATATATATATATATATATATATATATATATATATGAATATATATTATGTGTTTCTTATAGTATTCTCTTTAGCTTAACTGTTGCCGAAATATGTGTCTTAAAGTGCCTGCGGTAATAAATAAAAAAATCTACTGTCTAAAAAATGTTTAGCATTTTTGAGCTTAACTACAATTATCAAATATAATATATGATTTGTGTGTGTGATTGTGAGTGATTGAGAGTGTCTGTGTGAGGAAGTGTATACGTGTGTGTTTAAGTTATATCCCATTGCTATATACAGTATATACGTCTATCGGTTCAACAGTAATTGTTTTTTGTTTCTTTTTTTTTTTTTTGTTTGAATGCGTTTAACGCTAAAACGTGCAACTTGCAGGTTGACCAAAAACGTATTAATTTACATTAAGAAATTAAGTTGCAACAAATTCCAAAAGGTTGCAATAAATATTAACGATATATTGGTTGCAGTTGATATCGTGTATAGAAGCCTCTGTGCTGTGACTGCTGCACACACTCAGTAGCTGTTATTAGAGTTCATATAGGAGGATAGTGTAGAATTTGTGTTCGTTGTTGAGCTGCTGACAGAGACTGGGGCAACTGTTGCTGTGACTGTCGGAGAGGAGCTGGTGGAGCTTGTGATACTGGGTTTATTGTCCATGCTTGCCATAATAGAACCGAGCAAATCGACTGGTGTAACTGGAGTTGTTTTGGCTGCAGCTCTGCTGCCAGTTAGAATGATCTTGTGTGAGGATAAGTTGAATGTTTTATAGGTGGTACCGCCGGTGGGTGTTGTTTTTGGGCCGGTACCTTTAATTACTGTTGCTGTTTGTGGTGCTATTGTTCTTAATGTGGCTGTTGCTGTTTGCGTTTGCTGTGTTGGTGTCATTGTCGGTAATGGTGTTCTTGGTGGCGGTGGAGGCGGCGGCGGTGGTGGCAATGGCATTGGCGGTAATGGAGGCGTCAGCATCACAGTAGAAAGGCGACCAACTAGCGGCGTCAGGGAAGAAGCAGGCAGCATAACCTTTACAACTTGTGGACAACTAACTAAATTTGGTGGCAAAGCTGGTTGTCCCAAACGCACCACAGTTGGCATTGTAGCCGGTATAAGATTTGGTGGTTTTTGTACTTGGATTGGTGGTCTAAGCACTGGCATGGTTTTAAGCACATGCGTGGGGTTAAGCCCAGGCGTTGGTTTAAGCATTAACGTTGGCATTTGCTTTGGTATATTCAATGGAATAACCGGTACGCATAATTCAACAACCTCCTCCTCATGGTCCACTATCAGTTGTGGTGTGCTCTCCACAATCAATTCATTTGCAACATCCACTAATGGCTCAGGCACTAGTTCTGGTGTTGGTGAGGATGGTGATTGTAAAACTGATGATGCGGGTGGTATTGATGAGCATACGGGGACTAAAGATGCTGCTAAACGTGCTGCTGCTGTTACTGGTACTGGTTGTGGTAGTGGTGCCTGTAATGCTGGTAATGGTGCTGGTTGTGCTTGTGAGGATGTTGGTAGAGGTGCTTGTGGTAATGCTTGTGCTACTATTGGTGCCTGTGGTGTTGCTGATGCTATTGTATTTCTTAAGCAGGAGCTCATTTGAATGGTGCTAGTGGCAGCCAACATTGTGGGTTCATCTGACACCATTTTTAATTGTATTTTGATTTCGGGCTCCTTTTGATTTAAACTGTTAACGTACGCGCCGCGATGTATGAAAGCCGGTTGAGGCACAGGGGGTAACACTGGCACCGCTACCGGCAATGTTGGCATCATGGCAACTGGTGCTGCAGCAGGTACAGGAGCTGGTGTAGGCATGGGAGCCGCAGCTGCTGCTGTTGCTGTAGGAGCATCATTTGTCATACGCGGAATCTTTGCAGGCGAAGCAGCAGGAGTGGGCAGCTCAGGTTTTGGTTCCTTTTTGGTGCGCTCCTTGTCCCTTTCCTTATCCTTATCCTTGTCCTTATCACGATTTGACTTCTCCTTATCCTTGCTGACTGCTGATGACTGTTTATCTCCTGCTGCTGATGTCGATGCTTTGGTTAGCTTATACTTATGCTCCAGCACCATTTTGCGCATATCAATCTTAGAGTCATCCTTGTTTAGTTTCTTTTTCGGTGTGCTACTGTTACTATTGTTGCCATTGTTGGTAGTTTTGATCTGTTGATCTGTTGGCGATGCGCTCGATGACATATGATCATCTTGGCTGCTTTCGCTAGAGCGTCGTTCTTTGCCGTCCCAGTCAATGGTTTTACGCTTTGCCTTGCCATCATACGTACGCTTTGAAGGCGTCCTTTTGCCAGTTTCATCTTGACCAATAGGATTGGGTAATATAGTTTGTTTCTCCTTATAATGCGGCGTCTCAGCCAGCACCGGATTATTCTTCTCATTGATCACCTCCTGTCCGGGATAATACTGACGCAGGCGCAAGTGCCAAGCTATAAGAGATTTAAGCAAAACATGAATCAAATGCTATCAAATGATAATGCAACAAAGGTTATACCTATACTGGTCACAGCCGTCACGGTGCGGAACTGGTGTATAATGTTACGCGGCAAGAAGTATATATCATTGTCGCATAGCTGGATACGGGCATAACGAATTCCATCACGCCGCAGCTGATTTAGTTTTGCATCCTCAATCCATTGCACGCACTGCGATATGGGCGGCTCATGTAAATCCAATTGCAACATCTCAACCAAAGTATTAAAGTCCTGAGCCGCAAAGGCAACCACATCCTTAGTAATGCGATTCTGTGTATAAGGTTTGCCACAATGCACAGCCTTCAATATGCCTATAGATTCGTTGATGGTTATTATAAAACAAAATATTAAATACAACATGTGATTTTAGCCAAAGAAAATTGACTGAATGGTGAATCTCAAACAAATGTGGGAATATAGAATACGATAAAGAGAGATAAAGAGGAAATCCATAAATAAAAATAAAATAGGAAATGATGTAAAATGAAAATATGAAGAATAGAAGTAACAGAAACTTATGAGTGAAGAAAAGAGCAAGTGCTCTTAGAGTTTAGAGTAACTTGGAAGGTGGAAAAGAAGAGCTCACCAACTGCAGCGGTGGTGATACGCTCATGACCATGACCAACATGATCTGCATGCGCTTTGGTCCGATCCTCGATCATAGTTTCGCGTGCCTCCGACAGACGAGGCAGATACTGCAGATTGCGCAGCTCATTAATGCGTGTGCTGCAATATGAAATGCACAAAAATATATTTTAAATTAAGTTCAATACTTAACTTATTTCTTGATTTTATTATGCGATATTAGCTGTAAACTTCATTAATCCCAAGGATTAACAATTAATAACAAACTTAACGTTAAGGATTAGTATTAATTTATTAAAAATAAAATTACAAATTGTTAGAATTTTTGTTTAATTTTGCATACAAATCAACCCAAAGTTATGTTAGTGTCCTTAATATAACGAACATAAGATTAGGTTAAGATTAGTAGATTGCACTTACCGCTGTCGCTTAAGTGGTGTTTTGCTGTTCAATTCTGCTGTGGGAACTAGCTGCTCACCAGCGCGTATCCAGAGGATGGGTCCATCGTTTGATTGACGCGGATCCGTTTGTAATATGGAATCAACACCCCAAGGCATTGTCTATAATAATATTTTATTAATTTATAAATTGTATGTTATATTTAAAAAGACATTTTATGCTTGCCTTGTTTAAGAATGGATTCTGTTCAATACGTCCAAGCAGATCCGGAAAATAGCCGCCCACCTCTTCGTGCACTTTGCCCACCAGACTAATCTGATGCAATGGTCCATAGCGAAAAGTGCCTTGGCAATAATTACGTACCACCTGCGAGCAGAGAGTAGAATCAAGTTTGTGTACAAAATGAATTTGTTGGAGTAACTTACCTGTTCGTTATACTGGGCCATTGTGCACGTCTCAATATCAGAGTTACGTCCAAGTACACCTGCTTTGACTGTTAGCGTTGAATAGTTCTCAGCCATATGTTCTAGTAGATCGGGTATATAGCGCGCTGCATCGTGTACAATGCCCATCACATGATGCGCATAACCCTGCTCATCCTCAGCAAAACATACACTAAAGAACTCATCCACCAGTTGATCCATTTCATCTGGTGGCAATGCATCGATTTCATGCTGATTGAGATGCACTACAGAGGCACCGCCATTGGGATACTGTTCCACGTGGAAAAAGTGGCCATATTTTAAATGTTCAAGGCCAAGAGGTGCTTTACGACATGGTGCTGGTAAACTTTGTATTTTTTGCCAAGCAGATGCAACGGGCTGGTGCTGAATGCATTGAATACCGACACTATTGCGTCGTATTTTTGAACGTTTGTAACATTTAGAGCAGTCGCGCGAGGAAGAGAATGACGATGACGAATGTCGCGAAGAGGATGAAGATGAAGACGAAGTTTTATGATGGCTGCTCGATGAGCTAGACGAGGAGGAGGATTTACGCGAACTGCAATTGGTAGAAGCATAATTCCCGCTGCTACTGTTACTGCTTGTGCTGCCGCTATTGTTATTATTTGATGAGGATGATAATGTTTTGGGTGCCGGAGAAGGCATTAAAACAGTTGATGAATTGCTGTGGAAATTGCTTGTGCTATTCTCCTTGGGCTTTGTTGCATCCGTTGCATTAAAACTTAAATGTCGCGTGACCTCTTCGCGTGTTTTTATTATTGCTTTGGTGGCATCGCCATTCAGTAGAGTTTTAGTTTCTATTGGTTCCTTTTTGATTTCATTTTCGCTTTTGATCTGTTTATTGTTGCTAAGTACTGTAGATGGTAAAGTTCCAGACTCTTTCTGTTGTTCCTCTATTTTGATACGCTCAGTACCCAACTCTTTCTCCTTCTCCTCTTTTATGATATTTAACTTACTGGAACTGTTATTGCTGCTACTGCGACTGCTATCTGAGCTGCGGCGCCGATGAGAATGCGAATTTGATGAGCAGCTAGACGATGACGATGTTACCTATAGTAAATCGATATAATAATTGTTATTGATTTGTATAGAAACATATGTCGTAATGTAAAACAGAATACAAACATATTTAACGTAAATAACACAAATCAACTAAAGAAAACGTAGGACATATTAGGAACTTAAAATGTAATTCTTTACCTTTTCCTTTTCCCGATCACGTTCACGTTCTCTCTCTCTATCTCTGTCCCGATCGCTTTTATATTGCTTTTTGTCTTTATTGCGCGAGGTGCTTGATGAAGAGGAACTGGAATTTGATTTGTAGTCGCTGTTGCTATGTCGATTTGAATAGGATTTGCTGCTGCTGCTACTGCTCTTACTGTTGTTACTTTCACGATCCTTGCGTTGCTCACTGCTGCTGCTGGTGCTGTTGTGTCGCTTATCTTCATCTCTTTCGCGTTCCTTATCTTTTTTCTTCTTTTTGTGATTGCGCTCGGCTATCGAGAAAAAGTGGTTCGTTCATCAAAATACAAACAAAAATAAAAATAATAAAAAAAAAATAAGCAAAGTAGAGCTCTTGGCATCTCTGCTTACCCGTTTTGTTGCTGTCAGATTCGGCTGCTGACGCCACCTCTACCACTGCCTTCGTTACCGTCTCTGTGGTCACTGTTTCAGTCACATTGACATAATTCGTTGTTGTTGTTTCTGTTGTTGCTTTAGTTGTAGAGGTATTTACATTGCCATCACCATCACTATACCCTGACACTTGCTCTTTATTTTGTATAGTTATACTTTTGTTTTCGTCATTATTATTGTTGTTGTTATTGTTGTGGTGTTTTGTTGCTAACATTGTGGTGTTTTCTTCCACATCCAACTGCGACTTTTTGTTGTTGCCTTCTATTATCGATGACGCCGCAACAACTTCTACGTCGCTACCAATGGTTATCATTGTCTGTGTGAAGAATGGATAAGAAAAGAATTAGGCGCAAAAATTGGGCGGCAGATTATGAGAATCGACATAAAGGTCGACTTACCGATGATTTGGGGACTGCAAGGGCGGATGTACTGGTGGTTGTGTCCTGGCACATGGCTACCATTGGCAAAATGTTATTTTCGCCATCAGCGCCGCCGCCTTGTAATGTGTTTTCCATACTGTTTGTACTAGTGTAATTGTGAATGAGTGTGTGTATATGTATATATATATATATATATATATATATATTTATATATTTATATATTTATATATATATATATATATATATATATATATATGTTGGTGTGAATATCGATTTGCAAGCTGCTTGCCGTCTACGTGACGCTACTCAGGAAGCTATCTAATTCTTTCGCGCAATATATTGCTTTTGTTTTACGTTTACTAGAACTTGCATTTGTAGTGGTGACCGGGTTCTTGCACGATTTATTACGTCTACTCACTTTTTAATAACAATTTCGCGTTTTCGTTCTAGAACGAGCCGTCGTCGTACGTCGTGCATTCATTGTTTGCCTTGCCGATAACTTAGGGTTGCCACATATTTATTGGAGATATATCGATATTCACGTGTTTATGACGATTAATTGATCATTGCATACAAAACTATCGTTAACCTAGTGCAATGTTGTTTGTTTAATCTTTTTTATTCCATATAATTTTTTGTCTTTTTTTTTCAAAAGTGCAGTTCCTTTTAAATTGGGTTTAATTAATGTGTAATTGGATAACCAGATTTAATATGTGATTGGTTTTTTAAACTGTTGCTTTGCATGTGTATAATTAAAAAAATAGTTCATTTAGTATTGTAGAAAATATAAACCGGCAATGTATTAACTTTATTGTTTTTTGTTTTGAAATTCAACGTGATTTTAAAAAGACTGGAGTTTTTTATTTTGTTTTATATCCTGTTCTTCTTATGTTGCACCCACACAAAACAACAAACAGAAAACGGCTGTGACCTTGCTATGTTGCTGATTTGAATAATTGTCAGTCTTATGTTTCAATGTACTATGATCGATGGTTCTGGAGTTCTTGATTTATAACCACCAGTATTTGGCAACGCAACATCAGTTCCCTCAGCGGGTTTAATAAGCGGGAGGTTTGTAGGATTGTCCATCATTTCTTCTTTCTTCACATGAAGCATATCAATCTCTGTAAGCGCCACATTAGGTTCCTAAAATATATAAAAATTCATATTTAACGAAAAATAAGAATATTAAATTGATATTGACGAGATGAGTATTCACCTTTTCCATTGCAGCTTCAGAGACTTGCAAATGATATTTATCCTTACAATAACGCACTAATAATGCAATGCCAACGTCTCGCTGTTTACTGTACTTTGTTTCCCAAGCATCTAGAAGGCGATTATAGTATCGGGCATTTTCAAAATAGGGCAGAAAAACATGCGTTCCTGACGTTGGAAAGATGCGCTCCAAAGGCTTACAACGAGCGTGCTCATCTTCGGCCACGATTAGGCATCGTATATCGTCCGGCAAAAGATTATCTAGTATAGTATCAACATACTCTTCGCGAAACTCAATAGCTCGACTTGTATAGTGATTGTGCTTGCGCACCTCGTCAGCAGTAAGGCAGGTAGTAAAGACACGTTTGTCATGACACAATGGACCCTGCAACTGTAACTCTTCCAATATTTCCTGCTGTTGTCGCTCGTTTAATTTGGGAGGCACTTGATAGAGTGCTGTATTAAGTACGGCCTGTATAAGTGGTCCCTTCACATGTAAATCAAGCGGCAGCTCAGAATGCAACGAGGGCGATATATTTATCTCAAGTAGCCATGGCACTAAATTTTCATCGAGCAGCACATCAAACCCAAATAGTTCATAACAATTGTATCGGAAGTTAACATTTTGCCGATACATACGATTGAGTCCGGATTCACCACTTATAATGCCTCTGATGACCAAATTGCGTAACGTTGCCCATAGACGTTTGGTATTAACCCCACGATTCTCTAAGCAGGACCACAGGGATTGTAGCGTCCACTTGTGGCCCTGGCAAGCATTGAAATCTTCATTTTTAGTATAGTTTTGTGAGAACTTGTTTATGCTATAATTGGTTAGATGCATGCACCTTTCATCAAGGTTACCAAGCTCCGAGCTGTATTTAACAGACGCAAATCGTGCTAGGCCATCCTTGAACATATAAATACGCAATGGATTTATCGATGTAACAACTACATACAAACGCATATCAAACTTGTTATCATTAATAAGTAACGGACGTTCAATATACCTAGAACAATATTCAATTTAGGCAATGCTTCGATTTAGATTTTTGTTTACATACTTTTGTACAACTAATGGTCTATCCTTTGGAAATTGACTCCATTTGTTTACAATGCGTATTCCAGTTCCACGTGCACTAGCCGGTGGTTTTACAATCCACTTGGTAAGCTTTGAAGCATTTTTGGGCCAAGCCTGGCGCAGTGTCTCCAAATCATCAGGCATTATGTATGATCTACATAAATAGTTTAAATTAATAATATAATACTAATATGATTCATACTCACTTTTGCATGATTCCGAATTCCTTTTTCCCGAATTTCTTCATATTATTAGCTATGCTACGCCACATAGTATCCTTTCGTCCAATACGAAATGAACCAGGCATATGATTATATTTTTGGTGCGAGCGAATCGTACGAAAACCGGGACTCTTCATATGCTTTTCCCACACTGCCATCCAGTCGGTTGTATCTGTTAAATGTATATACAAATATTATATAAATAGTAAACTTACTAAGACCTAATATTAAAATTAATTTCTACTGGTTGGCATGCTCACTCTTAATAATACGAAAGCCAGAGTTAAGCACTACACGCTTTACGATCTTTGGCATAACCGGACTAAGCTTCCATTTTAATACACGATGCAGGGCAGCAGGCATTGGAGGACCCTTGTCAGCATGCGAAGTGAAATTCAAATATGGAGGAACATTAGGGAATAAACTTGGCGATAATATTGCCTCAGGCTTAAAATATACAGATGCTTCAGAGTCTGTTGTGGTTGTAGTGGCTAATGATGCTTTAGAGGGAACTTTATCCAGTTTTAATCGTATGTGACGGCTTTGACTTGTCTCGTCGTTATCATCCTCTAGGTAAAATGGTGTACCCACATAATCTTCCTCTGAATCCGAATCATCATAACTGGTTATCTCGTCAATCGCTGTGTGTATTTAAAAGGTACATATAAATTTTGTAGTTTGGATCAATCAATTTAAATACAAATGCAATATAAATTACCGGCGCAGGGATCATCATCGTTTCGATTTTCATGGTTAATGCTTATATTTTTATTTAAACTAACGCCTAAGTAATTACTATGTTCTCCAGAATTAAGTCGCGGGCAATGTAGTGGCAGCTGGGATGGCTGGGCATACAGTGATGCATAGAGGCTTGTCTCTAAAGCCGATGCTGCCGATTTAGTTAAGCCATTTTGTGTTAGTATTTTGGACTTCTCATTGTGTTGGTGTCCATTTAGCATATTGCTACCATGGAAAGTATTAACAACAATTTTGCTAGCCGCCTTAAGGGTTGTCGCACTGGGGCTTTTAGCCAATCCCGTCCTTGGTGGACTTATGCAGGCCATACTGACATTAGAACGCTTACAGCTGCTGCTGTTGCCGTTGCTGTGCGTAGCATTTTTGGCAAGAGCATCCTCACGTGCACGCTTTAAAAGCATCTGCGTGTTAGCATTTCGGGCAAAGCATTTTGGGTAAAGCCACAAGAACATGAAACAGGTAACAAATAACAATCAAACATACAACAATTTTCGGCTTGCCGAAAGATAATAAAACAAAAACATGCAGATAAACATAGAGATACATTTGATTTTCACGATACATGATACATGAAGGATCAGAATTTTCTTAGTTTTAGTCTAGCGATACGCATGCATTGATGATAGTTAAATTAAGGTACGAAAATATACAGACTGTTAACGAAACATATAGAGTAGATTAAGCACTTTGTTAGTTATAATACTCACCTGAACTTTTTTGTATGGCTCAGACTGTAATACACCTACAACAGGAGCTGGCACAGAGTTCAACTTTGGTGTTATACGTGGAGGCGACGACTTAGCGGGCGCTGCAACGGCAACAGCAGCAGCCGAAGCATCCGTAGTTTTCTGGCGCCTGGGAGTTGGTGGTGATTTTTGTTGCTGAACTTTAGCCGTTTTAATTGGTGTTGTTACCATTGAGTGTCCGCCGGAGCTACGTAACTGGCTAGATCGTCGCGCTGGATTATGAGAGTTGTAATTTTGTGTTTGATGATTTGATTGATGACTTGATTGGTGATTATGATGTGTTAGTTGCTTGCACATAACAAGCTTATCCTTGTAAAGTTCAACTTCCTCTAACCAGGATTCGTGAAAGTCTAAAATTTCGATGCCCTTGCCACGTGATTGAGAATGTACGTGGTGCCGTGTATTCTCCTTTGTAGCAGAGCCTGGGGGAGTGGTTGAGGCTGAACCAGCAGTAGCTAATGGTGTCATATGTGGACGCATCGTAGGCGCTGTCCGTTTCTCAGTTGAGATCTGTGCCATAGTGTTCCACAGAAAATTTTGATTACTAATGAAAAGAAATTCAATATATGAACGATTAATTTTCTCTTTTGTTATTTTATCGTTTCACGTTTGTTTTGTGTTTAGATTATGTGATACTCTGTTTAAACAGGCGAAACTCTGGGTATATGTGCCGAGTCTACTGAGGGTGCTGCATGTTGTCAATGGCTGCTATTTTCGACATGGCACAGCACCAAGATCAACGCCGCGTGCCCCTGTCACACCGTCTTATATATATATATATATATATATATATATATATATATATATATATATATATATATATATATATATATATATATATATATATATATATATATATATATATATATATATATATATATATTATATATATATATATTATATATATAAATATATATATATATATAACTATATGTATATATAAAAGAAACAGTGCGTCGCTTTATTTGAGTTGATCGTATGCCGTCTATTGGTCTCGTTAATCGGCAATAAAATTAACTTCGTATCAATGGAATCAAGATCGCTGGGCGTTGGCCAAAATATATATATATATTTTTTTTTAAATGTAAGAAAGCCCGCGTAAATATGTTGCTGTTGTTGCTTTTGGTTTTGTGCAGCCGGCGTGGCGGATGTTTTGGAGTTGCACTTTGACCAAACACTCACACACTCACCTTTAACATTTACACGCACACAAATAATTTTGTTTTACTGGTTGGAAAGCAAACCTAAAATGTGTTTGCCTTTTGTAATTAGAGAACTAGATCTAAATAATTTTCTACTTTCAAACAATAAACCGAACAACTACAGGAAACAACAAATACGAAATATGTGACCGTTTTCAATCAAACAAATAAATACCAACACAACGAGAATATACGCCGCCAACGCAAATATGCTCAAGCAAAAGTGTAACCAATCAAAAGTGCGACCCATCTAAAAGTATACACTATACACAAGAAGAGATTTAAGCGCGGTTTAATGTTAGCTTAACATTGTTGATTTATGTTATACTCTATCAAGAACCCAAATAAAAGCCAACAATAAAAAGATAAGAAATTACTTAACAGAAATTCTTCAATACTTTTGCAATTTAAAGATTTTGTAAATGTTAAATTAATGGGCAGTAAGCTGTTTTAATTACCATTAGATATAAATCAAGCAACTGCCCATGACAAAAATGTATTCTACCTGTAGGTCAACTGTAGACACAACCCACACAAGCAAACGACCTACATGAGTGCAACGAATGCTCAGATCAAACGCCGCTCATATTGTTGATGAAGACATCAACATTTCAATTTATACACCTTTTTCTGCTTTTTTTCTTCTTTATATAGTATATAAATTGATGCGCTGCTGATGTACAAAGTGATTTATCGCAGATCCTGCGGTAAAACTCAAAATTCAAAGCATTGCGGCAGTAAGACCGTAAGAACCTGACTGTGCGGCAGAATAGCACACACACACATAAAGGTATATACATTTTTATATATAAACATGGGGTGAGGCAAAGACGATATGAATCTGTCGATAAGTTGTGGCTGCGACGGCGGCTTTATGAGTGTTTAAACGGCACTCAAGACACCGCCTACAAAACGTCAACACCAAACCAAGAGCCAGTCCAGGCCACGTAAGGCAGCAGTCCAACTGCCCCGGGGTTGCAACCAGCAAGGATGATGATGATGATGAACTTATCTTCATCTCTAAAATTGTTTAACGTGTTCTTATGTTTGTATTTCTGCCACTGCTCTCCAGACATTTTGCGTTGCAGTAACTGGACGATGGCAGATGTAGATATGGCCATGTGCCTAATCCAGAAGCTGCTGTTGCTGCCGTTACTGCTGTTACTGCTGTTGCTGGTGTATGTGTGTGGCCTCGTCCTCTGACCAATTCCATTTTTCAAAAAATCAAACTGTAAAACTGCAGAGCAGCTTGCCGCTCTTGTTTATTAAATATTATTAATTAACACAAAATGCACCTAATTACTAAGATATAAATAGGATTAAAGGATCTTAAATTTCAAATTGAAAAATAGATCATATTTCTGCTAGAAAAATGCAATTCATTTACTGCCGGTTCCCAATTGAACTCAAATTGCATATATATAACTAATTCTGAGTCTATTCACCGGCTACAGGATCCTCCCATGTGACATGTGTGTGCTTTGGGTCCCAACTACCTTCAATAACCTTCGCAAGCCTTTTACTATTTTCGGCACCTTTTGGTAAACATGAGACGTTTCAAAAGGATTCATTCGCTCCCCTTTTCTTTCAATAGGGACACACATTGATTAGAGATCAATTTACACCAGTTCAAGGTGTACTAGAAACTGAGCTGCTTCACTTTGCCATTATTCAAGTACAAAGGATATTTGCCAGCCCAATAGATTATATAACTGATTTGTGCACACATTCACACACACACACACACACACACACACACACACATGTGTACACACATATGGTTAAGAACTAATTGATCTAATCGCATGTGTTGCGTAATGGAGCTGCTTTCAACTGAGATCATATCGATATGCTCTATTCATACAGCGAGGGTTAAGGTTGGATTACGCACTGAAAGGAAAACCCAAATCCTTGACAGTTTAGCAGGGAAAGGTGTAATGTTGGACACAATTTCTTAACTAATTCCATTGTTTGAAGACAGATGGTTAAATAGGTTTTCAACCTAATAAAGGGTACATATAAATATATATATACATATATATACTTATAGAAATCCAGCGATCTCTGGCTTTTAGTGAAAGATCTTAAATTCCTTGGCTTAGCGCCAACTGGTTGCCATATCAGCTATAACCCTGACCATATTAATGATCAGTCGCATATTTTTCCAAGCTTTCATTATGCATAAAGTTTGACTTTAGTTTCCATTTGGAGACTTCGAACACCAACACAACACAACACAAAACACAACACAACACAAAATGGTTGCTGTATTCAATGGTCATATAAAGTTAATCGGCAGCTAAGTCGACGATTAATTTTAGTGCTTATTTTGTTTTCATGCAGTTCATATTAAAAAGGCCATAACCCTGCCCCCTTACAAATCGACACACCTGAACCCCGCATCATTTGTTATATCTTTGACGGCGGCAAAAATAAAATTGGAAATTTATTAGTCATTATGCATTGAATTTGACCAAGAAACGGAATTGCTCTCACTCTATCACACTATCACACTATCTCTCTCTCTCTCTCTCTCTCTCTATCTCTCTCTCTATCTCTTTCGCTGTGTGCTCCCAAAAGGGGCTGTCATCTCTGAATACCTTTTGGATTTTGCGAAATTTTATACGCATAAAAATGTAGATAATTATTATGATGATGATAATGATGATGATGATTGGAACGACATTGCGAATTTCTTGTTTTCACGAGGAGCTTCTCTTCTGGTAGCTTGTTTGACGTTGATAATTTAAGAAATATAAATACAAAAAGAAAAACGAAGGAAGAAAGAATTCAATATTTTGACAGCATTGTGTGCTGAGTTATAGAACTCTGGAATTAATTTGTTGGCAGATGAGGTTCGATTGGGTCTTCTTCCTTTGACAAAAAGATGTCAAGGCAACTGTTAATGTATGGGTATGGTTTAACTTTGAATGTGGCTATAGCTGGTAGTAATAGTAGTAGTAGTAGTAGGGTTGTGATTGGATTGTGTATAAGAAATTATATAAGAGACGCATTGGTATGAACCATAATATACACCTGGTACTTGGTACATAGTTGGAAAGTACAATGTGAATGTAACAGCTGGTGACGCGCTGGTGACGCTCTATTACACACACATTCACACGCACAGTTAGCCAAGATAGTTAACAATTCAAAATACAGTTTAAATTACATGGCTCTTAACACCCCCGCACCAACACCCCCGCACCCAAACTCCAACCAAGGCATAACCAATGCAACCCCAAAGAGGACGCTTTGCTTTGGGGCTGGCCGCTTGTGCGGTTCCCGACCAATTTACCATAATTTCATGTCTCAAAGCCATGAATTATATAGTACAAGTACGCATACATATATACATATATATACACCTACACTCTCACCCATGACCTCGACATCTCCCCTGCCATCAATTGGGGGTACGTCTTTAGCGCATGACACTCATCCTTTTAGGTTGGAGTGAAATCGTTGGTTGCAGGGGTAAGGCGAAGGAGAAGGAGAAGGGGCAGGGACAGTTAAAACATGTGTTGGCAGGAGGTTTTTCAGTTCATATAATTATAGCTCTTCATTGTGGTTGAGACAGCACGATTTGTTTGCCAGAAAGTTAGTTTTCATTGTCGCATGTTTGTACACAAATTGCGAGTATTTCAATGAACGAAAACTCGTCCTTTCGTTTTGTAAAGTATTTTACGGGTTGTGAAATGATTTCATTTTAGGTGGTTGGTGCATCAGTTATACTTTTGTTGTATATAATTATTATAAATATTTGCTATAGAGCAAACAGTAAAACGGAAAATTGTTTTCCATTGGCAGCTGACTTTGAGTTATTGGAAAACAATTAAAATAAAGAGCCATATAATAAGGATACATACAACTGAATTATCCTACAGTTAAATTATAAACTGTCTTCTGTTTATGTGCTAAGTTAGACCCACGTTTAATTCCAACTTAGAACCAAACACAAAGGTTCAACTTTAAGCCGCGTCTCTCTCTCTCTCTCATTAAAACCCACACAACCAATCGAATACATTTTATTCATGTTTTTAAAAAGAATTAACTAAAAACGAGATACTAAACCAAAAACGAAAACGATTAGCCAACAGCTACAGAAAGTGGAAACGAAGAGTCTTTTTATGTGAAGAGCAGAAGAGAGTCCCCTCCTCTACAGGTTAAAAGCCGTTGGCTTGACAAATTTATGTGGCTTATATGGCCAACGAATTCATAATTGAACTGTAAATGGTATAAATATTTATTGTCTTATCACATCGTATAACTTTTGGTGTCACCACAGGCAACTGAAAACCAGAAACTATATATACATACATATATATATATCTATATATATATATATATATATAGAAATAGATCGAACAAGTTGCATATAACATGAAAAACAACAAATTTAACATTTATTTTAAATAACAAATAAAGACAAGTAGGAGAGTTTCTGTGCTCTCAAAAATGAATGACTAAAAGATACCCTAGAATCAACTGATCACATTTTAAGTTAAAGAAAGATACAGGAAAATGAACTTATATGGTATACCCTTTCTTATACTCCCTTTGGTGCTGGGTATAAAACAACCAAAAGCCTCAACTTGAGTCTTATTCTGAGCCTGAGACTAAACTTGAGCCACGTGCAACTTGTGGCAAACATAAGCTCCCGCAGCAGCTATTTATTTAAATACCGCTACAATGATAAGGAGAGGTGAAGTTAGTTGAGATTGGACAGTGGAGTGTGGAGCAGAGATGAGCTGCAGTGGCTGTGCCTCTGGAGCAGGCACATTGCCAGGTACCGCAATTTGCGCATAAAAATAATATTCATCGTTATCGTTATTAACTTATGTTGTTTGTGCTAATGCCAAGAGCTGAGGGATGCGAAGACAGGGCAGACAAGGAGACAAAGGAGAAGATGGAGAATCTGAGAATCAGAGAGTTGTAGTCGCAGCAGTTGGCAACTAAATGCGCTAATCCGCGTGTTGTCAACTTCATTAGCCGATAAACACGCCGACACATTAAATTGGGGCCCAGGAGCCCAGGTTTCTGGCTCCAAAACAACCAGGAATGAAGCTCATTTTAGCGGCTTGCCATTTGAAGTTGCCAACGAAAAATTGCTGCCACTTGAATTTTTAATGCCCATAAAGTATGCTGTTGCTGTTGCTGGTGCTGCTGCTGCTTTTGCTGCTAGAGGAGGATGCACTGCGTCGCATTGGTTGTATGATTATTAGCCACTCCAAGCAAGCAACCAACTAGCCAACCAACCAACCAACCAGCTAGCTAGCCAGCTGACTTTGACACTTGGCAAATGCTGTTGGAGCTGGTGGGCCAAACAGCTATGGAGCGTTCAGCACTGAGAATCCCAAATGAAAGTTCACAATAAAATACGATGGCTTAGCTTTTGTATGCTGTGGATGCTCTCCCTTATACCCTGCTCCTCCAGAGGCTGATTTCGTTTTGGTTTCTGGTGGTTTCGTCCCCGTCGTCAGGTGTGTAATTCGATATCTTTGCTCTTTAATCCCGCATCCCAATCGCCAGCCATTCGTTTGTGTGCGCGATTTATGTACAACATTTGTATTTTAGCAGGCAGCCAAGCAGATAAACTTAGCGCGAGAGAGAGAGAGAGAGACAGAGAGAGATATATACAATAAAAGGGGTAAGCGTGGTATAGAGAGAGAGGGTCATCCGGTAAGGACACAAGTTGGCTGGCAGCGGCGCAGGATGCGCCACTAAACAATAATTATGACAACAATAAAAGCAAAAAGCTGCGCAGCCGTCGCTTAATTTAGCTCGTACTTCGGTCTATAAAAACAAAAGCCGCTCCATCATATACAATACAAGATTTGGACTCAATGGAGGAATACAGAGATTAGGGGGCAATTATTGCTTCACACGGATCTGGTTGTGTTTTGTTTTGGTTTCTCAGTTTTGACTGAACAGCAGCAACAACAGCAGCAAATGAACCTCAAGTTGTTGGCTAACTAAGCGCCGGTATAGAATGTCCTTACCCAGAATCAGAGACTTAAGATCTAAGCAGTGAAAAGGAATGGAAGCTGCTATGAAAATTTAATAATAAATAAACTTAGTTATCTGCCAGTTAATATATTAAATGATTATCTTTTGGTTAGCATAATTTAACTCTCTTTCAATCAGAATTTCTACTACTCTTTAGGAATGTAAAACTGATAGAGTTGCCCCTTGAAATGAATCTATATTATTGGTTCGTAATAAACTTGCTTATCTGGCAGTTAATATTCTTTATTATTATCTAATGGTTTAGAAAATTCTCTTAACATTTGACTATAAAAATGTCCATCAATGAGCTCTATCGTTAATAGTGCAACTCCTTGAAATCTAAAGTGCAAATATTATCACTTCTGAATAAACTAGTTTATCCATCAGTTAATGTACAATATGCTTATCTTTTGGTTAGGAGTAACGTTCTCTTTAACTCTCTTAAGATTCGTTACCATTGTTTTATTCTGAATTCCTGTACAGCTCTACTCTCCGTATAGGTAATAGAGCTCCCCTTGAAGCTTTCTTCTTTTCCATTTGTATGGCATTTTCCTACAAATATTTTACCTTTTTCATCTCCCCCAATTTTGTTGGTTAACTGTGAGCACAACAATTGAGCTGAAGACCCAATTGAAGTAGTAATTACTACTTAAGAGCAGCATTAACACTATCACTTACACATGTCACATGGTTTTCGAGCATTAGTGGAACAATGGGACGTCAGGCAATGCCAATGGGGGTCACAATCATCCTCAACGTCATCATCATCAGCAACATGAATACCAAAACCAAAATACCAACAAATAACAGCCTCATCATGATCTTGACCATGTACAAAAAAAAAAAAAAATAAATATAATAAAAGTAAGAAGAAAGAAAAAGAAATAAGTAAATATGCTTCTATAGAGGTGTACCTTTTGTGTCTGTGTACTGGTAACTGGGACTTGGATTGGGTACTGGCAACTGTTGTTGGTGGGGATCTGTCTGTCTCGTCTCTCAGACTCATCATACAACAAAGTTACAACAAACAGTTGCGGGGGGTAATGGGTAAAGGAGTGTGTAGTGGGGGGAGGGGAGCAACAGTGTATCAACCTGGCAAAACCTTCGCACACGGCGGCTGCGGCTGCGGCATATTGATTAATGGATCAAAGTCTTTTGACACGAGCTATTTTGGTAAAGAAATCCTTTGTTGATCTTAACCAACACACACACACACACATATATACACACATGCAGAGATATTTGGTATTTAAAGTTATATATATATATTTTTTTATTCTTCTTTTTTTCAGTTCGTTATTCAATAAATTTTCAATTTTGACTGATTGTGAGTGGAATAAGGTCGCTTGGACGTCGTTCATCAGTCGTCGGCGTCGGTGCGTTATGATGTATGTTTATATGCCTCTAGTGTTTGATGTGTGTGCATGTGTGTGTGGGGGTGTTTATACACATATACATATATATATATACACTCTAATATATATATATGTGTGTGTGTGTGCTTTTTAACTTTGTTTTGTTGTAATACACACGCATTGTAGCCGCTGTTGCTGGTGTTTTGTGTTATTATTATGATTGTTGTTATTGTATTATTGAATTGTTTGGGCCAAAGCACTTGGAAACCACAGTGCTTGTTGCCACAGTGTGGCAAGCATACAATTCTCTCTCTCTCTATATATATATATATATATACATACGTAATTCCATGAATTAGTCAGCATCTTTCTTATTCATTTCACATTTTTTCTGTTTAAATTTCATTTGAATTTTAGTTTCATTTCACATAGCTTTGGCACCACTGTGCCTTATGAATAACTAAGGTATCCACAAGTACCATGCTGTATGTGCCATCCATTATCATTACGATCCGTGGAACGCCATACACTTGCGGCACTATTTGAATACAGCTACAAAACTGAGTCACAGTTTTCATTTTTTTGTTGTTGTAATTCTAAACGGCGGAATGCCGCATAGATGTGGAGTGGAAAAGGAAGGGGATGGGGGGCGGTAGATGCACATACACACACCTAGCCGTATTTGTTTACAAAACCATGATTCAAGTAGTACGAAATGTTATTCCAATCGGCGCGAGCTACTCCGAAAAAAAAAACATAGTAATAGATCTTCCTCTAGTCGAGTAGACTTCAATGAGGAATACCCTGTAAGCAATTAAGCAAAAGGATCAACTGCAATATATAATCATAAATATATAAAGGTTAACAATATTTTTGCTTTAATAACACAAATTGAAATTTAAGTTTAATTTAACTTAGCCAAGTTTCAAACCAATTTTTTGCTGTATTTTTGCACTCAGTTTTTATACTTCATTTTGGGTACAGGGTATGGCAAATGTTGGCCATGACAGTAGCGGCCATTGTGTGACTAAATGGAGCTGTAGCTGTACATGCAACAAACACACACACATACACACACACGCACACACGCACAGGCAGATACAGTGATCGAGCTTGTGGTGTGATCAGTGTGAAACGGTCGCGAAGATGGATTTCTTTTCTTATTTTCCACACATTTCTTATAAGTTGTTGTTGTTGTTGCTATTGTTGTTGTTGTTGTTGCTGTGTTTTTTTTCTTCTTCAATTTTGGCCGCAGGGGCAGGAGGCAACACAAAGCCAAAGAAGTTGTTTTGTTGTGGCAAGCATTGTTGTTGTGATCAAAGCGGCTTGGCGCGCCAAATGATACTCGTATGAGTGTAAGTCTGAGATATACACACATATATATTTATGTGTGTGTATGTGTGTATGAGTTGTTCTTTTTTTTCAGTAAAACTTGTTGTTGTTTTACTTGCTGAATTATTATTATATTTTTTTTTCTTTTATACATATTAAATTGTAATTATTGAGTGGAGAGAGAGAGAGAGAGAGAGAGAGAGAGTCTACTACTCAAAAATTGGAGTTAAACAGCAACAACATATTGTGAGGGCAGCTGTTAACCGTTAGAAACTATTGTTGCCACGCGTGCCCCCTATGGAATTATGGTAGCAATACAATTGATTACGACGAATGCGGTTACTCCAGTTGTTTGTGACCAAAACTGCACGCCTAGCATATTCCCCATGGGGCCTTTACTTTAGACACAAACTCATCCCAGTTACATGGAAGCGGAATGCAAACTGAGAGAGCAAACGTGTCTGTATACAGTTTTGATTGATTGCAGCTCGAGACACTAAACAGTGGACATTGAGCACTGTACAGTGAACACTAGGCAGCTACTTCTATAGGCTGTCAACACGATTTGGAAAACAAACAGAACACAAGAAATGAACATACGTCAAAGTGGCCCACAATTGCAGCCATTTCCAAACTGAATGCCCAGTGCCCAATACCCAAACCCGAACAGTTGCAAAAAAACAACAACAAAAACAAATACCAAAAAAGAAGAGGAAATGAAAGAAAGAACCATGCAGATAAAGACACACAACGGAGACAGGCAAAAGGAAAAACGAGCACAAAAACAAAAAAAAAAGGCAAAGAAACTTATACAAAACGGGCGGAGCTGCTGATATGTATGGGCACAACAAATATGTCAGCTGGACATGCACATGAACCAGGTCCACATCCAATACAGCTATACTATTCCCGTTGTTACTCGTTCCTCCTGCTGTTGCTGCAGCAATTGCTGCTGCTGCTACGGAAGCAACAATGAGAGGCAAATGTACATTAAACACAGCACGAGAAATGTCCACATTTTGAACTCAATTTGATGTGTATATGTAGGTGTAAATGTGTATATATATATGTATGAGTGTATGTGTTACAATTGGCAACTGGTAAACTGCCCAAAAGAGGCTCTAAGCACATGCAAATCTTGCGCACACTGAGAGAAATGTAAGAAATGCATATTAAACAGCAGCAGAAATGTTAAGCTAAATATATAAAAGGATCAAGAGTATGTTTTATATATAATGAATCTAAATTCTTTCAAGATTTTAAATTAAATATATAAATATAATATACCATAAGAGTTCATATAAATATCATTAGTAAAAGTCTACAAAGTGCTGCCAAGTTTTGCTTATTTATCTTTGTTATTTATATATCAACTTTTAACCTATACTTGAGTTACTTTTAGAGCGTTATTTCTCTGAGTGTACAGAGAGAGTACTAACAATTTGTAGAAGCAACACAGCAGGCTTAATGCCAAAATGTGTCTGCACAACCTTAAGAATAGGGCTCAATGCAATTGATAAGCCAAATAAACTGTCAACAAATAAAACACAAATCAACAATAATAAGCAATGCCATTGTGTCAGACAAGAAAAAAACAAAAAACGAAACAAACCCAGACAAGTCCAGGAATATATGTAAATGGTATCCAAGCCACCAGGGTATAGGCCTGTGCATCCATAAGGTAAACTGGTAAACTGGTAAACAAGGCAGCAGTCAAATCATATCGCCTGGAATGTGTAGAGCATGGCATAAATGTCACTTTGAATGAGAATTTGCGAATTGAGATGACGAACGCAGCCTAGCGTGAAGCCAAATGGCCAACGGTATAGATATGGGCGGGTAGACAGGGGTAATATACCCAGTACCACAGTTGCACAGTTCCAGAGAGAGAGGCTTGACTCCAAAACGATACATCATCGAAAGCAACAGGACTCGAGTTAAGTGAAACGCCAGCAATTCTCCAGCTGAATTTAACTCTGGACGTGAACTGCTGCTGTTGCTGTTGCTGTTGCTGTTAGTGTTTCTGTTTCTGTTGCTGCTGCTGGGCTGTTGTTGTGCCTGGTGCTTTTATGCCAAGTCAACATGATCTCATCTGTCATAGATCGATCGACCTGTTCAACAATGCCAACAAGCAACAAGCAAGAAGCAACAATAACAACGACAAGCATAGCGGGTCAGCATTTAACCGGGTAGCCAAGGCACAGTGAGGCGGCGCAGTGGCAATCACAGGAGGCATACAATACCCAGTCAGAGTTTCTCTCTCTTCTATATACAAATATGGTATACCTTTATATATATATGAATACCTATAGTTATCCCTGTACCTGACGAGCAGCGGGTGATCGTGCGAGAACAGAATTTTCGCCCAAAATAAATTCCAACAAAATACAATTCAAATTTGTTGTCAGAGATTAAAACACATTTGTTAATTTTAATATGTTTCAACATCGTTGCACAAACTGTGTTGCCACAACGAAAGCATACAGTATGAGCTGTAGAACTTGAAGTGGCAACAGCAGTTAAAGCCACAACCACAATGGGGGTGTCTATCTATCCAGAGCTTAAGTTGCGCATAGAAGGTGTTTAGAGCTTTGAGTGTGGATGGATGGACCCAACTTGTATCCATTTGTGACAGCCATGTCATGGCAGATTGTCAACGGCTGTGAGATTAGTATAAAATGAAAGCCAGTTTCAGTTCCCAAAAGAAACCAAAATATTAAACAGCTGGATATCAATTCATGGGAAGATCTATAAACTCTTGAGAAACTCATGAGAAAGACAAAAGTTGCCAAGCAACTAACAACTTTTCTATAAATAACCAGAAAACATATTTAACTGTCATAACAATTTTTGCAAACTTCTAAATGCTAACAGTAAATATAACAAGCTTCTATAGTTAAATTTTCTAATTTTCCAATTTTCACTTTCCTTTCTATGAATCATATAGTTAAGTTTAAGCATAGTCACGGATAAACCTTTTATTTCTCGTTATCAGCAACACTTTTAGGCATTAAACAAGAAGCAATTTTATGATATCTTTATATAACCATAATAGTACCGTAAGATCAAAATGTTTATTAGATTTTAAAAGGCACAAACTAACTGCACTTAGCAATCGCCCACAAATATTTTGTTAGAATTCTTTCAATTTAATTGAGTTCATTTGCATTTTGGTTGCATCGAAACTTGAAAAGAAATCAAAAGCGACGACAAATGGAATGCTTCCATAAGCAATAGAATTAAGTGATAACTTTAGTGGGAAAGAGAGATGAAAAGAGATGAAAGAGAGAGAGAGAAAAGAGAACTAAAGGAGCTGTATGTTTCCAGTTAAAGTCATGACAATAATGCCAATCTACGACTTATGAAAGCAGCAGCCAACGGCGACAGTTGCCTCAAAGCTGAAACTGAAAAACGAAGCTGAACGAATTGCATTTGTGAGAGCAGAATCAAAGTTAAAGTTAAAGTTAAAGTTAAAGTTGAAATTGGAATTGGAGTTGAAGTTGAGAATCAGAGACTGCTACTACAAATCCATAATTATATGCGGCTGATGTCTTTATTAAAGCTGTGCAACAACATGTGGCCAGTAACACAGAGTCAGTTGCATGCAGCAACGCAGTCTAAAAGCAAACCTCAAAAACGCCGCCTCCGATCGTCACATAATTCTGACTCACATAAGCCAGCCTATGTTGACAACGGCAAGAAAAGGGCACAAACGATTACAACACACACACACACACACATACACATACTAGCATACATATACAAAAAGATACAGAAACACCTGAAGATTATGCCAGGTTATTTCTTTCGACATTTGTCCCATTATCACCACAGACAGCGGCAGCTTCCAACTGGCAACTTCCTTTCTGCCCCTCATGCTCATCCTTTTACCCTTTGCCCCGCTCTTGTTATCGTTACCCACCATTAACAATACACGTTTCCAGTTCGATTCGTATAACAACAAAATTATAATAATAATGATGCCCCCAAGTCAGATACGACTATATATACTAAATACATATATATGTATATGTATATCGACTCTGTCTAGTCAAACAAATAACAACAACTAATAAGTTGCAGCACAATCAAAGCCAATGCAAGCCGCCAAAAGGAACCGGCAAAAGATACACAACACTCGCTCAAAAGACCCAAAAGATACAGATACAATATATACATAAGTGTAGTAGTTACCAAAGCCCACGTTTTGCTTTTCAGGTGAGAAAAGCGACCAAAAGAGCTACATGTAAAAATACAACAAGAAAACAAAAAATTATTATTTAAATTAACAATGACAACAGCAACAACAATGACAACAACAGAGAACTGAAATCGAACTGAAAACAACATAAATTTATTATAAGCAACATAACGAATCATATATACCCTACAGATCTATAATTTAAAGAACTTGAAAGAGAAAATTTCAATATTCTTTTTTAACTTAAAAGAAAACGATTTTTGTGAGGAAATAAAACTGGAGCGAAATCAAATTGGAATAGAAAATTAAAGAAAATTAATATATAATAAAAAAATTAAATATTTTATATAATTTTAATTTGAATTTTTCTCAGTAAATTTCAATTATATAAGGAGTTTAATCAATAAAACATAAATCGAGCTGAAGGGCAAAGAAATATTGTTTGACACCATAACTTAAGTTATTATTTGAAATATGTATATATATTATATTATATACTATCCTATATAGGTATATATAATAAAAATAAAGTAAATTTTTTGTAAATAATACTCAGTGGAAAAGTTGTTCCCAAATGCATATCGTTTGGTGTTAAGTCTGACTTTTATAGAGTAATTCCCTTAGGTCTATTCGATATGAAATAATGGGCGCTACTACTATTCTGACTTTAACTAAATACCATATCCCAAAGTCTAAACTCTAAACTGCAATATCCAATACTCAATTCCCAATCTCTAGCCTCCAATTCCAAGTTAAGCATCCATCTCCATAGCCATAACCATATGCAGTTCCAGACTCATTAATGTGTATCTCAATTATTGAACACTATAAATATTTGGGCTACCTGTCGATATGGCCAAAGCAGACAAACTGAGCGCAACCTTTGGATGCTACTTAAGCGACTTGGGACATATATATACATGTATATATATATATATTTAAATAAACAAAAAGAGAGACAGACACAGACACACACAGAGCGCGAGAAAGAGAAAGAGTTGCTGCTTTATGAGGCGGCTTTGCCGGATTTTTCTTTTGATTTTGGAAAAGTTGTTGTATATTTTATATGTATTTCTCATAATCATAAATATTTTTGTACCTTTTTAATACATGAGACGATTTTTAATGCCACAAGAAAAAAAAAAATAAAGCTAAAGGTTTCAAATTTTTTTATGATTATTATTATTATTATTACTATTATCATTATGCTGGAAGCCATACTTCCATATATATAAATGTTATATAGTGAACTCTGATGATGTTGCTGATGTGTTGATGAGGTGCTGCTCAGTTTAGTTTCCGATGGGCAATGTGTATTGGTGTCGACAGCGTTTTATGGCTTAAATGGGCAACCAATAAAACATACGATTTAGAGCATATAATAGAGACCTAGCAATGGTATAACATTTCCTATACATAACACAACAGATGCTATGGATTATGTACCATTATGGATGAACTGCTCCATTAGTTGAAAGGGGTGTGAAATGTAGACTGAAACCATTTAAACGGATTTCAAACGGTTCTGTTCATATATATAAAACGATTATTGGTATGGCTGAAATTTTTGTTTTTTTTTAACACTAATTTGACATTTAATTTTAGTGACTTTAAGTTGATTATCTAATTCATTTTAGCCCCACTTAATTATATCATATAAATATCCTTCGCTCAAAACTTCACCTGTTGCATTGTACATTTAAGCACTTCTACACAAGTTTAAACTAACCCAAAGTTGAGTGTCAACCCACAATGGTATTGAGTTGGTTTTGGATGGCTGTTAAGGTGATGCCATCATAATGACGAATGTTTAGCTTCTCGTGTGTGCAGAATGTAACCATAGCTGTAAGTGAATCCAAAGTAACCCAAAGGCGTACATCATTAGCCACACGATGTAACCATGGAGCACACTTGAGGTTGCCTTCTGAGGCATATGCTAGTTGACAAAAACAAGTATAACAACGTTGTTGTTGTTCTTGCTGCCTGTAAGAAGCACACACGGCTTGGCGGTTCTACTGCCAATGGCATTTTGCGGGTCTCATGTGTCAAATTGAGTGTCAACTGGCAATTTGGGCAACAGCAACAGCAACAGAAACAACAACAACAACACACACACACACAAAAGTCAAGTGTCATGTTTATTATAAGCCTATTAAGGGAGCTTTGGGCCAAAAGTCCTTACAAGCTTATGTATAGCATTAAGCTAGAAAGAAAAGCAAGCAAAAGGAAAAAAACAGAGAGAAGGAGAGACGAAAGGGTGAGTGTTAGCATTGGGAAGCTATAAAAATAACCCATTTTTATGACATTTACAATCAAGAGTGCAAATGAAATGTTTTATTTCTATAAAGTATATATATATATACATATATACCCCCCTCTCAATGACTAATGGTAAGGGGTATGGGTATACAGCTGCTCGTTTTGCAAAGTCAAGCAGTTGCAGGACCCTTTGGGTACGACATTCGTCCTGTGGTTGGGCATATCACATTTCAAAGCCTACTAATTTAACAATATTCTCATTAATGTGTACACAGCGACACAGGACACAGAAACGGACACAAACACACAGACACAGACTGCGACTGAGTCAGTAACAGAGACAGAGACAGAGTATTGGGAATCGTTATTCAGGATTCAGGATTCAGGATTCAGAATTTTGGTGGTACTCGCAATCATCAGTAATAATCCGCATTTTGTTACATTTGTTGGGATTCTCTTGTTTCATTGTTGCCGTGTTTGCTGCCGTATTTGTTGTAGCGATTTCAACAGATATGAACCATGCAACAACAACAAATTTCAGCAACAACATCGGAGAAATCAGAATCACAAATTGAAATCAAAAGCAAATGTATGGGGGGTTGTTTGTTGAATATTAGAAAATCGTTACAAATTTGCAGTTGCCATACAAATTTCTCAACTCAATTTGGAATATTTTATTTGTTATTGTTATTGTTGCTGTATTTTTTTTTTGTTTTTGTATTTTTTTTTGTGTTTGTATTATTGTTTTGCAGCACGCAGCACGCAGCACATTTATCTGCTTGTCAGTCGTCGCTTGCTGTTTGAGCAAGTTTACGTATAAATATTATATACAGAATTCTATATATTTGCACAGCAGCTTATCTCTGATCGTAACTTGATACATTTCACTTATATGTATGTACAAATACATGCACAAATACATATACAAATACGCACATTATGCAACTAATCTTAAGTATCCAAGTAGCTAAAGCAAACTCAGTGCAAAAAGGGTCGCAGACGCTGTCCGAGCGTGCAATTTATACAACGAATTAAGTATTAAAAGCAGAAAGTATTGTTTGATAAATATAGAGATAGAGAGAAGAATGGAAAAGAGAGACTGAGATAGCTTTAACTTTGCCTATATACCGATAACTCCATCTAACACGCCCTTAATATAAGGCATATTGTGCACGCCATGTGGTCAGCTCTAATTGTTGTAGGCAAAACTATGCAAATTGCTTAAAAAGGATTCACAAGGAACAGGACAATTAATTGAGATAAAGTTATTTTATATATACTATATAATATTAGTATTATATTTTCATATATTATATTATTTAAATTAATTTATTCTTTTATTATATTTATTTATTTTTGTAACTTGCTCTATAGAACAAACAACCAAAAATTAATTTTGAGAATAAAAATTTAAAAAAAAAAATACAGTTGAAAAACTAATTTTAAATACAAAAATATGAGTTTTTATTATAAGTTAACAACTCTGAGAGTATATAAAAATTATCAAAATATTTTTAGTTACCAAAGAGTTGATGTATTATTTTGTTGAAAGAGTAGCAATAAATTATGACTTTTCATAGAAATATTGCAAATAATCGATAGTAATCAGATTTAAGCTGAATACTTTAGGGTTTTTTTATATATAGATTACTGCCACAGTAGCAGGCACAACATATGCTACGAATTGGTGCAAACACAGCAGGTTGTTGTTGGCCAAGAAGCAGTTACAATGTTGCAATTTTCTTGTGTTGCATTTGAGAAAAGATTTTCAATTAAAATTGAACGTGATTGAAAATCATGAAAGTGCGAAGTGGCAAAAACCAATTTCTCAGCACAGTGAGCGATAATTGCCAGGACCCAAAACTACTTACAGGGCATACAAAAACATAATGCTAACCAATTGCTGTGCTGCAGTGGTGTTAGTGGTGCAGTCTTATAGTGGTGCTGTTGTGGGATGCGCTGCCAAATGCGAGTGCGCATAATATAAGATACTTTTATTTATGGCAAGCGGTGGCTGGGACAACTTGCAACTTGCAGCATTTTCAGCAGCAGCGGCAGCCACCGATTTGCAACAACAACAACAGCAACAACAACAACAAATTTCGCTTGCAACAAATGAGAGTGTAAATTTGCGTGTAAACACTCGGCTCACCCGCTGACATTGCGGATAGTAGAGATGTTCCATTGGATTTGAATGTGGTTCGTATGGTTGGCAACCTAGTGGCTTCTGCTCCTGTACCTGTACCCGCTAACCATTTGGATTCCAACTCTAACATTGCCACGGACTCCGACTCTGACTCTGACTCTGACTTTGAGTCTGAGCCTGAGCCTGACTTTGACTCCACCTTCGACTCTGCATCCGACGGTAGTCGCTGTTACCGTCTCACAGTTGAAGGCGCATGCGCGCGCACAGAGCATAAATTTATCGTGTTGCATATAAATTATATATAAGGCAATATCAGCAGATCAACAGAGTAACAACAACACACACACACATATATACACATACATATAGAGTAAGTTTAGTGACTGTGACTCTCACTTGTTGTAGTTGTTGGCGGCTCATTTTCTTCAGGCCAGGCCAAGACACTCGCTGAGGCTCAGTGATAAAAAGGAACTCAGCGTGTCGCCGCGGATGCGTTGATCATTCATTATTTAAGGATTGAAAAGTTAATTAACATTTTTGCCCAGGCACAAAAGCAGCATTTGCCAGTTGGACTCGAATCTTTCTTGTTGTTGTTATTGTAATTGCTGTTGTTGCTGCTACACAGCGCGATTTACGAGAAGCAGTTGCAGTTGCAGTTGTTACCAACAACTTGGACAGCTGGCCAAGTTTTGCTGTGTTTAGCCATATTGAAATCAAGTCGTCGTCGTCGTCGTCGCTGTATACAGCTTTAGACTCATACTAAGAGAGCCACTACCACAGACTTCCAACCAGGCCAATGCCGTTTTTGGTTGTATCTGTGTGAAATTTGCAGTTGAAAATGTGAAAATTATTATTGATAATATTTTTGTTGCCAGGCACTTAACTGATCTTGAGTGCCGCTGAGATATGACTCTAGCTATAACTATCTGTCTGTATCTCTGTCTGTCTTACTGCCATACAGGTAGTTGGCCATTTAAGCATGTGCCAAGTAAATGTCTCAATTTGTTGACTGTTTTGCAGTAGAACATAAGAAGCTGTTTTTTAGCAATGTTAAAAGTAGCAAGATATATATTTCAAGAACTTCTTAAGTATGTCTTTTATACAAAGTCTTTATATTTTGACTTCATTCCAACACTTTTTGGTTATTGATATTTCCCCTCTGCTTTTCTCTTTTAAATAAGCTGTGTTTACCATGGGAAAAATCAACATTTACTAACAGTACATAAATCATATGATATATACATATACATATATATTTGTAAATATTTTCTGCATACAAGGATAATGACAGGAGCTCTAATCAATTGCGCAAACAAGAAACACAAATTTTTTGCCTACTTTTCTACGATTTCTACATTATAATTCTCACCTCAGCAATGTTGCAGGCAATTAAATTAATGTCTTAATCTGCAACACCCCAAAAACTAAATACACACACACACATACCCCTGTGTATAGGCATAGTATTACCAATAGCAATACGAGTCCCAATCGTAATCCCAATCCCAATCCCAATGCCAATTGCAATCCCAACTAAGCCCACTCGTTACCAAAAGGCCACTTGGTTTGCAGCAACAACAAGCAAAGCAAAAGTCAATAGAGCGTAATATAAATCCGTGTAATACCAAAGCGAGACACCGAAAGATACAAATTGAATATAAAGAGTATAAGTGTGAATGAGATAGATAGATTGGCATAGCATATGGAAACTTGCATATGCCCTGAAAACAGAAACCCCCTCGGGGTTGGTTGGCTGATTTACACTTTTGGTCAGATTAAGACCTCAGCAGAAACTCTATAGAACATCATTTGTATGTATATATATGTGTGTGTAGTAATGTGTATAATGTCGTAGCGAATCATAACAGCAACAACAATCATAAAAAACATAAAGAAAGATATTAACAACTACCTCAACGTCAACGTCTCTTTAACAGTTATAAACCCAAGCTAATGCCTATGCAAAGGGTTTCAGAGGGGTGCAAAGGGACAAATGGCAAGCTGGCAACTTGCACCAAATCCAAATGAAACTTGCCTCAGCATTTAGGGTGCGAAATCCCAAATATTATTTTATTTATTTGAATGTCAAAGCGGCTCCATTTAACGAAGTTCAGCAACCGAAACAAATATTCAAGTACATCGCATCCCGTTCCACTGTAAAACTCTATGTTTGTGTGTATATGTATGTGAGTGTATGTGTGTTTAAAATCATACCAAACTTTATAAGCAGACGTTGACATCGCGCAGAGCAAAAAATAAAAAAAAAACCTTCAGAAGCAAATCAAATGCAACTCAAGTGGAAAACGCAAAGCCAAAAGGTAGAGCAGTTCAAGCAGGAGTCGTCATCGTCAATGCTAGGCAATTGTTGTGTTGGCACAGTGGTGCAAAAATATAAAACTAAATACAATCCACAGCTTAACTCATAAATATAATATATATATTCTTAAGAAAAACTATGAGTTATATAAAGAAAAGTAAATAGAAATTAGATGTAAGATTCAATTGAGAAACTCCAGAAATAATTAAGAAGAAAAATTAGTAAAAGAAAAAATATTTAAAATAATTATACGACTATATTAAGCATAAGTTATTATATAATAAAAAACTTATATATATGCAAAATCTAAACCTTAAATCAAACTTATTAAAATGTAAATTAAAGTGGAAAATTTGCCACATTCAAAAGTTCATCAAAAATTAGCTCTGCAGCATCACTCGAAACAGTTGAAACTTTCCTCAAGTAGCAGGGAATACTTTGAAATTGAAAAGTTGCTCTCTGAAGTACTTTCCAGCAACACCTCTGTGGCAGCAACACTTGGGCTAGCCACAAGCTGCAAAACCAAAAACAACAACAACAGCAACAACAACAAGTATATTGAAGTAGAAGCACTGTGCGTCTTTGGTCTCTAGTGAAGCATAAGAAGAGCAAATAGGAAAAAAAAAAATAAAATAAAAATGCTGATGAGCATGATTGTGCGGAACTTATGTGCATGTTAGAGGCAGGAGCAAGTAGAGCCAGGATAACCAGGACATACGGAAACAATAATACATAAATGTAAACATCACGTCGACATTACAGTCATAACCAACAACAAGGGCACCAGGCGAGACGAAACGCTAGATGGGAGCTGGTATGGATTGTTGGGAGGTAATGAAGGATGAGGCAGTGGCAGAGGCAGAGGCAGTGACAGAGGCAACGGCAGGCAACCAGTTTTATGTTGAGGCAGCAAACAGCGGCCATGTCAAAGCGCTGGGCAGGGCGTCCAAGCAGAGATCGGAGGGTATGAGGTATATATATAGGGTATAGGAAGCAGGGTGCAGGGTGCAAGCGTAGCTGATTTTGTTGTATTATAAACACAAATAAATAAAAGCGGCTGGCCGACAAAGATTGAGTCCTGGGCAGGAGCAGGAACGGCTGCGCAGGATGCGCGAATAAAATAAACGAGGCAGAAACTGAAACAGAAAAATTCGAATTGTGAATTCTATTATCCTGCGGCTGGCAGCAACAATGGCTGCGACGACAGCCCAAGCTAAATGCTGCAACAAATAAAACGAAAATAAAAGGGTGCCCAGGATAACGCACACACACAGATACACATATATATATGTGTAATAGACAGAAGAGGAGCGCAATAGAGTAGTAGAGGAAAAGAGAGAGAGAGATAGACAGGAACACATAATTACGAATGGCATTCTCCATTTCATTTAACCCGCGCAATGTGATTGTGATTTTAGGGTGCCAGCAGGCCATGTAGAGCAACATAGGATGAACCACCACCACCAACACCATAAGGATGGCTGGCTGCTGGCAGACATTAGGGCTGTCAGGCACCACCAATGCATCCTGGCCACAGTTGCCATTGTGCATTATGTTTAAACGTGCTAAATATGGGAGTGTCCTTGTCATTTATATGTCGCAATCTCTGCTCCCGTTTTCCATCCATACCGTTACCCAAAAAAAAATATATATATATATATATATTTGTACCCTTGTTCCTTATACTCCTTCCTACTGTATGTCCTTGTCATGTGAATAAATATGGCAATAAATGAAATTAATACATTACGATGTAGATTCTTCCACCTCCTTTCATAACCATTTACTACATTGCTTCTTGTTCACACGTTGCTCATGAATATTTAAACGTTATAGCTTTGATTTATGAATGCTGAAACTGTCCTGGAACTGTGCTCCGATTAATCTCTTTTCCTTTCGTCTCTTTTGTGTCTGTGTCTTTTGGGTCTAAAGTCTGCCTCTGGCGGCGCCGTCGTTCGTTCGTTCACTCCAGCTAAAAAAACAATTAAACATTTAAGGCGTTGCCCAAGCAACGATTCATTCTTGTCTTCTATTCACTTTATACTACTCCACCACCACCACCACCTCCTGCTCCCTTTCTCCCTTTTGTACTACTAGTTTGGCCCTTAATTTGGAGCCACAATTTGCCAAAGCAGCGACAGCCACAAAAACAGAGCTCAGACCAAGACGCAGGCGTGCGCGATTTGCCAACAAAACACAACACAACATTTTTGCGGCTATTGGCCAACGCTTAGGTATCCGATTCCCAATTCCACGACACGAGCAGCAACAACAAAGCGGACGCGCCAGCATTGGAGGCAACTCTTTGCAGGCACAGTGGGGCAAAGCTATATAAAACACAAGGCAATGCATGGCAGAAGGAACAATCGTAACTTTTAATATGACAAATTCTAACAGAAAGTGAAAGAACACGAGAATATTTTGAACGTTAAGGATTACCATAAGGTAAAACAAAACTGCTTGGAATAAGACTATATATAACGGACTATATATATATATATGATATATAGTATATCTATAGTCTTTTCTGTAATATTTTTGCATATCAATTATAATAATAATTCTTAATATAACGAATAGTAACAGAAAGTGAAGAAACTGATTGGAATAAGACTATATATAACGGACTATATATATATATATGATATATAGTATATCTTAAGTCTTTTCTGTAATATTTTTGCATATGAATTATAAACATATTTTTGATGGCAAAATTCGCAAACTTTTTCTGGGGAACAACAACAAAAAAGTTAAAAATATTGCAAAAAATATAAAAAATTGCTAATAATTATTAATTCATTAAGTTTTATACAATAAAAGCTTAATTTATAAGCAGCTTTAAATAAGATTTTTTTGAAAATTAGCATAATTTAAATAGCTGCAACTTCATTAGAAATGCTTTGTCTTAGATTTTGGGTTAATCTTAGACCACTGTGCGTACGCAGTGGTACCACGACACAAAAGCCCACAAGCAAGCAACGAACCAACCAGTTGAGCGGAACATTAATTTAGTATCAAATTACGAAAATATTTTGCTAACAACAATTAGTTAACTCTCGTTAATTAACACGTCTTTTAGTGGGCAGCAACGCGAAATCTGTGTTGACAGTCGATGACGTTGACCGCAAAAGATCGACAGAAAGAGATGGAAATGAAATGTGTAAAGGAGAGCGAGAGAAAGACAAAGAGAAGTAGAGCTTAAAGAAGGTAGATCGCTTTGAGTGACAATTTATATATATATATAAATATATTTTAAGCTTACAACATTGTGTCTGAGTTTTGTGGCAAGTTGTTGAAAGTTGAATTTTGTGCGACAACAAACGGTTGAATGTCTTGCAACTATTTAATTAAATCAATAGGGTCAAGTGGTAAATATTTTGACCCGCGTCTGATTAGTAAAAGTGGAGAACGACAACTTGAAGATCGGATGAGATGCTGGCCCCTTGTTGTATGTGTGTGCCCCACACCAAGTCTGGAGGTCTTCTCTCTCTCTACATTTATATATATAAATTTGAAAGATGTATTTGTGCTGCCGTTGCCGTGCCTCAAATTCATTGGCTTAATTGAATGAATGGCGTTTTAAACGGGAAATTAAGTACACGACTTGGACATGAACTAAGACTTAGGGCTGACCATAAGATTGTTGTCAGAGTGATGCAGACCAGGAGTTCAATTGTCAATTGAACGGAAGCGACGTCAGCAACTTTGAACTTTGCCTGCTGACTTCGACTATAATTTGGAATTGGAATTGGACTAGGTTATATTCTTTTGGATTTCTTGGGAAGCAGCAAAGTTGTCGTTATCGTTGATGTTGCCCCCGCTGATGTGAGCCACTTGTGTGGCACATTTACTGGCAGCTAACAAGGCACTCACACAATTTTGTAAGTCCCGGAGTCACCCCCAAGTTAAAGTTAAATCCACAATTGATGTTCAGCTGCCAATGTTAAGCGCTGGCAAAAAGTCAACAAGGCAACGTCGCTCGATGCTTGATGACGTTTGTCCTGGACAAGGACGCGCGGCATTTGGCTGCGTCAGACACTTAACTGCAATGGGAAATCAGTCAATTGGAATCAATGAGTCCATTTCTACTGTTTCCCAACAATGCAAACGTCCGTGAAACGTATTGAAACAATCACTTTGTTTGCCACACACACACATACTCACACACACAAACACACACACACACATAATTACACACCCCGCAAGATTGTAAAACGTAGAATATCTACAGGAAACAAGGAAAAGAGGAAACAAGGATATACAGGATATACTGAAATCCTAACTCCTGGGCTCGTATTCATGCGCCTTTTTAAGTGCTCAAGTGTTTTGGCTTTGCCATTTTTAAAGCTTTCCCAGGAAATTATGGAATCTCTTGCCACAGCCAAACAGCTGCAAGTGTTCCAGCCCATTGCCAAAGTCAACAACATTTCCCAGACCTTAATCTTAAGCCAATTTGAACCAAGAAAATATTATTGCTCGTATTACTCATACTGGACACTGAATTGGTTGCATGCTACAGCTGCCTGGAGGCTATACAATACTAATCTGCGGTGTAGCCTTACCTTACGTACAACGTTACGTTAAAACCAATCTATGATCCTTTGACCTTTTGTTGTCTCTTACAGATGCTTGGATAAGTTGAAATGCTTAGAACATATTGTGCAATAAACAAAACCAAAAACCCAAAATCCAAAAAAAATAAGGCAAAAAGAAAAGAAAATCTAGAAAAAACAGTTGCAATTTTCATTTACCTTTTCTTTTTTTGCTATTGCCAATAATCCAGTTGGCCAATTGCGGCTGAGCAGTGAGTGAGTTATAGCTATATCCTTTAATAGGTTTTAGGTTACATTGTGGTAACTGCCACAAAAGGAAGTGCCAGGCTAAAGTTAAAGGATGCCCTCATTGAAATGATATGGCACTTTATAAGCAGAGCACAAAAGGAGTCTTCAGCTACTTAAGGATATATACAAAAAGATTGTGTTGTAATATGCACAGGATTATGTTATAAATTGCAGCAAAGGATTACATTAAAAATCCTATAATGACAGCTGATATTTAACACGAGCTAAGGACAAACCTTTAAAACCTAAAAACTTGATATTATAATTATAGCAAGTTTATGCAATATTGTAGCTTATGTTCAGTTATATATAACAAATATATATATATATATAATTGAAATTCCTTTAAGGATAATAAGCAGCAATATAAATTTGAAATAACATAAAAATTTTATTATATTTTTTTATATCTATTCTTTTTCTTTTACTTTCACATGCTGACGGCAAACTTAACAAGATCTTAGCTACCCTTAATTATGAAGTAGGCGTGGCAGAGCAAAACCAACATATCATTAAGCCTTATAGAGTAGAGTAAAAGCATCAAACTAGTTAAATAAATATGCCATTCGAAGAAGGAATTAAAAAATTGTTGAAGAGCATTAAAAAATGAGGAGAGGGCAGTCGGGGGTATCTTTTGTTTGACTTGTGGCATGGCTAAACTGTAATAATTGGATGAGGCAAGCCATGGGTGATGATGATAATGATGATGATGATGATTATTATGTATTATGATGAGTGTGACGCGAACTCTGTGAGTGTGACTGGCATGAAGAAATCATTTTTTTAAATTATAGCATGCACATCGATACACAACAAGCCGCAACTAAAGCGGCAAACGAACAATGCAACAACACTGAAACGAGTTGCTTACAGGCATAAGTGGAAAGGGAGTATACTATATATATATAAAGAGAGAAAGAGAGAGAGAGAGAGAGAGCGAGAGAAGAGTGTAAAGGAGTAGGCAATATGTCGACTAATGACCATAATTGCGCACCTCATATAAGTCGGCAATGTTTTTCTTTTCCATTTCTTTTTTTTTGGGAGCTGACAACTTGGCTGGAGTCTTGTGGACTTGTCGGCTTGTCGGCTATTCACTTAGGCCATAAACACAGACATTAACACCTGATCCGCCTGCTGAGCTCTAAGGGAGCTGCGACGCACTGGCTCTAAAGGTGTTTTCCCTGGTGCGCCTCATTGTTATGGTAAACAGTCAGTTTTTCAGTCACTTCAATATGCCTGCCCGGTGCTTAATTATATATGAGTAAGCCCAGAGTAGACCCAGAGTTAATCTGGAGCGGCAACTGGCGGGGCGGCAGCTGACAATGGACAATTCATAACTGGACAATGGGGCATAGGACAAGGGGTATACACACACACATATATATATATATATATATATATATATATGCTTTGTAATGCGCCGACATTTAAACATTTTACTGTATATGCGCCTGCCACCTGCCTTGCGGTCTCTTTGGCCAGCAAACATTTGTTGGCCAAAATGCGCACAAGAGTTGCCAAACAAATTCTTTTGTTATTTAATTGTAACCAAATTATTTCCACACGCTTTTTAAGTTTATTGTTCAGAGCCAAACCCATTGCCTTTTCGGCCATGCCACAGTCATTGTACCTCAAACGGGCGCCCGTTTTGACCATTTCATGTTACCTTCCTTTATACTTCAGTTAACAAATGCTCGATCTTTATCGCGTTAAGTTTACAAAATTTTAACTCCTAATGACCGATTTTAAACATTATTATTCATGACATTCCCCCCACCTCGTCTCTTCACAATACCTTACCCCACCCCCTTAACAAATGATCGCTTGTCTTTTCATGTGGTTTCTACTCCTCAAATTCTTCTTCAACACAAAAATTTTTGTTGCAGTTTCCAATTCGCTTGTGGCTTTCAGTGTGGGTGTGTCCCACTTGAGGGCGTGACTTGTTAGGTTAGGTGTACCAATAACATTTTTCTTTTATTTTATTTTATTTGTACTTTTCTTTTTATTTTTATTTTTATTAAATTTAATTGCAGTAGCAAAACCAGCAATAATCCATTTACTTCAACAACCAAAAACTGCCCGATCATTTAAGCCTTGACTTGCGACTCTTTCAGTTCAAATTATTGTTAACTCAATGATATCTACTACCATGCTATATCGATATTGCTAAGCTGAGCATAAAGCAGTACTATATCATAGTTATTCGGACAAGATCAGATGATGAATATGATTCCCTATAAGTTATGCATTTTTATTCAACTTTTGGGATAGTTTCTTAGCTTCACTTCCATTATAGTAAGGATTATTAACTATTTCATAACTTTAAGTTAATATTGTAAAATATATATAAAATATTTATACATATATAGCTTATGTATATAGCATAAAGTTAAATTAAAAATCATTTGGATATCAAATTTCAATTTGAAAAAATTTACAATTTTTGCTTCCCACTGTGAAAAGGACTTTAGTATGTTGACAATTGCTGTTAGATATAGATGAATGTATGCATTTTTTTATAGGATAAAGTTAAAGATATAGATAAATTATAGATGCAATTATTTATATATGAAATGAGTTTAGATGTCAGCAGTTGAAAAACCCACATAAGTCGTAAGTTAATCAAATGAGCTGGAGGCCAGTTGCTGCCTATGAATCTTCATTAGAAGACAAGTAGCATCAGTTTATAAATCATAACATAACTAACAAAAATAAGAAGAAGATCTAGTAGATAGATATATAGAGGAAGAAGAGCAAGGGGTACTGAACTGGCGCCAGTATACAATACATGTAAAATCTCAACCTGTTGCGACATCTTCACACACACAGAAAGTTTCTTGAACCTGCAAAGCAGCAGGCGACCAACCTGTGGTTGCTGCTGTTGATGTTGCTGTTGCTGTTGCTGTTACTGCTGGTTGCCCCAAACCCGTGGCAGAGGCAAAGTAATCCAAAAGTATATCTGTTGATGGAGACGCATTCAACTTGACTGGCAATTGAAGCAACTATATGTGACATCATATATAGGATAATTCATATGAAATGTTTACACAGACAATAATCCGTCGCGTAAGGCGAATAAATTGAAAGAAAAAATATATATATGTATATAATTTTTAAATAGTGTTGTTGTTTGCTGTACATACAACATGTTGTACGTTTGCTGTTGGCTAGCATTGTTGTTCGTCAGTTTACGTAGAATTGAGACAAACAAATAAATTTACTTTGATTGAATAATGGTCGCATAATTGGCAACTTGAATGGAATTGAGTAGCAGGCAAAACAGATGCTCTCAAGTCCAATTCAAAATTCAAAAGTTAAAATTGAAAATTCCAAATTGAAAATGAAATTGTAACAAAAGAAAACGAGTGAGATAAGAAAATGAAAACATTTCTATGTTATTAACTAACTGAATTGAATAATCTCATTCTGATTCACTATATCCCCATCCCTCTCTCTCCCTCTTTCATAGTGTGAATCTCTTGATTCATTTGGAAACTGGCGTCGTATTGTCGCCAATTGCCGTCTCAAGATTTTGTTAAATTGAAATGTGCAACTGTAAAGTGTCAGGCAGCAATTGTCAACTAGATGGATGCGACATTCTATCTAATCCAACATAAAGTATCTAGGGATGTGGTGGATCAGTAACAGTAACCATATAAAGTCAAAGATTGAGTCACAGTTTATTAACCTGATGCACTCGCTTAACTATTGCAAGTAAATCATGATAGTTTTTTTTTCTATTCTATTTTCAAGTGAACTATTGTTTGCATTTGTGTAGGTGCAAGTTGCATGATCTAAGAGCTCAGGGTTAACTGTTAGTTTAGTATAGTTTTAGTACTAGAAAGCTGTTTGACTTGTTGCCAACACCTTTCTAAAGTTTATGTCCATTTAATAGCATATATAATTCAATCTCGGATCAATCTGTTTTATATGGTTAAAACATAGTTTATTAATGAAAGTCTATAATAAACAAGTACATAAAAAAACGTGTATAATATGCATTATATATTTTTTATATATATTACAGTTGCTGGCTACTTGTATATATATATATATATATCAGTTATAGTTGTATATGCATATGTAGACGATTATATAGATTTATTGTTACTGTTGCAATTTTATGTTGTAGTTGATATTTTGTGAGTGTCTGGCAAGCAATTGAGTTTACCAATAGATATAGTTGTATATATGATAGTTATATAATAATTTTTATATGCTGTTTATGACCGGTAACTAGCTTTGGTTATGAGTGAAGTTAATATTTAACAGTTATTTTCAATTACTTAGCAGCATGCAAGTAATTCAAATCCCCACTTCATTCCATGTGGCTGCTTCTTCACAGCTCAACGCCAACGCTGTGTGTCTGGCCCGCATTTAAACACTAGACGAAATCCAATTCCAAATCCATGTTATTCCCATATACCCATGCCCATTCCCATTCCATATCCCAATTCCAAACCCAATCCCAGACTTATTCCCGACAAACATATTGACTCTGGCGTGCAACCACAACACAAACACCAACAGCATAATAACTAGCAAGTCAGTAAAACAATTTCATCGGCAGTAGCCAAAGCAACAGCAGTAGCAGCAGTAGCAGCGTCTGTTGCTACGTCCCGCACGCTCCACGCGTCCCTCAATTTTGCTGGCGTGTGTGGGACATGCGCTAAAATTTTATTTGATTTGACACTTAGCAGTGGCTTTTAGCGCGCTTTTTACACTGCTTTTTGCTGCTGCTGCTGCTGGCTGTATGTGTGTTGGTGTATACAATTTATTAAGGACTTCCTGTTGGAAGCCGTCAGCATCTTTGTCGCGACAACAGATTAATTTAACGCACTGCAGTTCAATTTAGTCACATTTAGTGCCAGAGCCAAAGCCCTTCCTCCATTTTGATTGAAAGAAAAGTTTTTAATTCCATTTAGTTGCAATTATTTTTTGTTCATTTTTATTTCAATAGAATTTCAATTGATTTACTCATATGTCTGCCTTCTAAAGTACATATTTATATAACTATAATAATAATAATAATAATAATAATAGTAATAATAATATAAATTAAATAGTGCTTGCTTTAAGTATCGTTATCGTTATTCTTATTGAAAATGTTGTCGTTATCGTTACCTCAATTAAATACAATACAAGTGACAACAAGTTACAAGCTTGCAACACACGCAGCTTTCAGTACAGTAAATACTCTTGCAAAGAACCAAAAGTATATAATCAATATATATATTAATATTATACTATATAAAACATATGGAAACTGTTTTTGATTTGATTCCAATCAGACTTTAACTTGAGGAAAGTTTGACAAAAGTTTTTTATTGAATTTAGTTATCAGCGAATAGTTATTTTAGTTAATCCATATATAATATATATATTAAAGATATTTAGTTACAATTTTCTTTCTCTGCAAGAGCATTTAATGTTCGGCTAGCCGAAGTTTCTATCTTCTCAATCTCTCCCTCTTTCTATTTACAAGCGTCTAGCGCCTCAGTCGCGGCTGTTCTATGTACATTTAATACTTATACACTATGATGATGATGATGTTGTCCCTGGCACAGCTCCTTCAACTGTTGCGGGTGACAACTGTGACAGGCTTGTGCAGTGGCTGCTGTTGAGTTGGTCCCGGGGAGCGGGAGCTGGAGTCACCGTGTGCCTGTTGTTGATGCTGTTGACTGGGCGACGACGGTGGCTGGCCGAGATGTGTCATGTGTGGTTGTGGTGCTGATGCTGTGGGCATTGCTGCACTGAGTTGTCTTTGATGTGCCGCCAATGCGGCAGCGGCGGCATGCTGATGCAGTAGCTGTTGATATTGCAGGCGCTGATATAGTTCCTGGCTGCTGGCGGGGCTCACAAAAGAGGGCGGTGGTGGTGGCTGCGATGCAGCTGCAGCTGCTGCTGGATGTCCCACCATGCCTGGTAGTAGTCCAGGTCCACCTGGCATACTCTTTGGCGCAAAAGGATTGTAACGCTGATACATGCTGGCCAATAGACTGGGTGCTGCCTGTGGGTAAGTTAGGAACTGTCCAAATTGTGGGTATGCCGCCAAGCCAGGAAACATGGGTCCAATAAGCGAGCGTTTAAAGGCAGCCAGTCTAGAACGACTGGCGGCGGTGGTGCGACGTCTTAACTTGCCCGTAGAGCCACCAATGAATACATCTTCAGCCGAAGGATCCAACATCCAATAGTTGCCCTTGCCGGGATCATCATAATGGCGCGGCACCTTCACAAAGCACTTGTTCAGGCTAAGATTATGGCGTATAGAGTTCTGCCAGCCTTGCTTATTGTCCCGATAATATGGATGATTGGTCATTATGTACTCATAGATGCCATTAAGTGTCAGACGCTTCTCTTGGCTTTGCCTTATGGCCATCATGATAAGTGCATTATAGCTGTAGGGCGGCTTTTCATTGCCTTTTTTGTCTTTGATGGGTTTGCCGTCAGTTGATTTGGTTTCGGAATCTCCATCATTATCACAATCTACATCCTCATCTGCATCTGCCTCTGCATCGACATCACCATCCGCATCGGCATCAGCATCTACATCCGCATCTTCATCATCTGCTTCGGGCTCCTCAGCATCTGCAGGCGGCGCTGGTGACATGGAAGTTACATCCAAATCGGATTCCACATCGCTATCCGGTTCCGATCCCAGCGGTGATCGATTATTATTATTGTTATTACTGAACTTTTGGCTCTCTAGCTGCTGCTCCCGTTGCTCTCTCTGCTCATCCTGTTCCACAGTCTCTGGCAATATCGAATTTATGGAGAAACTGGATTTTAGATGCGGCGTGCGTGCCATTTTCATTAGCAACGTTGCCGGCGTTAAATTAAGATTAAGATTTAATGCGCCGACGGTATTTAGATGTGTATGTGTGTGTGGATGGTGGTGTGTGAGATTGTGTGGTGTATGATTATGATGTGGATGATGTGCGTTGAGTTCATCAACAATTTTCACCATTTTGCACTTTAAATTTTCAATTCTTAAATCAATTTTGATGCTTTTTTTGTTAATTTGTTATCGTTGTTATTGTTGTTGTTGTTTTTGTAGTTGTTTTTGCAAACGTTGCATTTTAATTATTAATTAAACTTATATCACAACAGAATTATATAAATCAAATCGTATCGAATGCCTCCCACACGCGTGCCTATCAAATTCAAATTGGGTCTCGTTAACCGTTTTGGATTACGTTTAGCGACCTTTCACGTTCCTCGTTCGCTCGCACGTCCGCTGCGCTGTGGCGTTTTTTGTAGACTAAATAACAAGAATTTCAAAATCTCAATCCAGTTGCCCGTGTGCCATGTGCTTCTTTTACTATTGCCTTTGCCTTTGCTTTTGCTTTCCGCTGCCATCGCGCACAACAGCCAATGGCAGCTGTGGATTGCATTAAACAGTGCTCTCGCTTGCGCTCAAGCTATACGTAACAACTATAACTCGCTCGCTCTGCCATGCTCTTTAGGCATTCTTTTGTGCATGTGTGCGTGCGTGTGTGTGTACAGATTTTTACCATTCGTTGCTAATTGCTGCTGACATGACACGAATGCCGGCAACAACGACAAACGATGCTTTGTTTTTGCTTTTATCGTTTTAGTGCAGAGCGAGACATAGTGTGACTAAAAGCGTGTGTTTCTGCGTGTGTGTGTGTGAGTGAGAGGGGGAAGGAAGAACGGGGAGCACACAGTACATATCGATGTGTATAAGCACACTCTTTTGCCGTTGTGGGTTGCATTTTGATACGCCAGGTTTTTGATTGTTTTGCTCTTTTCGAAGCAGCTGCTGCTTTTGTTACTGTTATTTGTGGAGGTTTCACTTAATGGATTTCTTGTTATTATACACATACACACAACACACACGCACACACATGTATGAAACTATATATATATATATATATATATATATATATACACATTTACAATTATTATTTGTATTGTTAGTTTCTATTTGCTGGTTTTGCCCCCTTTTAACTTTTGCACAGTTTAATAACTTTATATACAATACATACATACATGCATACAGACACACATACATACACACATTATATATATATATAAACATACATACATACATATAACCATATGGTCATTACAGAGCAACAAAATATGCACTGCAATAAGCATAAATTATTCATAGTTTGTTCTACTAATGAAAACTGTCAGCAAACGGTACGTAGAATGGACCCAATAAACAATAAATAAAACAAGGGAGAAAATCTTCAAAGAAAGAAACATAAATTATACATATATATTACAGTAGGCACTCAATGTTTGCACCTACTTTCTTGTATCACAACTTGATACTTGCATCATAACAAACGTTAACATTATGTAATCATTATTCCATTTTATATTGCATTTGCTTGGTGAAAAGCTCAAGAAAGTATAACTAAAATCAAATTGGTTACATAAAAAAAGGAGCTTACTAATTCTAATAAATTATGAAGAATTTTTCTCCTATGTATTAAGTAAATTTTGTGTTCAAGGCTTTCACTTCCTTAAGAACTTCTGATTTCTCAGCAACCCCAAAACTTGCATACATAATTCTTGGAATATTTGTGTGCAAGAAATAGATTACAAGGCTATGTATATACTGATCAAGGACATGCATTGTATGGTTTATGTGATTATATAGTAATTTAATGTTTTTGTATAATTATATTTTATGGGTTTTTTGTTTGTAAAGGCAGCAGCTGCTGCTGCTCACATGCCCCATAATCTTATGAAATATGTATATATAGAGTTTCAGTTCAAAAACAAAATCATTTTGTAATCATAATAATAGTTTTCACTTTTTGTGGGCGTGTACTCGGCCTGTCTATTGCATGTGGAACCTAGCAAAATTGCAAGAACAACAACGCGCGCTCTGATTGGAGCCAAGCAGCCTGACAATTGTATAGGTAAAACATGTTTTACCTGAGCAATGCAAGCAACCACACAAAAAAAAAAGAATAAATAAATGACAGAAGGAAAAAGTAGAAGGAAATATAATAAAGGAAAACTATAATGAAAAAAAAGTGCATTCGCAAACAGCAACAACGCAACTAAATAAAACCTCAGACGCCATGTTTGCCAGTTGCGGTTGCTCTTATATATATTGACTGTGTGGATTGTAGTTGTTGTTGTTGATTTTATCTTTGTGTTATTGCTGTATGTTACGCATACAGTTACGGTATGCGACCACACATATGTAGCTGTGCGTGTGTGTGTGTGTATGGTCAAAAGTTATTGGACGTGCGCCTTTTGTGTAGAGTGGAGACATGCGCGCAAAAGGCCTCGAGCTCCCCATACTCATACCTTATCTTTCTCTCTCTCTTTCTCTGTCTCTCGTCCATGCACTCACTCTCGTTTGGTTTTATAAGCTCAATGGGGGCCGCAGGTCAAAACAAAATGGCGCTAGCAACGGCATTTTAATTGCTAGCCTCAACATTTTTCGATTGATCTTCCTCTTCTGTTGTTGTGTGTACGTTCAATTCAATGAAATCCAAGTGTCCACTTCAATTCACTTAATATATGCCTTGCCTTGCAATTGCTTTTAATTATTTTATTTTCTTTTCATTTATTTTATTTTATTTTATTTTATTTACAATTTATTTTGCATTTTTAATTTTCTTTTCAATTATTTAAAATTGTTTTTAATTCATTTTTATTACAAGTTTATTTTACTTTAATTTGTTATTATATACATTGATATTTTTTGATTTTATTTAAATTAAAATTTAAATTCGTTAGTTTATTTTATTTTTTGTATTTATATTTCTTAAATTTATTCAATTTTTTAACTAGTTTTTTTTTAAATTAACTTTTTTCTTAATTTATATTCTTTTTAATTTATTTTATTTAATTTTAATAATTTTAAATTTATTTTTGCTTACTTCAATTTCTATTTTATTCTAATATTTAATTTTTTTGAAATTAATTTATTATTGTATTTCTTTTTTTATTTCATATAAAACTTTTTTTTTATTTTATATAATTTTATTTTATACTTTATTTTGTTTTATTTCATATAAAACTTTTATTTAATTTTATATCATTTTATTTTATACTGTGCAATGCAAAATTTGATATAAGAAAACTGTGAAAATAACAAAAATTGACCGATCGATCAGATATTATTGATCCTAAAAGACAGTTATTGTGTATTAGAAGACATCAAAGCGGAATTTGTCTCTATTTGTATTTGTTCTGTACAATCTTTCGGTAGTCCGGAAACTGTTAGACATAAATTAATGTCAAACAACAAGTTGCCGGAAACAACAATAAAAAAATAATGACTAAATTTCCATTGATAAAAACTCTTGAAAATGCGAAAAATACATTCCATCAAAGAGCCGAAAATCAAATATGAAAAACAAATGCTACATACATGGCATAAACATTTATAGCTCTGAGCCAAATGTATTGAAGTGAAGTGTGTATTTGAGCTAAAATGATACTGCGATGGGCGAGTGTACTTTACTAATCACCCAGATTTATAGCTGGCATTTAGTTTTGTTAGTTTTGTGACATTTAGACATACTTTTTGATATTTGCGCACAAGTAGCCGAAGGGCTCAAATAAATCCGTTGTCATGCATTGAGCATCTTAACCCTTTTACGGGTGACCTGGTCCAGATTGTGGTACTTGCAGTGAGACGGCTGCTGATGAGGCTGATGGACATGGCTCAACCCGTTGACTGGACACAATTGCAACGCCTTTGCTGGTATATTTGAGCGTTTGATCGCGATGTCCTTCCGGGTAGACAGAGCTGCCTGGCTGTCTTGCTTTATTTTGATAGACTCAATAGCAGTTTAACCGCAGGATTAGCTTGTTTGTCCAGCGGATCAACGAGATGCATGCAAACAGAGAGGTTTTTCTACCTAAATGTGGGTGGATTTGGCTACCTAACTGAATCAACTGTGTGTATATATATATGGGAAATGGAAGAAGGGTTAACGGGACATATAAAGGACATAAGGACATATAAGCATTGTGCTTCCGTTGTTTATATTATCTGTTTACATGCATCGTCCACCAGCAGAACGGGACTTAAGTCTTAAGCTATCCCTAACCGTGCACAGTAGCCAAATTTGTAACAAATTGGTCTTACCTACGACCAGAACTCGCCCAGTTCTTGTCCCTAGAACTTAGACATACTCAGCATTGGCGTGTCCGTGCCGAAAGAGTTAAGCAAGGATTAAATTGAATCTCTATCCGTCTGTCTATCTGTCTTTCTGTCTATGAAGGATTTTAAGGACTTGAGCTTAGCGCGTATTAATCTTATTTCGCGGACTTTAAACTGCGCCCAGTGGAGTACACGGAGTACTCTCAAATTTTTCACCCTAATCGCTGTCGCTTAGCTATGCAAATATTTTCCAACATCAGCGTACATTGGGATTGGGATTTGTCTTGATTAAAGCCACGTTCTGGCTCAGCAACGGCTAAAGGGTTAACGTTAATGTTAAGGTTAAGGTTAAACCGTGCCTTTTGCCCGCTTGACATCTGATTTTGTTTAAGGCCCAACCGCATCCCAATGAAAAGTTAAAAACATACAGTTACAGTTACAGTTGCTTGCTGGCCTTATTATTATATGAAATGGGAAGAGGGTGGGAGGGGGGGTAAATGTGTGGGGTTGAAAGAGCAGCAGGAAGTTTCAGAGTTCTGTTTTGTTTCCGCCCAGTTTACACAGTGAACGATAAATTGGCCAAATTTTGTTGAAATCACGCGCTTAAGCTTTTCCGGTCTACAGACAATTGGACAAAGGACATACACAACTGAGAAAGGCCATAGGATATGGCAGCGAGTGGACACTGGTATACGAAAGACTTGGACATTGGCATCCACTTGTTATTGTTGTTATTATCCTGTTTTTCGTTGTGCAAATAAACAGCCAAATGAGTGTGCTACAAGTGTGGCAACAAGGGATGGTAGCAGGCAATGTAACAGGGCGGGGTGGTTGGGGTAAGAGAGATTTTTGTGTGAAATTTTTCTATGGTAAGCAATGAGAAAAAGTGAGCTTAGAAAGGGAAATTTGAGCTACAACGAAAGCTAAATACTCTAAACAAAGAATGAAATCTCTAAAGGTAAGATTGCAATAAAAATTACAGCTAACATTTTCAAGGGATGTAAGAAAAGGGAGAAACCCTTAGAAAACTCTAGAAGGGTGAACTTATATATACAAAGTTATCTATAAAAATGTTAGAAAAGAAAGTTCCAGACCACAATCATCTATAGTATTTAGTTATGTAGAGTATCAATACAGTCGAAAATACCTTATAGAAACACCCTACCCCCTGAGCTTGTGTTAGCACCCCTTTTTCTAAAGTACTTGATAATTGTTGACAATGTGTTATAAACTGATTTACACGCATTTAACGAAAAGAAACACTGCCAAAACTCACGCAGCGCCAACACCAACACCAGCAACAACAACAGTAACAACAACAACATTAATATGAGCAATAGCAACAGCTACAATAAATAGTAGAAGGAGAACAACCCACGACAACGTGGAGGACGTCGTCAGCAGTGTGTCGTTAGTGTCGAAGGGAACCGCTTAGATGTCATCGTTAGCTGATGTTGGAATTGTAAGGGGAAGGGGCTAAAGCAGTCGCAACGGGTAAGGGGTAGGGGTGTGGAAAACGGTCGCGTGTGCCACGCGAGGGTGGCAACTTAAAGGGGCACACAGCAGCATGATTTGTGTTTTTTGTGGTTGCGCCTTGTGTGTGCGTATGTGTGTTATGCGATGTTGTTTGTGTGTTAATGAACTGCGTAACAATTAACAGCAACAACAGTTCACAAATAAAACACAACAGAACAAGGAGTGGGAGCTGCTGACGATGCTCAACCTCAAAGTCACTGGCCACGCACACACAATGAGGATTGCTACACCCATACCCAGCCCCGTTGCCCCCTGCCAGACCGATTATGATTACGTTTCCATAACTGTTGCTGCGGGTTCATTTGCGGATTTATAGCTGCACAAACGGACAACAGTTGCTCTAAAAAGGCTAGAGCAGTTATAGTGAAAGTGTTGTTGCTGATTATGCTGGTGCCGCCTCATGATTGTTTCCATAGAAATCATAAGAAAGTTTGGTCAACTAAGTCCACTTGGCAGCGATCCAAATCAATTTAATTGAGGTCCAAGCATTGGCCCTTTGGCCCAGCTTAATTTGTCCAATGTGTTGGCAGTTAATGGTTGCTGCTGCCGGAGCTGTTGATGAAGGCCGTTGCTACTCCATTCATATCAGTGTGAAATCTGTCAACTGACAAGGGTACTAACATAGCTCAAAGATCTGCCGAGGAAGTGAATTAACCAAGAACACAATTAAGTGAACTATGGAGTAATAAGTAGCTATATCTTTGATTAGTCAAAAGAATCTAATCAAAAGGATGCTACATATATATACATATAAACTCATAGCAACAAAGCAACTTAGGGTTAGCTGAGTACAAAGAAAGGAGTCAGAAAGTTGTAAACATCCTTTGGAGTTTTAAGCATCTGATATCAAAGTTCATATGCCAAGTTGTCATAAATGTGATGCTGCTGCTGCTGCTGTTTGTCTTGACAATCCGCAGCTGAACTCACTTCCGTTCTGGGTCCCAGGGCCAAGTTCCTCAATCAAGTGACTCGCGGGTCCAGTCATATGTACACAAGCATGTTCATAATATACATATATACATACATATATATACTTATGCATGTGTGTGAGTGTAGAGCATCTTCAAGTACATTATTACTCATTGATAATTTGTTTTAATTGTGCGCGTATTTTCTTTAAGTTCTTTCTGACACACTGCGATTGCAATTGTAGAATTGTCCAGTCAATTCAACTCAAATGGCATACTATTCATTCATGTACTCATTCATTCATACAATATATACATATATATATTCATACAATTATTTATTATAGTGAATTGGTTCCGTTATATATGTATATATATATATATATAGAGGAGAGCAGAGGTCTGATCAGAGTCAGAGTCACTTAGAGTGCCCTCTGGTTGTTTGTGTGGCGCGTAAATTAACTTAATTGAAATTCGGGTCAACAGAGAGGCCAAGATAATGAAAGAAACTAATTAAAGAGCAACTCTCTACACAGTCTCCCTCTTCCCCTATCCCCCCTATAACACCATCACCTTAAACAACCCACATGCTGGTGCTTTGTGTATATTTCTTTATGCTTAAATATTTTTCAAATATTTTCACTGTTGTCCACTAACAATTTGATGAGGTTGCTCTCTCTCTCTCTCTTTCTTTGTCTCTCTCCTTGTGTATTAATTCTATTTGTATTGCCATTATTTAATTATTACAGTTAGTTCTATTATTATTATTACTATTATTATTATTGGGCTAACAATTATTTTATTAATAAATATTTGAATTGCCAGCAAGTTGCCCTCATATGAACCCAATGACCAAACTGGGCAACCACATCACTTTCAATTAAAAACGCATTTTGTGGTCAATATGTGGTGCTAGTGTTGGTGGTGCTATTACTGATGATGGAGGTGGCTCTGACTATATATTGAACTACGGTTTAAAGCCACTAACCAATGCATAGGTGACACGCCCGTACGAGACTTGCATGGCTTCCAGTTGCTCATATAAAACAGCCCTGCCCCACCCCTTAAACGGGGTCTTGGCTGCCGATCGATAGTGTCAGTGCAATTTACATATATATGTATATATATATATATATATTTATATATGTAAGTCAAGTACTTAGTGTCAGTTTACAGGTCGATTGTACCAATTGAAAACCATAAATCAAATTTTAATATGACACAAGACAACGACATAGCCTTGCCTTATATATATAGACTATATAGTTGGATCAGGTTATAGAGCAGCATTTACACTTTGTTTATATTTATATAAGAAATATATATATAATATTTATTTACTTATCATACGATTCTCTCTAGTTTCTCTTAATCTATCTGTTTTTGTTAAAATCTGGCCAACACCTTATAGTTAGCAAAGTTGTCTAGCCAGGCTAATAACACGCATAGCTAAGACTGAAATCAGCTTATATAAAAAAAAGTCTCTCTCTCTCAATCCTTGCCAGACAATGCAACTAAATCTAAGCCGGACTGAACACAAGGCAAACAAACTAACCGATCTATATACAAATATATATAAAATATTTATGTGAGAGAGTGAGAAAAGGAATGTGGCAGTGTGTGGCAGTATCAGAGATGGGCTTGAATCATTAATGAAACAAGGCTTAGATTAAGAACCAGTACAGTAGTTGAGACCACCTCCTAACCAGGACTAGTCTAATGTATAGAAAAAAGTGTAACAAACGGCACACGCATCATGGATGCATGCTGGGCCCAAGGATTGGGATTGGCATATAGACAGAGTGCTCAGACTGAGATTGAGACAGAGAATTTTGGAAGACAACCGTTAAAGGTAATCAGCTTGTGCATCTGCTGGACTCTGCTCCCGATGCTGCTCTTTCGACAACATAATCCCTGCACTTAACCCGGGTAATAAGATAAGTAAGGCAGATCCGTTTTGGGACTATTCTGCTTGTTATCTTTGTAAATTGCATGTCGTGCACTTAAGCCAATTCTATAGGGACGAGACGAGAAGGAAATTGCAAGGATATGCTTTAGTGTAATGTATAGAGGAAACTGGTTAAGACATTGTACGCGTGCTACTCATGTCCTTTCTATGATACAGTTAACTAAATCCATCTATAGCTTCTATAAGCTACATATGAACCAATAATGCCACAATGTGCTCAGGCCTCAAACAATCCACACAATCAATAACAATCAATCCGCAACTGTATGGTATAAACCTCATGCTTATGTTCAAATACATTTTTCATTTTCATCTTCATTTTCCTTTAACATTTTCATCTTGAGAAACTGCAACTGAAAACTGCAAAACTGATTTAGCGACTTAAAGATATAGACTGGGCTTAGATGAGTTGCTCTGGCTTAGGTAAGTGGATTGCTAAATTCAATCCGAATCCAGTTCAATCCAGCAGCAACAATTTTGACCATAATTGAAAAATGTGTTAAGTATATAATGCGCTCATCCAAAACTATTTCAATAACAATAACAATAACAGCGTCTACTTAAGCTGGGCAAAAATATAACCAAATAACCAAATACCCAAATACAATATAGACTTCCTTTACCCATATATCCTTTATATATCATATATATATATATATATATATATATATATATATATATATATATAGATCCATATTGGGCCCAGCAAAAAGCCTTTTGTTTAATCATACACAAAATTTCATATGCCAAATCCTTGGCTAAGCATTAGTTCTATATATATGCAAAATATTGTATATAGCATATGGATTTATCTATAGGATCAAAAGGCGATTTAACTCTTGCAAAGGCTTAAGCTGTGCATAAGCTCCAAATATGCAAAGCAACTGCCAAAGGAGCAACTTAAAAGGAATCAAAAAGAGCAAGTAAAGGTCTAGAAGTAAAATAAATGATAAATATATACAAAATAGATATACTTATATATCCCTTAAAGATCAAATTGTGTTTTATATAAATATAGAGTCACCTTTGCTGTACACTTTTCATTTCATTCAATGAACACTTTCAACCATCTTTCATTTGCTTTACACTAAACAACTAATTTCAGTTTTAACTGTTTAAAAACCTTCTGTTACTTATATATATCTATACGAAACAAATCCAAATGTAACTCCATATGTTACCAAACTACAAATGTTACCAAGCTACCACTTAATCTCCTCCAACCATTTGATTGCTTTTCACCGCACAAAAAATTTCAGGTTCAACGGGGAGCCTGAATGCTGTTTGGCACCCTATAAAACTGCCAGCTAATCGTTTCAATAACATGATTTACCAACACCAAACAACAACAACAATAAAAGCAACAACAACAACATTAAAAGCAACAACAACAACAACAACACACAAGAAAACAGATAAACAGACAGACAGACAATAATTTACAATTATTGAAAATGGTTAGAAAAGATGAAAATACGAGTATGATAATTGCTACCGATCTGAAGATCTCACACATTTTCCTCTCTCTATCTGTGTCTCTTTCTTCTCTCTTTTCCCCTTCTTTAAAGACACTTTTAACATATACAATTCATATAACTAACGATGATATTAATTATCATTTTTCGTTTATAAATCGAGAAAAGCGTAATATTTATGTTATAGCCATGGCTTGTTATATTCTATATGGGGGCAAGAACTTGTTGATGCAGCAGCAGACGATAATGATGTTGAATGATGCTGATGCTGATGCTGTTGATAATGTTGTTGATGCTACGTTTTTCTCACATGTTTTACTCAAATGCGCACTTAAGCCGCCACATTTACACACACATACAAACAATCACATGTATAGCAAGTGATCAAAGAAGTTGCCGCAGTTCATGAAGAAAAATATGTCGAAATTTGTAAATGAAGACATCAACAGAGAGTTTACACAGATAGATAGAGAGTAATATAGAGAACAAAAAACAGTTTGAAAACATTTTTAAAAGCAGAAGAAGAAGATGCAATACGCCCTCACCTATAAAGAAAAAGAAAAATAATGTTATCCCGGGTAGAGAGCATAGTATATTGTCGGTGCCCTTTCTTTCTAGGGTTCTCATCTTTCACTTTTGCCCTGGCATATTAGTTGAAAAATTGTATAACAAAAGTTAAGAAAATGTACATATATATATTTACTCCCATATGTATATATATATAGTTTCGATATATATATATATATATATGTATGTGAGCAAATAGAAGTGTGCTGCTTAGACAATAGCCTGGCTGGAACTGGACCCCGGCAAGGAGTATATTGGGTATGCGCAGGGATCGCTGTTGGGTTACCTGCGGTGCTGGGCACAGCTGGAGTTGTCACTGGGCATGTAAAGACCCAAGAAATTGAGACAACAAACAACAGCGACACACACTTTTGTATATACATATACATATGCATATATGTATGTGTGTGTGTGTGTGTATTACTTTTTTGAATCGCTTCAAACAAAATTTTGTATAAGCCGCCAGCAGCAGTAACAGCTAATTAAGTCATCAGGCAGCTAAAAGAGGCTAAAAAGGTAAACGAATTTGGCTATAAGAGCAACAAAAAGAGCGTAGCTAAATGTAGCTTATAAGCCAAAGAGATGAACGAATTTCCAGCCATAGCTAGGAAATATATAATAATAAAATAATAAAAGTATTTTTTTTTACATTTTAAGTTTATATTTTATTTCTATAATTGTTTGCATTTTTTTTTTTTTTAAATTTATAAAAAAATTGTTTGTTTTTTATGTAGCCAAACTACAAGCCGCCATTCTGAGTGCAAGGCAGCTGTAGCTTCTTATCAGCTGTTGGCGCTGCTGCTCAAGTGTTAGCCAATGGCCAGTAGCTAGTAGCCGGCTGTCCAGGCCGGCGGTGGCCGGGGGTTTCTTTTATTTGCTAAATGTAACATTTAGACGTCAAGGGGTAATTGTGCTGCTGCGACAAGGACGACGGCGACGGCGACAGTAACTGCGACAAGGGCGACGGCGACGGTGAAGGCGGCGGCTTTAGTAAAGCCTTGTCCCATTTAACCAAAACGCTGGGCGTGGAAATCTTTTGGCTGCTTAGCTGGCTGGGAATTTGCCAAAGAATTGCATGCGTTGAAAGAGTTCGGCATTCATGTGTGCACCGGGATAACCTTGGAGTTGTGGATGTACGGCAGCATGTGTTGGTGGTGGTGGCGGTGGCTGTGCGGCAGCTGGTTGATATTGCATTTGGGGTTGGCCATAGCCAGCGGCGGCAGCAGCAGCAACAGCAGCAGCCTGATAGGCAGCGGGATTCATGCGCTGATACAAAGCAGCAGCGGCGGCAGCAGCAGCAGCTCCAGCGAATGGCATACCAGGATAGCCATAGCCAGCACCAGGTGCACCATAGCCAGCCAACATGGGTGAGAAGATGGCCTGGCGATAGGCAGCAAGACGTGTGCGACTGGCGCCTGGATTCTTGCGGCGCAATTTTCCAGTTGTTTCACCAATGAATACCTCTTCGGCCGAGGGGTCCAAGATCCAGTAGTTGCCCTTGCCGGGATCATCATAGCTACGCGGAATCTTAGTGAAGCATTTGTTAAGGCTAAGATTGTGGCGTATGGAGTTTTGCCAGCCGCGCTTGTTGACCTTAAAATAGGGGAACCGATTGATCAGATACTGATAGATGCCATTGAGGGTCAAACGCTGTTCGGAGCTGTCTTGTATGGCCATCATGATAAGCGCATTGTAGCTATAAGGCGGTTTCTTGGTATCATTGCTGCCAGCGTTTGTCTTCTGTTTCTTGCTGGGATTACCGGTATTCTCACTTGCATCACTATCATCATCATCCAGCTCAATATCCTCATCATCAAATTCCTCTACATCAAGCTTATCGTTATGCTGCGATGAGAGAGATTCTGCAGCACTGCTCATGGGTGTGCTGGTGCGTGATGGACTATCAAAATCTTCAGATGCAGATAATTCACCATCGGAATTGCCATATGGATGATAGGGATGTGGATGATGTGGCATTGGTTCATGTTTGATCACAGGTGCTGTTGGTTTTTTAGCCAAAATGGCATCAATGGAGAAATTGCTTTTGAATTCCATTTCGCAGACACTTTTCACCATTTTTGCAAGTCTTTTAATTTTTATATTAAAGTATTTATGTATGATTTTCTTAATCTTCTTTTTTAACTACAAAGAGAGAGCACAGACACGAGAGTTCTTACTGTTCGTTGTGCACGTTGCAAAGCGTAACTGAATACTGACTCTCTATTGCTGTGAGACGCACTATTTATATGAATCGGTACAGAGAGCGCGCCTTGCGCATGCGCTCACTAACACAAGCTTACGCACAGGCAAACGCATATAGGCATTCACACGCACACAGCACACCCACCCCATACGCTGAGTCAATACAAAACGAAAACAAAACAAACACGCCTTAGTGAGAGCGAGAGCGAGAGCGAGCTCTAGTTAGGTAGGTAGGTAGATAGCATTGCTGTATAGACTCCGCCTATTAATCGCCCAACCGCTTAAACCGGTTTGTCAGACCATTTTGTTCCACTTGCCATCCACAGTTGTGTTTGTTTGTGTTGCTGCTGCAATTGCCGTTTGTTTTGGAACTTGTGGATGTTTATTTGCAGCCCTTTGCATGCTTCGGCGTCAAAATATCCATTACATCCAATCCAAACAGGGGTTGATCTGCCTCTGCCTCTACCACTACCTCTGCCCCTGCCCCTGTCCCTATCACTGCTTATGCCTCTGACTCCTTGTAGGCGTTTTGCTGTTGTATTTGTTTTATTTATTTAAGAAATATTTTTATTATTTTCTGTGTTTGTTTTATGTTTTGCATCTCTTTCTCAAGCAGCTAGTGCTGTCTCTGTATTGCTCCTAACTCCAACATATATATGTATATATAATACTAATATTTTTAATCAAAAATGAAATTCGTAGAATAAACTTTAATCCACTTTAGAAATTAGTTGAGTTTATTTTACTTTTGCCGCTTGTACTTCTATTTTGAATTTTTAGTTTTCGGATTTGCTTTATCAGGATTACTTAAAATCCATGTTGGATTAAAATTGTTGCTGATTTTCACTGATTTTCGCTGATTTTCAGCAGCTCAATGGAGCTCAAGTGGCAGGTAATCCTCAGCCATGTCAAGTAAAGGGTTAACGCGGGATTTGTTCTAGTTTCGCTAGAGATTTATTAATCGCGCTTCTTAAGAAACACTTTCGTTAAGTTCTTGTCAGTTGTTATATCTATATATATAGATATAGACATGATTATGAATATGTATGTGGATCCAAGTATAAACATTTTAGTTTTTAATCTCAAACGGTTTTAGTAACTGACTCTTTACAGATTTGAAAAGGGTTTGAGAAATGATTTGTAAGAAAATATATTTAGGAGAATCAACCCAGAAATGCTTTGTTGAAATTATTAATAAAAAAAAACTGATTTTACTGATTTTCCCTAATTAATTAAAATTTAATTTAGTTAGTTAAAGTAACTATAAACAAATTTAAAATTTATAATTTAATTTAATTTGATTTTTCATAGTAATAAAAAGAAAACTTTAGGCATAGAAATTTTTGATTAACGTCCTGAATTGCGACTGATAATTTGCAGACAGGAAACTCTGAGATTCTTTAGCTACCTGAATATGTGAATAACAATAAATTTACAGCTATAAATCCAGGTCATAAAGCCAGCAATAAAGTAATATATTCTGCATATGTAGACCCTAAAGTTAAGACCAGGATTCATTCAAAATCTAGAGCTCAAACCACGATTTATCAATATACCAAAAGATTTGCGCAGTTCTGTCTTCGTCATAGCAGGACATAGATAGATTCTAGCCTCTTCTAAAGGTTAACCAAATGTATATGTCTCATATGGTATACTCGATGCATACCGAATCAAATGATATAGTTCTTTGGTGGAACAAGCGATCGATCATGTGCATTGTTTAGTGCATGAAATCGGCAAAGGAACTGCATATTGTGTGGGATTCATTTTAAATTTTTGTGAGAAGTGTGGGTCGAGCGAGCAGCAGAGAAGGACTACCGAGCGCGACAAATGCTAGATAGAATGTCCTTTTTATCACGCACACACACAATATATCCTGCTGTTGACAGGCGACATTGACGTTACATTGACGTTACACACCGTTAAGGCAAATGCAAAATGGAAAAGAAGTCAGAAAAAAGGAATATTGAAGAAGACTGTTGACAGGCACTGTGCCTGGCACTGTGCCGTATATCGCACATTACGATCAATTATGAGACTGAATGACCTCCAGGGGCGTAACGAAAAGGGGCGAAACTTTCCCCGGGCAAATGTTGTGGCGTTAATTCAAAATTACATGCATATTGTTTGTGGCCACGGTGTCATACAATCTACGTGGAATTTAACTGTCAATGCCAATGCCAATGCCAGGATATATGCTAGTATATACTTTTGTTAGCCATAAGCGTGAAGCTCTAACCTAAGTGTGGTCTGGCAATGAAACCATAATGTCAACCAACAGGCGGCCTGATCATGGCCTGACAGCATGGAGCAACTGCTGATCATCGATCAGTGAAAAACTGTGAAACATCTGAAGCCAATACTCAAAATTCAATGCAAAACTCTTAAGTCAAAACTTATGGCTTTAATATCCATGCGAAGCCAATCAAATTTCGAAAACAGGTAACAAAAAATAAAGCGAACACAACTAAAACCAAAATTGTCAGATTATTGCTATTAAGTATACCTTATTATGCTATACAAAGGAGTGTCAAAAGGCACTAAAAGTTGAACTAAAACTTAAATCATGTTTTATATGATAAATAGAAATATAAAGACGATTATTATAAAGTATATTATAGAGAAATGAAACCAATAAATATTAATAATAGTTTATTTATTTTGTTAACTAAAAAGTTTAATAATATTTCATTGGAAGTTTCTATAATTTTCCATAAATATCCTTTGGTAAGGCTCAGCGCCTGTGTGGGCGATCATGTGTCGGCTTTGAGCAGTTTTGAAATCAATTAGTTTTGTCGCGGTTGTCAAAATGCGTCAGGATCAGTATATGGATAAGGATTCGGATATAGTCAAAGCGCAAAAAATGAAAGGAAACATAGACATGGATTTGGACTGGGCCTAGGTAAAAGTCGAAAAGTCATTGTCGGCGGCGTAGGTCTTTGAAGCGGATCCCACTGGTCATGGACATTTGCGAAAAAAAATAATTTCCAACTCAATTAGTTGAATTGAGCCCACGCCAAGTAAAAAAAAAGAGAGAAAAGAAAAGAATAGAATAGAGGTAAAATAAGGACAGAATACAATGAAAATAAAGAAAGAAAAACTAATGAAAAGAAAAGAATAGAAAAGCCGCTTCTCTTTTTTCTCTCTACTTCTTTTTTTTTGCCTTATTTGAGGCGTTCAAATCTACATTTATCCCTTAAACGCGCTTACCAATGCTGCCTAATACTTTAACTGGGATTTGGTTTGAGATGAAGAGCGTAACTTGTACTACTAGAGCTACTACTAGGTCGCAGACTCTCCCTCACTCACTCTCCCTCTCTCCCTCTCTCTGTCTTTGTGTGTGTCAGTCAGTGGCTGCTTTAATCTTTGCCGACTGAGTGCATCATTATCATCGGCAATTGGACTACTGCGTTCAAAGTGCGTTGCCTACTTTTATTTTTATTTTATTTTTTTCACTTCTTCCTTTTTTTTCTCTCAATATTTTCATACTAGTCGAAGTCTATTGTTGCGCTCACACGTACACAATATTTAGGCAAAAAAAAAAATAGAAAACAACAAAAAATGAAAATAATATAAAAAGAAAAACAACAACAACAACAACAACAAATACAACTACAATAACAATAGTTAACTATGGCGCAAATTAATAGACAGTCATTTTAACATGTGTTCTTATTGTTGTTGCTGTTGGTTATTGGTTGTTGTTGTTGTTGTCAGTTGTTAGCTGTGCGTGCTGTGGCGTTGCTTTGATTGTTTTGTCAAGTTGTCTTAGATATCAAAGCACTTCGCCGACTCAAAATGAATAAGATGTCTATATCTAATAACCCACAGCGCTGACGTCTCTTTATTGTCTCTACTTGACTTTCGCTCGATTTTTTTTTTTCTTGTTGTATTTTTACAATTGTTCTAGCAAAAACAACATACAACATACAACATATATATATGGTAGCTATAATATATATATATATATATACTGTATACTTAAAATTTGATTTGCCCCGCAAGTGCTGAGCCACTTGTAAAAGTATTTTCTCAATTTTATTGTTGTTGTTTTCGTTTCGTTTTGCTTTTGTTTTTGGTAGCTTCTCGCTTCGTTTGATCTGATAATTTTCCACATGAGCCGCATATGTTGACCAGTTGAAATTTACTTCTGTTTTAACCAAAACTTCAATTGCACTTCAACTGTGTTTAAAACTCAATTTCTTATATTTATCTATAAAAAATAATCTTTCAATTTATTATATTTATATTTGTAAGTATGCTTGCTTGAGACTCCATCAATTTAAAGGACTTTGCTTAAACAAAGCACAAAATGTTTATCTAAAAAGTTATTCTCAACTAAGCTATATCTATATAGAGCTATATGGAGACCCAATTGAGTTACAAAAACAAATATCCTTTTCAGATCCTCAATTTGATATGTTAGTGCAGAAGGACTGTGCCGTATCGAAATGTTTGCTACTAACGAGCAATTATCGCCAAACTCCCAGGCGTTCTACCATGTCAACAGAGTCACCCACAGACAATGCGCATTCACACACATACACACATACATACTCACTGACATACACGTGAAGTGTAAGCTGAAATATCAGGCAGTGTCTGGTATAAGGAGCTGGCATTCTGTATCTGAAATTTGTTACGCTTTGGTGGGGAGTCCAACTGAACAGAATTGTGTAGAACTGTACAGGGATACACAGACAGAGAGAGAACGAAACAGAATTGCTATGTGAGAGAGAGAGTGAGGCATATTTGTAGGTTGTTGCTGTATTGTTAGGACACAATGGATGAAAATATTTTCGTCCTGTTGTCAAATGATTGCATTTAATGTATCGAAATCTGTGTGACGAATCAATTTAACTCACACACAGACAGACAGATATAGAGACAGATAGAGAGAGAGAGAGAGAGAGAAGGATAGAGAGAGAGAGAGAGAAGGATAGAGAGAGAGAGAGATATAAACTGCAACCAGTTGCCCTTTATAATTCGATAAACTCTTCAGAGTTATACACGCTATGCCATATATCCTGTTACCAGACAACATATGCTATATGGCTATATACTATACGCTGGTTAATGCTCTGATCCTTTTTCAAGCACAGATACAACTTAATCAATAAGTTGCACTGCAAAAAAAGGAAGAAAAAAAACATTTACTGTTGTCAGTTTTATGTGTGGAACTGATCAGTTACAGTGGGTGTTGTTAGTTTTATGACAGTAACAATGCGTATGACTTACATTTTTAACATTTTATGGCCCACATTGTATACATTTTATGGGGCATCCTAGAACTGCTTTAGCAACAATAAAAGTTCTTAGTATTCTGCTAGTTAGTTATGGGAAGCAGCTGTTCTTAACTAGTACATACTTAATACAACTGATATGTAAAATGGGTACAGTTAACATGTACCAAAACAAGTCAAAAATTTCCTTCACGCAAAATTAGTTTCTACTGTACGAAGTTTGCTTTGAACTTAATACAAAATTTGAGCAGCATTTATCAGTTTTATATAAGTTATATCCTTGATATATATGTCACATAACTGTCAGCTAACTTTTGTTCTATTTATAGACCAGTTAACATGTCTTAGCCTTGACCTGTTTTTATAGTTTTATTGTATACTAAAAAAGTATGATAAAACCTGCTGATTATTTTTCTAAGCAACAAATTTTCAGCTGTTTTCCTGCCATACATCTACATATATCCTGTATGAATGCACACAATATTTAGTTGACTGTAAAAGTTAATTGCTATGTTAACACGTTCACACACACACACACACACACACACACACACACACATACAGACACAAATATTGCTCATTTCAATAAGACCAAAAAATCCGAATAAATCTTTAAGACTATTAAAAAAAACACAACAAAAAAAAACGTTGCTAACAATCGGCTTATGTTAACTTCTTTTTTTATTTTTGTATATGTGTGCGTGTGTGTGTGTGTTGTTGTTCTGGCGGAATTCGTTTGTTGTTGGCTTATGGCAGATGAGAGTGGCCAAGAGATTGGACAGTTACCAGTCTTCCCCCTACTCTACAGATCCAAATTCAGCTTTGTTCTATATTCAAACATTTTGCACGCGCTGCAATGATTTCTCTGCTCTTTCTCTCTCACTGTTGTTATTACTCTTTGTCTCTCTCTCTGGCAGTTAGTCTTTCTCAGCTGTTATTACTACTTTTGATTGCGTGTGCTATGCGCGCTAGGATCAAGGATCAGCAACACATAAATCAAGGACACCCGCTGAGACGCAACGTGCACAATTCACCTTTCATTTGCCTCTAGTCATCGTCTTAGATCCTTTAATGTTCACTGTCATGATTTCTCTTTATAACTAAATATCCCTATACTATTATGGGCAGAGAGAGAGAGAGAGGGGGAAGGAGAGCGATTATTGTTACCTTTCAATTTTGTTACTCTTTTGATGCCACATAATTGAGACATTCCGCTTGCGGCTGCTTTCTTCTGCCACCGACAAAAAAAAAAGACAAGAAAAAAAAAATGATAGCATTGCTCTTAGACAATAGCATCAAAGTCATCCGATCTTACACGATGTGGCTACTATTTAAGATCCTTTTTCTCTACTTGTTATTCTTCTTCTTCATCATCTTTATATCTTGCTCAATTTTTCAATATGTCTCTCTTCTTGTTTTTGGTTTTGGTTTTGGTTTTGTTTAATTTTGTTTTGTTTTGGGGAACGGCTGCATTTCTCAGGTGACATTTTGCTATTATTACGTTAACAGCTTTGTTTCATCTTTCGGCACGTTGTTGGTGGGTGAACAATGAGTCCTGCTCCCTCAGACACACACACACACACACACATACATACACACCTCTTTCGCATATTCATTTGTGCTCTTATGCTTGTCCCACTGTGCGGCTGTTGTCATCTTAGCCGCCAGCGTTTAATAGTTTAATGTCTAATAATAATGTCAATGTCTTTGATAGAAATCATAGGATTAGCCGAAGATCACGTTAACTGACAGATTAAAGCAACTTATAGGCCTTAATTTAATATAGAATTCGATGCAGTTTGTAGGAGCTGCAGCAGTTTCCAAAAAGGGAAAAACTTTCTTTGAGAAAGTCTCATAAATATTTTAATGAACAAACTCAATTTCTATTTGTAAAGTTTTTGATCTGTTTAGCCTCAAAGTTGTTATATTTACTCCTTTGGCATATTAAAGGATCACAGCTTACAGCCTGACATAATGACAACAAGTATAAAGAATCTTTTGGTCTTTTGCCGCTGGCGCTGACGACAGACGTCAAATCAGTGACACTTTCTCATTAACGCCTGGCCAGGAATGGGCAGGGAAGTGGAGGTGGAGGTGGAATTGGAGGCGGTCAAAGAAAGAAAAATGTAAAGAAAAAAGTGTTTAACAACTCTTCGTGCTGTTGCTCTTCGTGAGTTGAATAAAGTTGACTGCGGCGCCGCGATCCTTGCCACAACGCAGCTAATGTGGAAACCTGATACCGACAGCCGGAGACGAAACACATGCGTCAAATGAAGTGTTTAGGCGTGAATATACATTGTATATATATATATATACATATATATATATGGAATATAGTATATTGTATCTGTAGCAATTGTGGCCAGAGTACCTGATGCGTTGGCTGCTGCGGCCTGCAGCAAATCAAAAATGTGTTCGAATATCGGTTAATTACAAAACCCCGAAACACTTGAGTGGCAACCAAGTGTCAGCGGCAGTAAGGGGGAATTGGGATACACTCAAATTTCAATGGCGCAAAGACATCAAAGTGGTAAAACTGTGGAAACTTGTTGCATCTTTTCAGTTCTTCAAATTGAAAAATTTTCTAAGTGAATATAGTGAAGCACCAATGCTTGTTGGCTCAGGTGTCTTTTTGCTATTTGGCAACTATTTCAAATTGAAGAAATCAAAGTGGCTTTTGTTAGAGCTGCCTGCAGGATAACAACAGCAGCAGCAACAGCTACAGCAACAGCAACAGCAACAGCAGCAGCAGCAGCAGAAGTAAAAATTGTAAGGTTAGTGTTAAATTGCAACGATTTGCACCAGCAGCGCACCAGAGGGTGGCAGGATAACAGTATGACAGGATGGCAGGAGGAAAGATCCACAGCAAGAGATGTACACGGCAGGAAGCTGATGAGTCGTGAAAGGACATTGCACCCGCTGAGGATAGCCACAGTCTACGAGCAACGCGACAAAGGCTCGAGGCAAGCAACCAAAAAGAAATACAAAAAGAAACAGAAATAGAGACAGAGAGAGAGAGAGAGAAAATAAAATCAGCTGCCAGAGCTACAACTGATGCCTATGTTTGTCCTTGAGCTCAATATTCAATGTTCAAGTAGTGTCCTTGAGTGCCAGCTAGCAAGATGTGGCCAACATAAATGACATATTTTGGCCTATGCTGGTTAACCGTTAACCAATACATTACATTGCGCCCAAAATATACATTTAAAACTTTGACATTGAGTCACCGTTTTGTGGCCATCCTTTGACCTTGCAATAACAAACCGTACACTGCATTGCTGATCCTGTTATGCACTTTGGTCACAGTCAAATATGATCCAATACAACAATAATAACAACAACAACAACAACAATTATAAGCTAGCTATATCAATATGAATTTAAAATGCTTATTTAAACAATTTCTGTTGCTGTTTTCACGGCTCAATGGCCCTGGGATACGACAGCTCTACGAAACAATCATTTTAATGGGGCACAACAAAACACACACAAAATCAAAACCAAAACTAAAACCAAAACCAATGCAAACCTCTTATGTTGGTCAAATTCATTTCCACTTGATTACATTCAAAGCTCATATCCACAAATACAGTGGAAACCCCTCAAATGGAACTAATGCTCAAACAAAACATGCGAAAACTATTGCTCTCAATCAGTGCTATCAAAGTTGGAATCCCCCTGTACATTTCTTTTTTCTTTACCTTTTATATACACACATAGCTGGGGTGTTTGGCCTCCAAGTGAGTTAACAAATGTTTAAATTTCACTATATATATATAAAATACATATATATATACATATATATTGATATATATAACCAAAAAGGTAGAGCTTGACGTGTGTTTACTTAGCAGGAAGTCTGCCTTAAACAAAGTTTAATGATCCCAATATAAAATAAATTTTTATTTTGTGGTTAAGGTGAAAATATTATTGCCAAATCGGATATAATAACCTGCCTTTAAGGGTTTTATTTCTCTTTATTTTATATATACATTTTTAAGTGTTTTACTAAATATCTATTTATCGATTAGAAATATTTCAAAATATTTTCAGTAAATTTAGTTTAACTCAGAATGTGTATGTATATAATTAACTGTAAGTAAATTATAATTTTTTTTTTTTTTTGAAATGCATTATCAAAATTCGATTGTGTTAACAATAATGGTATATGCTATCGTAAGGATAATATTTTTAATATATTTTTTATTTATTTTTTAATGAAATTCTCTTTAAAGTTGCTGGTACAAGTGACTAGTTCAAATCGTCAGGCATCGATTTTGGATAATTTCAATCCTAATAATTTGAAATATGAGAAACTACGTGAAATACCGGAAAATGAACAAAAATTAATATATCTAAGCGAAACAACAAACTTTTTTAATCTTTATAAACAGCCTCAAGTATCTGCAGATGATCAAATTAACAACGATAAGAACAATAATAATAAAGTAAAATATTTAAATAGTATTAGAAATTCAAATAGTTTTAAGGATAAAATACGCAGTAAGTTTAAGACTAAAAAAAAGTCAATCAATATGAGAGCTGGTGAGGAAACTACCAACGGGAACGAACATACATTATATCTGCCAAAATTTCATAAGGACAATAAGGGTAATTGGGTAGCAGGAGAGTGGGGCCAAACTCTCGGTGACCTTTGGAGGGATACTCGCTTTAATAGGCAACGTACCCAATATAGATATCTTGTGGATAGAATTCCAGTTCAAAATTATTACCCACTGTAAGTAAATATATATATATATGTATATATCTAAATATGTATAATGTCAACATTTTCAGAAATGGTAAAATTCCAAACGTATGCATCGGCAAATCAACGGCTTATAATGTACCTGCGGGTAGTTTTCTGTCACACTCTCTTTTTTTTGAGAGATCATCGTATAGAGCAATATATATAGAACTTAGATTCGAGATATATAAAAATGCTAGAAGTGAGGAGTGTCATAAACCATCCTACTCAAAATGGCATAAGTATATAAACTGTGCTTTAAAGCGCAACCAGAGAATGGAATATATGATACCAAAGTATCCATTGGCTCAATATGGATACAATTGGAGGTACAAGAAATATAGGTGGTAAATGCAACCTATTGTTATTGTATATCTTAAATGTTTATAACTTAATAAATACACAATAAAACAATATAAATAAATTGTTTATTGAAACCGAATGGCAAGATTTGTCAAAGGTTTCCAGTGCGCCTAACTTGATGCCTTATTCTGCCAAACATCAAAGCATAAAGCTATTCCCCGATTGTCGAATTTTCTTTACTTAAATTGGAATTCAACATTATATATCCATACATCGAACTCTCCATATATTAAACTCTCTAGCAATTGCAGAAAGAAATAAAATTTAACAACCAAAAGAAAACTATTCTCGATCGATTTTAAGGGATTGAAATAATAAATTACACCTAAATATGTCCTCAAAACTTATTAATGATGTTTATTAGAATAACAAATTTATTTATCATGATAATATAATCTATAATCTATATAACTAAAGCAGTTATGTGCTTTTCTTAACTGTTTTTAACTGCTTTATATAGTTATATCTGATGGGAGGCCAGTTCTTTGTGTTGTGTTTCAGTCGTTGCGTTGCATTTAAAAGCACTTTGATGGTAACACAAGGCATTATGGGGAAGGAGGGGGGGGAGGGGGAAACAGTTGATAAACTATGAATATGAAAAGCGTGCTATAGCACATCCTTTTGCCAGGACACGGACAACAGTACATGTACAAAAGAACATTAGTGATAGACACAAAAAGATACCCAAAGGGAGTAAGAGTGAGAGTAGCTATATGGGAGTAAAAGAGACAGAGTGTACTGAAAACACAGCACGTGACAATTGCGTCAACAGATTTTTGCTGAGATGCGCATAAAATTATAAAAAATGTGTATATATATATACATAAAATAATAATAATAATAAAAACGTGTGCCACAAAAAGCTGAGCACGGACCAAATACAAAGAAGTGGCAACTATTGTTGTTGTTGTTGTTGGTGTTGTGTTGTTGCTGTTGCTGTTGACAATATTTATGCAGCAGCAGCACCAACACCCCCACATATACCCCAACCCCAGAAATCGAACGTAAAACAAAACTGAAAAGTTGCACGTTCCCCTCGTTTGTTGTTTTGTTTTTGCAGTTTTTTTTTTTTTTGTCCTTTATTTTGCTTTTGTTACATTTTAAAGTTTTTGTTTTGTAATTTGTTGCATGCCAAAGGCAAAAATAAAAAGAGAAGAAAAAATAAAACAAAGTACAAAGCATAACAACAACTTTATAATAAACCCTCGAATGATCGAACAGCACTTGATGCCCTGCTGCCAGCTCCCCTCCCTCTGCTATAACATGCGCCAATGTTGCTGTTATTTGGTGTTATTTTAACTGGTGGCCGTTTCCGTTTCCTCTTTGAGGCAACGCTCCAGCCCCTCCACTAACTTTATACACTCCCTGCCCCTGTCATTCCCCTCGCCCACCTCATGCACAGTAAAAGGTGGATTGTTACATTTTCTCGGTTACTTTCAGTTACTCTTAGACTATACCACAGTACGTGACGATGAACAAAAGAAGGCACTTCGAATGTCCTTGCATGTCCTTCTCCTCCTGCGCAGTCCGTTTTCCTTTCCGCTTGTCGTATGTGTTCCCTTCTGTATTTTCTTTATTATTTTTTTTCCTATTTTCTCTTCCTTTTTTTATATATATGTTCGAACAACTTTTTTCCCCCCTCCCACTCCAACTTTTGCCGCTTGTTGGTTCCACAAAAAAGTACACTTATAATAATAATAATAATGCACTCATACTATACTATATATACATATTTATACTTCTATATTATAATTATTTTATTATATTTTGCTCTTTCTTTATACAGATACTAACAAATTTATAAAGAGAGAAAAATATATTTTCCGATAGAATTTAGTTATGGATTTGAATACAGATTTTTTCTTTTGAATACAACACTCAAATATTATTAATATTAAATAATTAATTTTATATTTTTTTAATTCTTCGGGCAGGTTGTTTACTTTGAAAATTTGTTAGGAACAATATAAAAATAATATAAAATAAATATTGACTTTAAATATTTGTAGAAAATATTTTAAGGCATATTTATTTATATATATATATATAGAATGCATTGATCTAAGCCAAAAACCAAAAAAGAAAATAAACAAAAAAAAAACAAACTCAATTGCTAACAAACACCTTTGGCAAAGGGCACAAAAACAAAATAAACAAATGGCCTCAGTCCCAGCAGATTGTCAGATAAACTCAAGTTAAGAGAACTGGCCAGATTAGTCGATCAGGTAGCAATATACGAGGGGAGGGCGTATACAAATTGAGTAGCCAAAAGACAGCACAAAAATCTATTTTTATTTGCATTTGTCTAATGAAAAAATAATATTTATGTGCTACAATCTATGAAAAAAAAATCGGATAAACTATAATAGAAAAGGTAAAAGAAATTATTAAAAAAAAAAAGAAAAAATTTGAAATTGTCATAGAGTATTAGAAGCTGTTACTAAAATATATAGTTTAGAGCTGAAGGCGGCACTGTTGCCCTACACACAGCACTATTAAGAATGCCACAAAACCAATTGGTGGCAACATAAAATTTAACAACAAACATAACAATAAACATTCGAAAATCATTTACAAATTAACACTTCATATATTTAACAATGCTGAGCTGCCATGTATATATACATAATTACATATATGATCCAATTCCCCTTCGGGAATTGTTACTCCATATGGTTGCAAACAGGAAGCTAATCCTGCGCTGTGATATATCAACATATTTATGGTAAAGGGATCAGAGGGCTTAGCACACAAATTGCGCTCTCTGCGTTGGTGTATCGCCAGCAACCACCAAGTCAGTGGTTGCCATATGTTCCGCATTGGAAACTTGACTGAGTGGGAAAGGGAGGCAGTGCTGTGAAGGAATCCACTGTCGTATGTTGACTGGCTTAATAAAATTTTATATACTTTTCGGTTTTTCATTTTTACTTATTTTTGACACTTTATGTGACGGCAGCGGCTGTTTAGTATTTGGCATAAGTCTTTTAATGTTTAATAAACAATTATTAGACAATATATATAGATATGTATATATATATATATATATCTGCAGTAATTCGTTTGATCTGTATCACCGTATACAGTTTAGCTACGTGTATCAAAAATAAATAAACCATACGGCGAAATACTCATATTGTTTAGATGAACATTTGTGTAGTGTTGTGCCAAGCAATTACGCATCAAATTCATTCGAATCATAACAATAACACAACCAAATCCATCATTGACACCAACGTATCGAGTGCAGCCTAAAGATGCCGCTCCTTAACTTTGACATGGAATTCCGGGCAACAATTGAACTGAATTGAACAGAATTGAACTGATTGTATATAGTCACATGGAGCAACAACAACAACAGTAAAAAATTATTTTCTTTGATGTGCATTATTATTGATGCCGCCGCTTAATTAGTAATCATTTATGTATTAACTGTATTAAAGCTACAATTTTATTATTTCCAGTTAACTCATAATAAGTTTATATGAAACAATATACCTATTTGAAATTGAATTTGAATAACGCGCCTGAAAGAATAGTGCTGCCCATTCAAAATGTTGCACATGTACTTTTAACCACTCATTGTCCAACTATCGATCAAATATACCAAAACTTATATTGCGCTATCGGGAAAACATTTATCGATAGTTGAACATCAGCTGTTAAAATTTCTGCAATTTAGATTTTCTTTAACTGTTCTAAGTTGAGTTTCGTTTTATATTTTAATGAAGTTGGGTGTAAGAGAATCAAAATGGAGCGCAAAGAAGTGGATACACAACAGTTTATCGACCACGTAAGTGAATATTATCAAAAATAGCATTATAGAATCTACTTATAAATTATTTAAACCAATTAGACGCTGCTGGCTTCGGAACTAATGCACAACAACTTTATGATGGATTTGATAGATCCAACGGGAGTATTTCCAAAAACTGAAGCACCCACCAATCCTAGCACTGCAGCTAATCCAGCAAATGGCAGTGTTGGTTATGTGGAAAAACATGATATGACACCGCCAGAGCTTAGTTTTCACAACACCATCTTTCAGTTTGTGAACAAACATGTAGATGAAAGAAATGCAGCGCGTTCCAACGACGTACCATCATCTCCAGAGCGCACACGAAACAACTACGGCAAGGAGTCGGATGAAGAATTTTTAACGTTAAACAGTAGTTTTTTAAGCGCTGCGGCTGCAGCAGCCTCAGTAGCAGGTGACAATGATGTAGGTACACAGCAAGGCTCACAGCCAGCCTTTCCAGCATTAGCAATTGAACCAACAGTACCCATTGATGTGGCTGCCTCGCTACATGAGGATGATCTGTTATGTGACCGCTATACGCACAATGCATCCACAACAAATGCACGTAAAGTACTGCCACATAAGAAGCGTATCTCAAGGAAACTAAAGGGTACAATGGCCACTATGGAAACTGATCTGGAGCAGCATCACAAACATCATATACAGGTTCCAGTAGTTGCCACATACAGTTGTGAGATATGCGGTTATGCTGTGCATACACAAATCGAATTTTATGCACACCTCAAGGAGCACTATGATCCCAGTAATCTAGAGCAACGTTTGGATGTGCCACAACAACAACAGCAGCAGCAACAGCACCAGCAAAAGGAACCATTAGACATGTGCGAAATGTCAACTCAGGAAAAGGTATTATTAAACTGAATCTTTCTAAATTCAATTACTAATTTTTAATTCCTTAGATGCAACATGAACAAGCTAAGCTGGATCAGGTGTTCCACGATGTGCAGCTAAACTTTGAGAACTTTCATAATATCAGTAATGTCAATCATCATCATGATGTAGTTGATGATGTGAGCGTTAATATGGTTATACATGCTGATTCTATATCCCTGCATAAAAATGATGATAAAATTACGCCTGTCAATTCAACGAATTCGGCAACACCCAATAATGTACCCGTTGTAGATGATGTCGAATTTAGTGATACCGAGGACATGCTCGAAGGCATACGAAATGTTGTGGATAAAGTCTCCATAGAGGATACTTGTGATGAGCTTGTAGATCTTGAGCTTACCACAAGCGGCATGCGAGCCCCTTGGTTTAATAACAATTTCAGTGATATTGCTTTCTCCGGTCTATTGTTGCACGGAGAGCCGCCCCCATCAGCAGCAGAGCAGCATGCAACGCCACTGCTTAAAACAAATCAAATTGAAGACGATCCAATGACGCTTAATTTTCTCAATGAAAATAAATCAGACGATGTGCAACAGCAACAACAACAACAACAACAACAACAACAACAGCAGCAGCAGCAACCACAACAGTCACATCAATCAGCACAACCTAAACTAGAGATGTGCCACAAAAAGAATTATATTGAAGCAATAGCAGCTGCAGCAGCAGCTGGAGAAACTATCAACGATAGCAATGAACAGGCATTGCTAGTGTTACCCTCAACCCGCACACCTACACCTAGTGCTGAATCAGCTATTGATCAGCTGCAGCGTTCCCCGCTAATGCTAAGCGAATCCTTTAAACTAGAGGATGTTGCCACAACACCGCCAACTGGCAGCATAACATCATCACCTGCTGTCACAGTGATTGACGGTGATGGTGATAACTACCTAATGGAGACTGAGAAACCAACAAATGACGATACAAACAATACAAAACGAAAGTTTAAATGCGACAAATGTTTCAGAGATTTCAATTCATACAACGCACTCAAATACCATCAACACACGCACACCAAGGAACGTGCCCATCAATGCAAAAGCTGTGAGCGATCCTTTTATACTCAAAGTGCATTAAAAGCTCACGAACGTACACGTAAGATCTAATCACAACTTCTTGAATTTTATATATATATAATTTATACATATTTTATATTAGATTCCGGCGTTAAACCATTCAAATGTGAACAATGCGACTATAAGTTTCGACAATGGGGCGATCTCAAGTATCACATTATATCCAGACACAGCGAAATTAAGGCACACATGTGCGAATTCTGTGGCAAAAGTTTCTCCCGCAAATACTCCCTGGTTGTACATCGTCGTATACATACACGTGAACGAAACTATGCTTGCCAATTCTGTCATAAAACCTTTCGTGCCAGCTCCTATTTGCAGACCCATATCAAGACGCATACAGGAGAGAAACCCTATGCATGTACCATATGCGATAAGAAATTTCGTGTCTCTGGTGATCTTAAGCGACACACCCGAATACACAGTTCAACAAGACGTGAACATGCCACAGATAACTCGAAAACAAGCAACACAAAAAGACGCAACAGCAGCAGTAATGGCTGCAAGTTAAAACAAATTGAAGATGAGGATGAGGATGTAGATATCACCATTAATAACAAGTCTGATGCCGTTAATGGCGAACCTGAGCAAGAAATATTGGGCCTATAGCCATGTGCCAAGGTTTCTCTTATTAATAAAAAGTATTTAAGAAATATAGCTTCTAATATGTATATAAAAACTGTATTCAAAATGCTTAAAAAAAAACTTTAAAAAAAGACACTAGCTTTAAAAAAAACAATAAAATTATCGAACTGAATTTATATCTATAAAAAAAAATGGAATAAGTGTTAATAAAAAAAAATAACACAGATATTTAAAAAAACATTCAAATTGAGTTTTGATTTCTACTTATTTCATAATATATATATATAAAAGATATTATATAAAAAAATTTAGATTGACTTACCATAAATTTCCATCGTTGATATTTTGTTTAAAGTTGAAATTAAAATGGACAAACACTTTTTTTGTTTACTATTGCAGAGCATTTCTTTATTATTTCTCATCTTCCTGTTTTGGTTTCTTTGTTTTGTTGTTGTTGTTTTTTTTTGTATTATAATTTTTTGTTTTTTTTTTATTATATTTTTTTTTAATTTTCTCATTTTGCACTTGTACCGTTCATCGACTTAATTCTTAGGGTTTTTGTTTTTCATCCTATCCATTCATCTGTTATATGAGTAATTTCATATATATATATATATTATTATAAATATATTTATATATATATATATATATATATATGTATATGAATATATATAAATATAAATATATTTATATACATGTATATTGTAAGTGTTAATGTAACTATGTACAACACAATTGCTTGAATCGCCCCTTAAGGCCAATCCAAACTTTAATGAAATCTTTGTATTTTGTTTACAACTTAACTTGTTCCTTTTATCATATTCTTTTTTTGTTTTTTTTTCTGTGTGTCGTCAAAAAATAATGAACATAAAAACTTTTTATTTTGATAATTTGTTTTTCATACTTTTTCGCCTTCTTTAATATCCTCTTTGTTGTGTGCTTTATCGTTATTTAGCCTTATTTGTGTATGGCCAGTTTTCACAATTATTTTTCACTTTTAACTTAAAAACTAGAACCTAGTATTGGTTACTTCACTTGCTTTCTAACGAACGCTCAGTCCATGATATCTTCCATTCTCCATATAATAATTATACATGTATATATATATATATATATATATATATATATATATAATTTCTTGTTTTCTTTTCGATTTTCGATTTTATTTGTTAATTAATTAAAAATTATGAAAACTTCATTCCTAGTATTTATCTCTTTTACATTCTCTTTCCTTCTTTTCGTTTACATTCTCTTTCTCATTCAGCTTTGCATGTACTTTGATGGATCTTGTTTTAGTTTAAGTTGGTGGTGTGGATTATGTTGTTATTGGTAGGTTGAGTGTGAAACTTACTGAATTTATATTTTGTATGTGTGTGTGTGTGTGTGAGAATTAGTTTAAGTGTTTTTTATATGCGTGTGTGTTGATGTTTTGGTTATTGAATGTATAATTAGTTGTAGTTGTAGTTGTAGTTGTAGCTGTAGTAGTAGTAGTATAGTAGTATTACGTATTACGAATCATTTCAACTACTTTGGAGTTAACAGAAATTATGCTTGCAATCTCGTTTTAAATATGATTTAAAATTAGCAATTATTTTGAATATTTGTTTTTGTTTAATATATATTTTTTATATTTACTTAAAAATGTATGTTGCATGTTTTCTTTTCTATTGTTGCACACAATTATTGTTTTTTTTTTTTGTATTTTTTTTTATATTTTTCATAATTGTTTTTTTTTTAATATATATATTTTGAATGTGTTTTAAATTTAATATGGGCATAATATTGGATGTTTTGGGTTTTTGTTTGGTTTTTTTTTTTGTTTTTGTTTTGGATTTATCATAAGTTGACAAAGAAAATTGAATCCTGCTTTTCTAATACATAATACAATTACAATGTGTTTGCCAATTATTTAATTAGTTTTCTTGTGTTGCGTTTACCTTTTACTATTTACTGGTCAATCATCAACAAAACTCACATTAAACTATAATTTTTAATAATTATTTATTGAATGCTATTTGTTGATGGCAGCTTTTACAACATTTGTTGTATTTTCTTTTTAAAGGATAATTTATATATAATATTGTTTATAAAATAGGCTGCTATTCAACATATTCAATTTGTTTCATTAATTTTGTTTTTTAATTTTTATCTTTTTATTTTCTCAAACTGCCCAATTTGTTTTTCTTTGCTGTTGCATACAAAACTTTTTTATTAATTGTTTTCTTTGCCATTAAATAATGATCTATTGTTGCTTCACATTGTTGCCTGTTGCTGATTTTTCTTTTTTTTCTTTCTTATCTGTCTTGTCCCCAGTGTTTGCTACGCTATTCTTTTTAACTCTTTTTTTTATTTGCTGCTGCTCCCTCAAACCACTCACATTTCCATTTCCATCTTCACCTTTCCGCCTTCTTTTTTAACTTCTTCTTCTTCATACTTGCTATGCACGTTACACATTTTATAGAAATATAATTTTGCTCTTTAAAGTTTTCGAGTCTTCTGTCTACATCACACCACATGTTTCTGTTTTGTTTTTTTATTTTTATTTTGTTAATTTAATATTATTAAACTTATATTTTTGTCTGACTTCTTCTTGCAAACATTTGAGAAAAAAAAATTAAAATACCCGCTAACAACGTAGCCTTTGCCATTTTTTCTTTCGTTTCTTTTGTTAACGCACACAAATACAATATTTACAGTTCTGTAGTTACTACATACATGTCAATTATATATATGTTTTGTTTTATATATATATATATATCGCTTCTCGTCCTGCTAAACTTTTCCACAGGATTTTTTTATTTATTTTATTTTGTTTTTCGTTTTTTTTTTATTTTTGTTTTTTTTTTTGCATTTTTGGTTTAAAATTGTGAAAAAATAGCTGCGTCTATTGTTAGTTGTTACTTTCATTATTTTTAGCATATTTTCTGTTTAAAATTTGAATTATTTTTAAGCTTTACATAATTTGATTTGATGATATCATTGTTGCTCTTACTTTTTGTTTGCTGTGTTGTTTGTTTGTTGTATAAATTTTGTTTTGCTTTACGTTCTTCATACCGTCTGATCGTGTTATGTGCGCCTAATTGTTCGACCAGTGCTGCCCAACAGCTTTTACTTGAAATTTTTTTTTAACAGCTGTTAATCAACACTGGTTTTTTAGGTACGTTATTCTTATAGGTTGCATATGTTTTGTTTTTGTTGTAGTTGTTATTGTGGTTGTTGCTTTTGTTGTTTTTTGTATAAAAAGTCTTTGATTTGCTTTTTCTTTTCATTCGCTGTTAGCGCACTCTACATTAGAGACTCACCTGCTGCATCTTATCAAAATCTAAACACGGCCGATGCGGTCGCTGCAGTCTCTGTGTGGCGGCAACGGCAACGGCAGCATTAGCAGTTTCTCCCACACTCCCACCGGCATTTACAGCATTTCCAGTTCCAGTTGCCCCTGGTACTCCACCAGCAACATTATTGCTAGGACGTCGACGCGGCGAAATGGCGCAATGAAACAATTTCGCGGGCGGACTAACCGAACGTACCTCCATATCTAGCCCAGTTGTAGATGCTGGGCTACTTCTAGAGCTATTATAATGGAAACTGTATTTGGGTTGCGGCTGGTAGATATGATGGGAGCTATTGCTCATTTTAAGCGAACTGCTACAAGCCTTAATTATACTAGGCTCGTTCTCATTGCCTGCAACACCAGGTCCTAGTTTGGCGCATTTGTTGCTATTACTATTGTTGATGCTGTTACTGTTATTGGCGTTACTACCGTTGCTACCGTTGCCACCGTTGCCGTCACCTCCGTTTTCCTCATTTACACTATTATCACATAATTTAATATTTTCGATGCCACATCTGGCCTCCGATAATATCAGTGGCGTTGTGGAGCGGAACATCATATGGCTACGATTTGGCTTAAATGCCTCCAATGGCGGAGATGTGCGAAAATTCACGGGCGTCAAAATTGGCTCCAGCGAGTTGCGCAACTGTAAATTATAAAAATACATAAATAATAGATGCCAAAAACAAAAAACAAATTAAATGTGAGAATAAACTGCATATATACTTACCTCATCATCAGAGCTATGGGCCAACGAACGCTTGCGATTCTCAACCATTAGCGTTGAGCTTGAACGCTTTGAGTTCGATGATGTAGTAGCGCGCTCATCGTATGGTGCCTCGGTATCCAAAGATGAAGTGCAGCCTCTATTCGATAGACGAGATACACAGGACGAGGATGCCGCTGTGTTGGTGGTAGCGGTTGTATAAGCGGCCGCTGCTGCAGCTGCCTCGGCAGCAGCCACTGCTGAGGGTCCATTAATCACCTCAAGCTCCTCCTCGGAGCTATGTTGATCATACATGAGATGGGCGCAGGATGACGATGACGTTTGGTGGTGACACATCATTGCAGTAGCAGCAATGTTTGACGTCTCGGATGAGCATGCAGTATCGGTTGTAGGTGAATTAGCATCCGTACAGTAGCTCAAACCTACAAGAAAAAAAACAAATCATATGGTTAAGATTCCATTCAACATAAATAATTATATGTATGTACTTACTAGTTTCCATATCCACGTCTAAGTGACGTTTGTTTTCCACATCGAGGAGTTCACCATCAGATTCAGTGCCAGAGTCATTCGATTCACGCTGCAAACACAATTAATATTAAATTCAATACAATAATTTTCGATTATTATAAACATTAAGTTAAATATTTTAAATTTAGAATTTTGTATTTGTCGCCCACCTTTTTACGCAGAAAATTTTTCGATGCCTTTAATGAATTCTCGCGATTTTTATGCCTGACAAACTTTATCATGATTTTTTACTGTGTGCCTTGTTTTATTTATTACACATTCCACACTACGCACACTCTCACACAAACGCACGTTTGTGTTTACGCGACGCTGCACCCACAACACATAAAAACTTACTACGACGACTACGTCGACGTCGGCTGAGATGCCCCCTTTTCTGTGTGTGTATATATATATATATATATATGTGTTTGGGTGTCCGTGGGGTCCTCTCACTCTCGCTGTCGCTCTCACTCTGTTTTCTACTACTATTACTACATACTAGTACTTTTTGTGCTGTTACGTTTTACACTCGTTTTCGGTTTCTATTTATTCGCCATTGGTGTATGTATTTTTGTTTGTTATTTTTTGTCGTTACTTTGCTTCCTGATTTACGCGGAGAGCTCAATGCGCGCTCAGTCTATTAACAAACTCTCACTCTTTTATTTTTCGCTCGCTCTCTATCTCTCTCTGTCTTTGTCTTTCTCTATCTGTTTCTCTATTTCACTGTTGCCGCCTACGCGCGCCTGTTTGGCGCGTGTAAGCGCCGTTTCCTTTTTGTGCAATAATTTCAATCACGTTTTATGCGCGGCGTTTTGTTGTAATTTACACCGCCTTGCACCACCCAACAGGCAGCAACAGCAGTATTCGTGCCGAAGCCGAACACATAAGCCGAGCGAGAGCGCACCTTTCGCCGTAACTTATACAGCACGAAATTATCGATTTTCGGTCTTGTATTGCGGAAGCAAAAGTTCTTTTACAGGACTCCACGACCAGACAGGAGTAAGCAACGCTTGTTATAAAAAATACTTGTAATATTTATAGTAATTAGTTTTAAAACTGACGTTTGATTATGCTCTTTTACTTATTTAATTTTGCCTATATTTATTGGTCACTTGGTTTGCAATTGCAAATTGCACTTTGTTGCATTGCTCTCTCTCCTTCTCTTTCTCTCTGTATGGCAGACTTTTCGGCTCGCCAACTTATTACTACTACGTATTACTATCATCACCCGTCACCGGCTAGCGCTGCGCTCAAACTGAAAAATTATGGCCAAAAAATCTCTGCGCTGGCGCTGGAGCAATGCTGCTGCTGTCGCCGATGTCGCTGCTGTTGTGTCCGTCGCTCTCACTTGCAATTTCTACTCGTGTGTGTGGGAGCTTTTTGCAATGGTTGACTGGCTGGGCTGCTCTGTGAATTTGTAGTGAACAGGGTATACAAGAGGAGTAGATCAGGGGACAACCATGCGCGCACAACTCGTGCCGTTTCGTATATCTTCGTTAGAGCTTCGTTTGTGGAAATGCAACGAGTTAACAGCGTGCTCGTAGTACATAGTATTTATGAACAGAAGAAGCAGAAGCAGCAGCAGCAGTAATGGGAGCCCATGGGTAGCAATGCAACAAAAATGAACAGAAAACATAAAATACTAAACCGTGCGAAAGTATGTGCGTTGTTAATTGTAGAAATATGACGTGAAAATATAAGGCCTGATTGTGGATAGCAAGTTTGGTTAGCTTTCTGTGTTTAATACAAGTTGATTGCAACCACATGGTACTGATGGTATTGGTGTCCAATTCAATCACATTCAATTTGCTTTCAATTTACGCGGAAAATACTACGACAACGAATACGTGCCCCACGAACAAGCACATTCGCACACACACGCACAGATACACATACAATTGCAAGCACAGAGAGTATGACAGTAAAACGTAAACGACTTTGCAGAGTCGTTTTATCCGGAGCAGACCACCTCCCTCTTACATCTACTTCTGAACCGACCACGTCTTCGTCTGACTATCGATTCCGCATTGATGTTGTTGTTGCGTCGCTGTTGGCAGCACCAAGTACTTTTGTTCCATTCATATTACACACACAATGAAAAAAACACACGCATGCACTTATGCACAGAGCCTCACGCAGTGAGAGAGAGAGAGTGAGAAGTCTGAGACTGACGTATGCATATGCATACGCTTTTGTGGTGTGGGTGTTTTGGCTGTGGGGGGCCAGCAGTAGCGACTGCGTGTTGCAGCCTTGTTGGTTTCAGGTCTAAATTTAGCACTTTGGCTTGCAACTTCGCAAGGATTTTTTACACTTTTTCGTTTTCCACGCACACACAACACATACACAATCTCATACCGATGTACGCATATGTACATGTGCTTACTTATACTCATTTAAATATATGTACACTAAACGTGCTGCACGCGAAAATACTTTGACCAATGTATCAAAATTTAACAACTTACTTGGAGTCGCTTTTTACACAATTATGCAAAATGTGGAAAGTGTAGCTGCTGTGTTTTCTTTGCCTGGGTCTGAGGAGGGAAACAAACAAAAAAAATTTTGCGGAGTCCTCTTGCGACGCCTGCGAAATGCGAATCAAAACTATGTTCCGGACTCGGGCAACAAAACAGCAGCAGTCAGTGAGTGTCGAACGATGAATGGGGCTGATACTTTGTACTACAATTTAACAGCAGTAGAAGACGGCGACGGTAGTAGCAGTAGCACCACCAGCAGCAGCGACAGGCGCAGGTTGGGGTGGTGTTTGTTAGAGCACGCGACGCGTTTTTGGAGAATTGACAAAACAAGCGCAACCGATTGAGAGACATATAGGCAAAGAGCGAACATATATATATATTGAGTATATATATATATATTTATATATATTCATGTATTCAATCTAGTATGAGTAAAACTGTTGTTGTTATAGGCACTCTACGCCAACTACAAAATCCATGACGCTCAGACCTGGGATGCTGTTGGTACTGTTTTTCTCTCTCGTGTTTCTCTTTTGTGTTTGTTGTTTGTGCGTGGCTTGCATAAAAATCAACCCAATAAACATTTATCTAGTCGCTTAATGCAATTAACTTTTCAATGTCAAGTCACCCACTCACACCAGACAGCATGGCTTTATATTACAACTTATTATAAACATCACTCATTTACGTACCTGCTTTAGTTATTTAGAAGCAGCCATTTAATTCGACATCGGCACTGATGATTGCTTTTCAACTGACTTTAGCTGATAAATGAATGTTGTTCCAGTAGTATAGGCGAAGAAAAGAGAGAAGGGGCTGTTAAACCAGCTGACAATGGAAAGAAGCGAAGCAAAACGTAATCTGTTTATGACGTCACTAGTGACCCTGCTATAGGAAATGGTGCAGAGCTTGATCAAAAGACATACTTTTGTGCTAATAAGCTTTCGACAGTGAGCAAATGCGATTGTTAATTGCAAAAGTTTAATTTTTTAAATAAGGCAATCAACTAAGCTGTGTATAATTGAATATGATGAATAAAATACACATATATAATTAATTACTAATGGCAATATATATGTCACATATTTTAGTTATCGTTGAGACAAGAAGAAGAATTTTTATTTTACCGCCATTGAGCTTTTTCTTTTAATTGCTATCGGCAAATTGAGTCTTTATATCGATGGTTTCTTGTGAAAGAAAAGTAAATCGATAAGTATATTTAAATATACAAGCGGCGCTAAAAAAGTTAAATAGTGCAACACTATAATTAATAATAAATTTCAGTATTTTAATTGCTTTGAACAGAATCAAATAAAAACAATGCTTTTGTGTGTTAAGCTTTATTATGAGTTTCAAAAAGCTATAAATAATTTGCATAAATAATAAAGTATACATGAATTATTTAACTTAACTAATCTATGCATTTTTATATTTAGCTAATACGAGTACATAGGTATGTATTTAAAGTCTACTTTGCTCATTATATTGAACATTTTGTGCACAATAAAACAAAAAATAAAAGAACCAAAGTCTTTTTTTCTTTTATACAACCTATTCAAAGACAACTGAATCGATTCTTGTGCACTCCATGAACATAGAGACAGATATTTATAAAAATAATTAAACTATATACATAAATTTAATTATATCAAATATCAAAAAAAACTTTAGTTTAAGGTGCGATTTAATAGCAAACAAAAATTTGCTACATATAAAACGCTTAGATTAATACAGATAAGCTTTAAACATAAGAGTCTTAAGTAAATATTACTTATCATATCTAATATATATAGTCATTCATCATTAAATTTTATATCATAGATTCTAGATATAGAAACTTTACAGCTGTCTCTTAGACTAATGTCTTCCATAATATGTTTTTTTTAAGTGTACTTTCTGTTTTTTCTTTCTTTGCTTAGTTATTCTTCAAGTAACTGTAAGTGCTAAGTGCTATTATATGGAAATTGAGTTTCATATATATAAATATAAATATATAAATTTATATATATATTTATATATTTATTTGTATTTAAGCTATCAGAGCAGCACTCTCAAAAATCTCAATTGTGCAGTAGAAACTACTATAACTTGTGCGGATGTGGTGGGTTCTTTAACGTTTCCGAAAAAATTTCGAAACTATTGTTTATCGATTATAATTTTTAGCAGCACCGTAAATCTTTCGGTTCCTATCAAATTAATTACTTCTCGTTCTTAAGAGGAACACCCTCCTCTTGAGCCACATCGCTAACCTTCTTACGTTCTGGTGGATTGTTCCATGATTGTAGATCACCAGTGCCGAGTACAGCAAACACAAGAGCTGCCGAGATATAAGTACCCGCCAATATCCAAAAGACAATTTGCCATTGATGATAGGATTCCTTTAAGTACAGAAAATTGATATCAAAACGTTTAATATATAGAAAGAAGAATTACATAGGTTTATTGTGTTACTTACATCCTTGAATGTTAGTGCTCCTACCATCCATGTGGATAGGAATCCACCAAAGGAAGACAATGAATTGGCCATACCAAAAATGGTGCCGCTAAAGTTTGGAGCAATATCCAAGCCATTGCCCAAATAGCCTGCAGTAACAGCTCCATGTGCGAACAGAGCTAGTGTAAAGATGGTAACTGACCAGGTAGCATCCATACCCAAAAATACCTGTGCTATCATTAGCAAACCAGGAGTAACAAGTGCTGCAATATAATAAACACAATATAATAACTTGTCAAAGAATTGAAGAACCACTAAAATCTTACCAAATGTAGTGAAAAGCTTGCGAGTAGCTGTTGTGCTCAGTGCACCACGTTGGCGTAGATAATCAGCTAAATAGGATGAAGCCACAGCCATTACATACTTGCCCAGATACGGCAGTGAAGAGAACAAACCATTCTGAATAGAGAATAAACTAGTTTAAAAAGGGAATTCTATTGCCATCAACAATTCTCTGCCTTTACCTTTTTGATGTCAAAGTGCAGAATTTTTGCCATAAAGGTGGGCAATTGATTGATGACCGTAAAGAAACCAAACACAGATAGTCCGTGAGTAACAATGATAGCCCAAACGGCTGGCGAACACAGTAATTGTACCCAGGGTACATAACTGGGACGCTTTTTGGAAGTTGATGTGCCGATGGCTTCCTCAATCTCATGTCGCTCCTCAGCGGAAATTCTTGGATGTGTCGCTGGTGTTTCAAAGACAAATGTAAACCAGCACAGTGACCATACCAAACCGATTGCACCAGTCAGATAGAAGGTACTGGCCCAGCCAGCAACCGAAATGAGATAACCACAAACAGGCATAGTAATAGCTGCACCCAGCGAAGAGGCTGAAATGAAATCATAAATCAGTTAACAAATCTATAGAATGCCATAAGTGAAAACTTTGTCTACTTACCCATCATGTTAGACATGAACTTGGAACGTTCCATTGGAGGTATCCAAACTGCAGCAACTGGATGTATTGCTGGCCAGGAAGCACCCAGCATGAAACCCAATGCCACACGTACAACTATCAATGCCACATAACTAAGATGCGCCGCCAGCGGCGTTATCAATGTCAACAAGCTTGCCCAAAGCATGGAATGTCCAAAAACACGTCGTCCACCAATCAATTCAGCCAGACGACCACCAGGCAGCTCAGTTAATACATAGCCCCAGAAGAAACAACCAAGCACAAAGTTTGTCTGGTATGTGTTCCAGGCAAAACGTTCCTCCTTTACATCCACTCCCCCCATGGAGACAATGTTACTATTGTTCGCGCTGAACACATTGTTTGTTCCATTCACGCCAAGTGTAAGATTCCCCGCCAGACTGCCATTATTATTATGTTGTGTTGTATCTGTATTATTTGGCACAATCATGTCCACAATGGCAATGGTTAGGTTCACTGCAAGTTTAACAACAACAATTAAATATATATATATATAAATTGGTATAAAAGTGTTTTACTAACCTCTCAGGGCATAGTTCAACATAAAGCCGAGCATTGTCAGCATACTCAATACTTGGCGACATGATAGCAAGTCTGCAAGAGAGAAAGAGAAAGCAAATCAAATTAATATCTATATAGAATATATTTATAAAGAGTATACTAAAAGGTAGTTATATTTTATATATATTAAAATATTATACCTCTAATAAGAATCTAATTGGATTTCGTTTTACAGGGCAGCTTTTAGAACTTATGTAAAATAAACTAAAGCTAATATAATCTATCTGATACTAGGCGCACTTTGTATACTATCAAGTGTATATTATAATATTGATTATATATACATATATGTAAATATATAAAACTGATGTAATACAATGTTTTTGTTACATGAGACTTGGCTTAAGACGGGCATTGGATTAAGCGCATTTATTAAGCCTTAACTTAATTAATGGCGTAATAAAAACTCATTACGGCAACAGAAAACTGTCAATATGTGACCTCAATACCAAGAATAACTAATAATAATAATCATAATAATTTAAAAACAAAATGAAAACCAAGAAACAGAGAAAACATCAGTTTGATTTGAAAGTATTTTGTGTTGCATTTTGGGTGCAGCTTGCTATAAAATAACAAAAGCTATCTTAAGGATACAACAACTTATGAGCAATTGTTGATTCACAAATAACAACAACAACAAACAAGCAACATATGTTACCTGTTTAATAATCTGGTCATTAAGTTTGTAATAATCACCTGAAATTGTATTGGGTGTTGCCTCAAGTCATTTACTGTATTTTGGTTGGTTATTAAAGTGCCAAAGTGCATTGGACGAAGATCAAAGACATAATTTATATACACATATATATACATATGTATATATGCATGTTTGGTGTTAACAGTGCAGTAATTTTACATGCCATTGAACCCAAAATTGAAGTCGGCGTCCAACTTCAATTTGCGACAGTTGCGCGTGTGCATAAATTTTTATAAGAGCCGTCTGATTATTGATGCCAGACAAGAGGCAGCAGGCAACAGAGCTGGCAACAAAAGCTGTTATTTTTTATTGTTGTTGCTGCTGCTGCTGCTGCTGTTGTTGTTGTTGTTGTTGTTTACTGCAATCAACCCAATCCGCAATACTCAGCTCACACCCCCCACGTTTCAAACTTCTTTCATTATGCCCTTCTATTCATAAGGCAACAAAGTGCAGCAACATTGAGAAAGTTGCTTATACATTTTTGCTGTTTTACCCGTTATCAATGGCTAAACCACCCACCCCTCACTTCCCATATACAGTTCAGTCCACCATAATCTAGATACATGTATAGGTCATCTAACCAGAAATATAAGTTGATTATCATTAAGTTAAGTCTACCGACAGTCTAGTCTTGGCTCACACCCACCTTGAGAAGATCCCCAGAAATTACTGGTTAACGTCTCTTTCATCAGTCTGTCTCTCTTTCTCTCGCTATCTGTCTGTCTATCTGTCTGTTGGCCGTTAATGTTAATGAGATGCAAAGGCATTCAGAGAGACCTGTCGCAAGATACCCGATCAGAAACAACTATTTGCACTTGGTATTCAAATAGGCACATTAAATAAAATAAAAACCCCAATTCCAATCAAAATCAAGTCTGAGGCGATCGACCGTCTGTCTGTCTAGCGGCACTTACGATTTGTACCAATAATCATAAGAGTAGTGTATGCATGTGTGTGTGTAATGTCTATCTATGTATTCGTTATACTACATACTTAATACTAAAATAAACACATAAACGAACCAGTAAAACGTGCAAGAAATTTCGTTTCAAAATACAATAAAAAATTAAGTAAAAAAATAAAACCTAAATAAATAATTTCAAATGCAAATTCTAAACAATTTCGACCTGTTTTATGTTTAAAGTTTGTTGTTTTTTTTTTATAGAATTTAAAAACAGTCTTCCTGATGACCTCTATAACAACTTGCAATCTAAGATTTATAGCATAGTTATAGATAACTTAGATTAATCTTCCGCTTAACTAACTTATGGATTGCCATGCAACAATGGCAAATAAAGGAAATTATTTATAATTATAAGTTTTTATTTTATACATAAATCATATATGATGTATATATATGTATATAAATGATTGCTTAAACTGACAACAAATGCATTAATAGCTAAATACTTGCACACGATTCTTGCAACAATAAACCAACTTTCATAAAATGAAATCCCACTTTACATTCAAAAAACTTTCACGTTAAAAACTTTTGAATATCTTGCATGCTGTATTGCGCACAAAACTTGCATCGCGCTATCCAAGAAATTTATATCTATTCAAAGAAAGCAATTTTCTTTTAGAAAACATAATTCTCTGATCAATTCTAAAGACTCGAATTATATAGACATACTATGGCTGAGAACCGATTTCAATGCCAGACAGAATCCTTGACTAACACTAAAAAAAAAACGTTTATATTTTATATAATATTTCCATATAAGTTCCTTGACTTCTTACCTGTTGCAAAATCTTATATATACTATATAATATAAGCATGTATATGTTTATATATTGAAATTTAATATGTATTTTGAGTGCTAAATAAAGAAAAGAGTTTCTCGCACTCATTTGAACTTTTGAGCATATTTGGCCCAAGGGCTTTGACAGCTTTGACTCATTCCAGAAACGTTAACGTTTTCCAAGAAACTCACAAACTTGTCTTGGCTTAAAGCAACATTTTTGTTGTTTTTTGATTAATTATTGTTTCATTTATTTTTTTTTTTTGGTTATTTGTTATTTTTTGTGTGTTTGTTTTTATGTTTTGTTATTAAGATTCATGCCGGTAAGATCTTATTTTTTATATGTCATCTTTTTGGCATAATAATATATAATAATAACGTTTTAACTTTGAAGGTTAATAAAAACAAAAAACAGGTGAATGAAATTGAATAATTATAAATAAATAATAACAAATTTAAATGTATAATAATATAAATAAAATAATAATAAAAGAAACTTAATTTTTATTGCATTAAATTAAAGTTTTTATACTGAAATTTAGATGTGATTAATTTGTAGTAATTTAAGACGAATTAAAAAACAAATATATAAATTTTTTAAGAATTGTTTAAACAAAGAAAAATACAGTATGCTTATGATTTTTAGTTAAATAATTTTATATGCACAAAACGTAAATAACAAAATATAAAATTCTGTTTAAAAATAAACACACAATAAAAAAAACTCATAAAAAGAAACAAAAAAACACTCCGAAGACAACTAATAAAATATTTTTAATTAAAATTTAAAATATAAAAAAAAAATAAAAATAAGAGAAAAGAAGATTAACAAACAAAAGGAAACAATGTTTTGAGGGCAAACGTGATAATTAAATTATTAATTTTTATGTTAATTTTCAGTTACGAATCGCACGAGACACAAAAGCGTTTTGTGAGTTTGAAAGTTATAAAAAAAAAAATTTATCAATTTATTTAATATATTAAATAAACAAATTAACATTTACAATTGTTAAAACTGCTATAAATATTTATATATATATATATATGTAATAAATATAATAATTAAATATTGATTAAGACGCATTTCCGTAAGATTTTGTTTAGACGTAAAAAGCAATTTGAAATTATTTTTAATAAATAATTTTTTGGCGCTGCCTAAAAGCATTTAAAGTGTTTTCTCTCGCTCTATCTTTCTCGCTCTCTCTCACTCTCTGTCTTTCTCTTAGCAGCTATTTTTAAGTAGATTTCTAGTTTAATATTTTTGAATTTTACTCTCAGTTATGTATGCTCTTTAGAGCCAAGTTATATGCTATAGAAATCTAGTATGCGTATTTTCTGACCTTCAAATTGGCACAGACGCGTAATACAGGGTGTCTGTATTGCTATAATATTACAACCTCGACCGATTATGTGTGACTGACATAGCGGTACATAGATCTCTATATAGTATAAATATATATATATGTATATAGAATATATAAAAACGTGTGGCATTTATCCAAAGGCCATGTGATCTGTGAATTTCCTATGGACAAAAAAAAAATTTGCTTCGTTGTCCCCCAAACAAAGTCATACGCATTGGTATTTTCTATTGTGAAATTGCCAACTTATAGTTATATATATATATATATATATATATATATATATATGTATAATATGGTATCTGGTTATGTGTAGAAGGCGCGCCTAAATCACGTATACAATCTTCCAGATACATATATAGAACATATACTATACAAATATAACGCTACAGTTACAATTTCTGTTTGCTTTAAAAGTCGATTTGTTATAGAATGTTTCTAACTGTGTTTGTTTCTCTGTCTATCTTGTTGACTGTTTCTCATTGTTAACTTGCCTTTCAGCTACAATTATAAGCTTGTCACTCAAAAAACAACATCAACAACAACAACAATAACAAACAAAAATAAAAACAAAACAACAATTATGTAGATACATTTCCGTTAATGTTAACGTAAATCAGTTGCCAATTGATTTGCACTGTACAATTTTGCGGAACTGGCCTCGTTTTTTGAATATTATTCCTATACATACATACATATATATATATATATACATATCTATATATGTTAACTGTTACTGGTTTTACTTCAAACAATTGTGCATTTAAATAAATTCAATGCAGTTTGCTTTGAATTGTTTAATAAAAAACTTTTATATACATACAATACATACACATATATATTTAAGTATATATATAATATATAACAAAAAGATTTTATTTTTTAATAATAGCTGCATACACAATTGTTATCATTGTGTTATCAAAATTGCATTTAATTAATTGAATTATTTTTATTTTTATTTTTTTTTTTTTTTTCATTTCATTGCAGCTTCCCTCCTTCAGCATTGTCCTAGTTTTCTGCACGGCTTATTGGTTGCTATTCATGGACATTTAACTGAGATTGAATCTATATATATATATATATATATATATGTATATATTTATATATATATATTTGTTGCCTTAAGCGTTGTTGACACGACGTTGCACTTGTTGCGCTTTAGTACAAAGTACAATCAAGTTACAAGTTGAATCTGCTGATGATTTCTCTGTCTCTTGTTACAATGTACAAATCTTGCTTGATAGATTTATAGGTTCAACATATATATATAGTACATAGTATACATATATATATATGACGCTGATAACCCCCATCGTAAACATCAACGACTAACTTTTTAATTAAAAACCTATTTAATATACAATTGTTGTCAACTTCTATATATATTATATATATGCTCATTAGCATAAGTATCTTTAAGATACAACTTAGTTACACGTGACTTACAAACAAAACAAGTTTTTTACAGTTTTGTTTAACTATTTATCTATGCTATTATATAGACAGTTTGACATATAGTATGCTATATACTATGTAAAGATTATTTAGAAATCGGGGGGCTCGTCCACGTGTAAAGCACTCAGTTAACTTCAACAGCGTCAGGCATATTTCAAGTTTAAATAACAAAAAAAAAAGCAAAAATATCAGCTGATTGTGGTTATGACTCTATAAATAAATTTTAAAATTTTGATTATTTTTTATATATAAAAAAAAAACCATAAAAAATAATAACATTTGTCTAAAGCATGATTTTAATAGCATTCCACGTGGAAACAAAATTATAAAATAAAATTTCATAAAGATTTTGACCTTGATTTGAATTCTTTCTTTGACTTTTGTACTAAAAAGAAACCCATAGAAGAATTGAGAATTGTGCTTATGTTTTAGAAGCAACTCTCAAATAATTTATTAATTTTCCACTTTAAGTTAAACTAAGTTTCTAATTGCGTTTTCAAGCAAAAACATATGATTGACATGAGGTTAAGCATATAGACAGAAGAGACAAAGTCCAAATCGAAAGGGGGCTTGCCTGGCTATATTAGATTATAATATGTTTTCTAGTTCTAAGTTGGCATATAAGGTATAAAGATTGATGTTGATTTGTGGCTTGTGTATAGACAGGTCTATAGATTGTGGCTTATCGGCGCGTGGATGCTGTGGCAACTGAACCCGGTACACAGAGCAGGGACACAGATAGAGAAAGATGTATATATTTTATATATATATATATATATATATAAGTGAAACAGTTCAAAGTCGGCATGTCTGTGGCAGTACACAGAGAGAGAAAGAAAGAGAGAGAGAGAGACGCATTAATGTATATATAATATTTATACACTACATTTGTTTTAATTAGACGTTCACTGACCGAGGAAATTACCAAGTACTTGAACTAATGTACAAATTTTGTATTATAAAGACTGCGCAGTTGTTAATTATAATAAAAAAAAAAACTATGTCATGGATAGGTACAGACTGTTAAATATATACATATATATATATTTATATATATATATATATATATATTATATATTGACAGGTTTACACTATCATTTTATGGGTTCATTTACAGCACATGTCGTGCGACAACAACACAAAAAAAAAGGGAATTAAAAAATAAACAAAATGAATAAATAACTACATAAAGTCGAAACAATAATAAAACGTGCTCAATTGGGTAAACAACTTTAAGTTCTAAGAAATTAATTTACGTCAATTTAAAGCTGAGACATGCCATATATATCTCTATACATATATATATGTATATATGTGCATATATCAAAAGCTAAGCTTCAATTTAATTAATGCTTATAAAAATAAAAAAAATCCCATTACTAAATATGTCATTAAACAATGCCTTTTGATGTGGGTTTGGAGCAAAAAAATAAAATAAAAATGATTGTAATAAAATCTAGTTAATAACATTAATAATACTCATTTCTATCATATTACAAGTCAGCTTAGTGAAATTTGTTTAATCGCTAGATATATCCCCACACGAACTGCAAAAGATCTTCGTACGTATACGTAATATTCTACAAGCTGTGCTTAACATGCGGTTAGCTGTGGCTAGTTTAGAAGCTTATCGGGTTACTATACATATAATATATATATATATTATATATTTATACTTATATATACATAATAAAGTATATATATGTGTAAAGCACAATAATTCTGCTATTCAATTACATGTAGAGATAAACAAAAGCTGAAGAGTCAAAAAAAAAACTCAGGAAATAACTTAAAACACTTTTTTTTTGCTTGCTTTTGTTTATAAATTTCTTAAATTGTTTACTTTTTTTTCGATAAATTACTAGACATTTAATTCAGCTTTTATATGCTGTATTAATAATAGTAAAAAAATAATTTTAACTGTAGTTCAAGTTAAATACAAAAGCAATTAAACATTTCATTTAATGTTGTTAATTTCTTCATTGTATTTTACATAAAATTATTTAACTTTTAATTTAAGCTTTTTTAATTAATGAAAATTTATTAATTAACAACTTTATAATTAACTTTAAATTAGAAATTTTTATTTATTAACACATTTATTTTTAAAATTTCTGCTATTTTCTGGTTATTAAAACTTCTTCCACAATTTTCTTAAATGTGTTTTTAGCCGCGATTGAAATTGACCTTCATTATTGAATGCATTTTGCAATTGCATTAAGTTTTTTTTATACATTTATACATTCATATATTCAGCCTGAGTATATTTAATATATATATATATAGACAGCCTTCAAATCAAGTGCAGGGCCATAGAATAATAAGCTCTTTCAGTGGGTTAGTCGATCGTCTTATATGGATATATCAGTTTACAAATTGCATACAAATTGCACTTGCAAGCTTTTTTTTTCTTCTTCTTTTTCTTTTCTTCTTTTTGGTTTATGTTTCGTATGTAAAAAGCATTTCAATTAGCACATTTATTTATTAATTAATTATATTCGTCTCATTCATATGAATTACGAACTATACACAAGGACGTCTATATTTATGCCTAAAACTCGTGTGACTTGAGACGTGCTCAACTGGAACTTAACTCTCTATTTCCTCTCTGCCTCCCCCACACACACACACACACACACACACACACTCTTTCTCACTGTCTGCCAATTATTTACAGTCTTGCTAATTGCTAGCTTTAATTTAAAGTTAACACTTTTATATATATATATATATTTTTAACTTAAAATTCAGGTTTCACATTTGTTTGTAAATTTTTTATAATCTAAAATAAAAAGTGACTTTTTGTCTCATTATCTGTGGTCAAAGTGCTAAATGGCTGAAATATTCTAATGACCATAACTGATATGGCTATTAAGGTTGGCAATTGAGAGAGACAAAAAGTTAGTGAACAATACAAAAATTTAATTGCACTAACAATGAGCAAAACAACAACATTAGCAACATTTCAACCTTTAAGCCAAATTAACATTGTCAATGGATGTGTTCAGTACAGCGTGTCTGCGTTAATTTGTTTGTATTATGAGTAATCCACTAAATGTCATTACAATGGCGTCATAAGGGCCAATCAGTTGGGTCACCCAATGATCATCAACAATAACAACATCATCATGATGATCATCATCATCATCATCATCATCATTGGAGTGATACAAGTATATTGTGGGAGCCAACTGGCAACGCCCAAATGCCAATAAAGAAGAGACTTGATGATGGCATAAGAATGAATGAGTGTTTGTTTTTGACTCAAGGTTTGACTCATATTCTAATCAGTGTTAGAACTTGACATTCTTCTTGTAACAACCTTAGCAGAGAGCACAACTAATGTTTATAGCTCAGGGTTATTATTTTTTAAAGCAAGTAAGCTGACATCAGCTTTTGAGTTATGTAAAAAGTTTTGAAAAATGTTTTAAAACTTTCAGTTTTAATGCAATTGTTGCATTTAAAATAAACAAAAAGAAAAGCTGCAACATTCATTGTTATTATTTATATAGCAACTGAGGATAGTACACACCCATTTAATGGTCTGTTCATTCATGTGAAACGTTCATCAATTGATTTGTAACCTCAATTTTAGTTGTCTCATTTGACACCAATCGGTGCCATCAATTCTATCAATAATATTGACGAGGGCCTGTCCCCCAATTCAATTTGTTTATAACTAACTTATAGATATATATATATATATATATTATGTATACAGTTGTGTACAGTTATTTATTGAAACTAATTCGTAGCGAAAAGTCTAGAAAAAAAGGGGCTCGTCCCGCTTTTTGGTAATATGAGTTGCGTATACCTAGCTAGCAATACCAATACCCCTATACCCTACCCCTATACGGAACCCTAAACATGCGGGTATCAATTTACATAATAATAATATTTTTTATATTAAGGGAATTTTTACTTACTTCGTACTCTGTGTAGGCCACGTTTCTCTGTATTCGACATGCCGCCGCTTGAACTATAAATGAAAAAAAAAAAAGTTAAATAAATTAAATATATAAACGTTGTATGTAGAGCTAACTATAATTAATATATGTGCTAATATATAGTATTAATATTGAAATCTATATAATGAATGAGTTGGCGCGTGATATGCAACATGTATATCGTTTTGGCCTAATGAAACCTTATCGTTATATCTTACAACGTCTCGTGTGCACTCACTAAAGTGATAAGTTATGGAAATTGGTCTTAAGTGCAGCCAAAAGGTAGATAACAGTCAGATAACATATAGATAAAAAAAAGGTGGGTAAATGCGTGTGGCATTACGCTGCTTATATGTCTGACTAAGCGTTAATGAAATCGCCACAGCTCATTCATAACTAACTTTCCAGATAGTATTAGATAATTCTATGAACTGTTGCTTATACTTGACACTGATTGCAACAGACCATTCACCCTAGTACTTAGGGTCAAGAGTCTAAAAAAAATTGGCATATTTCATTAATCAATTGCCTTTGACGCATGTAGACTATACTACACATAAATTTATGTATATATATATATATATGTTCAATATCCTATAGCTAAATAAAGAATTGTCGCTTTAAATCAAAGTGATTCTTAACTGTTTTTACTGTGGCGCCATCTGCCTGGCTTTACTGTCGTTTATAATGAATCACTTTATATACTCGCAGATAAAAAACAGAAATAAAATTCAAACTGAAGTTATGAAATGTTTGAGATATAATAATGAATTGATGAATTGATTGCTTGAACAAATGAAAAAGACAGTTCTATATATTATACAGAATAAAGATTTAAAAGTCGAACTCAAACTCAAACGAACTTTACTTTATAGAAAGATTTTTAGTGTAATAACTTTTTTTATTTAAACAATTTAATTGATAACATTGTTATGCCGTTTTGTTTGCCAATGAATATATTAGCTCAAAAGCAACTTAATCAATTACTAAATAGCTTATTTAGTTATTTTCTATATTGTTATTGTATACTGTTGATATTCTTTTCTTTTTACAGTGTAAGAATATGCAAAGTTGCAATGCACGTGTTTTGCTTAGACTGCATAATGAGCAAAGTCAAGTTCTAGGCCCTAGCAACTAGTGGTAACCAGCACACATGACACAATACAATAGGACAGACAGGGAGACAGACAGAGAGACAAAGAGCAAGCTAGACAGACAGAGAGTATCAAAGCAACGGCACTTCATTATAGGCCATTATGGTGTAGGTTGTAGATTGACGACAATTTAAGTATATTTGAATATTGTGCAAATATTTGGTAGTGTCGTGGCAACAAATTTACCATGTGTGTGTGGGGTTGATTTGATACAAATATTTGTATATATATATATATATACATATATTTTCGATATTGTCCTTGTTAGCCAGGACTTGACTCTGCGTGTTGTCATTCTATTAGTCGCAGAAAAAGCGGCGTCTGACGATATATGGTAAGAGTATGCTTATAATTAAATACGTTTCTATGAATGTCTAATGGTCTGAGGCGTTGACTATACACCACACATATATATACACACACACATGCATATACAAAGCTTTATTGTATTTCTTTGTATTATGTACGCGGTCGCCTGCTGCACATTGAGGCATTCACTCTCCCATTTATATCTGTACGTCATCTTCTGACTAACATACATTTATATATAAATATATAGTCTATTTTCTATATAAAATATATATATATATATATCTATATATTTCTTTTGCTTGCCGGAAATGCCGCATGTTGTCATCCGATGAATGAAATGCCTCAGAATATATATGTAACTATCGTTTAGGTTTTTCAATAAAATCAAATTTTAAATATTAAATTCAATAGCAATAAAGTTCTAAGAAATAAAAATAAATTTCAAATCGTATTAATTAATAAAGTAGACAAGATTTCGTTATACAAAGTTTATCTTATCTGAACAAAAAATTTAATAAGAAATAAAAAATTTGAATATCATATTTTAAAACTACACTTTATATTTAATTTTGAAGTAATATAAATTTTACAACACCTTTAAGCTAAACTCTACCTAAACCAATTTTTAAGGATCTTCAGTAATTCTCAGAATTCTCAAAATTTTTACCTACATTCGAGTTAAGCGAGTAAACAAACAAACAAAAAAAAAATCAAAAGTATATAGTTTCTTTTTCCTGGAAAAAATAAATTGAAAAAATATTTTAGGTATTTTGTTTTTTTTTTTCTAAGACCAACCTTGAACTAGTATTGAGTTAAAATGCAAATTATTTACAGCAAATTATGTAATTTGCACAATACACGATGATTAACGGTTTGTGTACTGTAATTATCAGTATTTTACACCTTTTATAATTGTTAGTATAAACGGTGTGAAAGAAGAAGAGATAATGTAAAACACGCGGCGCCAAAGGGCGACAACAAAATGCACGCGCGCTTTTTGTTTTTGTTTTTTAAAAAGTTTCAAAAAAGGACTTAAATTTGTGTGTCACTGTCGCCTATACATATGCATGTATTGCACACACGCACACACAGTCACAGTCACAAACACTAGTTGAAAATGTATGTAATAACAGCACTTTTACATATGAGCGTCGCACAGTTTTGGTTCTTTTTTTTATTTTTTGACAGTTTCTTTTTTGCTTTGCTTTAGTTTTGTCTTTCTTGCTGTCGCCAAAAAGGCGTCCGGCAAAGATATTCTTGAAAATTGTATTTCAAAATTTTCTGTGAGTCAGATGTTGTTTGAAAAAAACACTTTTTTAAAAATATCGAGAGCAGCGCATGCGCAGGCAATACTCGTATTTAAATACTATTTTAATTTTCTTTTTATTTTATATATTTTAAGCAAAATATTTCAAACAGTTGGTTGCTGGCTCTTTGCCTTTGCCTGTGGCTTTGCTCTTTCCGTGCCTGTTACTTGACACTCGGGCTGTTGGAAGTGAACTGAAAATGTTGCCTGTGCGACAGCCGCTTTTTCTTTGCTCCGAGCTAGCGTCACGCCGGCGTTGTTGACGTCGGCGTCGACGTTAACGTTGACGTTAACGTTAACGTTGATGCGAGCAACATTGGTGTTCGATTCAATGGGGCCATTTTTACAATGGATCGCATACATGTATATGTATGTGTATTAGTATCGCTGCTGTCGCTGTGCTGTGTTGTTATTATTTTTGTTGCTTTAGCCATCGTTGTCTTCGCTGTCGTCTCGTCGTCTTCGCTGTCGTCTCATCGTCGTGGGATGCGAAATTCAAATTTTTTTTTTTCATTTGTTTTATTTTTGTACTGTACCTTACTGATGCCCTGATTGTAAGAGGACAAAGGGTATGATAGGTTAGTGTTATGTTTGTAATAGATAGATAATAGCTCAATGAGCACAATTACGGTGTGTGCTTTTTATCCTTTTCATTCACTATGGAAGATTTATGTAGAGCATGAAACATGCTCATGAACATTCCAATTATCAGTACGCGTTGCATGATTCTGATCCATGTTCGATGCAAATGTTCGATGCGAGACAATATACGTGTAACAGAGTATTTAACATGGTATGTTATAGTCGAACTAATTTTATTTCGGCCACTTCATTTCTTTATGTATTCATAACAAACACGTGCAGAACCGATTACTCGATACTCGGTGTTCGGTGCTCGGTGCTCGGTATGATGTCAATTCGATTTTGAAGCAGTAATTATAAAGATAAAAATTGATACAATTACGTACGCTTTATAATTACAAAATATATACATCATTTATATGTATGTGTATATATATGTGTGTGTGTATATATCTGTATGTGTTATATGTATATGGTATATGCACAATTATCTAAATGGAGAAACGTGTCCAACGCTCCACCAGGCTAGGACGCACTATAGTTGTCAGCCGCTCATCGAAAATAGGTGCAAACTTTTCGGGGAACTTATGCTGTAGACATTTAAGGACCGTACCAGTTAAATAGTAACGAGATGGCCAAAGGCATTCGCATGGTGGTATACAAATGCTACATGTACGCTCATTGGCAATCCATTTACTATGTGACATAGGCAGGCCTGGCTGTAGGCATTGAAGACGCCAAGGTAGATTGACATCCCTTCTAGACCAATCACATTCACAGGGTGGTATGCAAACAAGACATCTGTGAACGCTTGCTTCCTCCTGGACACCATTGAATTTCTCCTTCTCTTTGGGACAGATGTACATATTCTCTTGTGGTGTATATGCGACCAGTTCGATACACTTTCTTTCACGTTCTCGACGTAGCCACAAATCGAGTAAATCCCAATGATCATAATTCGGACAACGTTCACGTATCAATTGCATGCGTGTTAACAGATCCGAGCGACGCAATGCATCATAGTTTATACCTGTTTGGGTATGCCATAGTAGATATAGCTCATTGGGCTTCTCATCGGGCAGTGAAATGCTGTGCGAAAATTTGGTTAACTCAAAGTGGAACAGCATACGTATACCATAGCTAATATGTTTGATATGTGCAAAATCCTTAATGTTCATTGCCGACAAGGCATCTGCGTCCAGAACCAATAACTTTCGTCCGTGTATCATGTTTACCCGAAATGTGTTCTATGTAAATAACCATAAGTTAATGTTAAAGTTAAAGTTAAAGTTAACTGCCACTTACCATGTATTGTGGATAGCCATAGCGTAAGATCCATTTACGTATGTCTCTATCATCCCATTCATAGATGGATGTCAACTTTAGCTTAACCACCGCACTGACACACAATTCCACTAAAGGAGCTGGTGATACACGAAACTGTATGGGCGATGCATTAAGATCAAACTTGACGCGACCCGCAAGTAAAGCATTGCCTCGAAATTTTGTTGGTGGAGCATCGATGACAGTTTTCTTTATTTTATGTTTCTTTCTCACAAGAAACTTTGTGTCCGCAATGCCATATAAATAGGGCATTATCTTTTAAAATTATATTTATATATCTGTATACATATGTATTTGTTATAAATGATATAATTAATAAATTAAAACCTTGAAATTTTACAATGCCTCAAAACAAATATATCTATATACACATACTTAAGAAGGAAAAGGCAATGCTAATACAATACACTTTATAACATATAGTATTCTACTATATAGTACTTAAAGTTATGGATATATCTACCATATATATATTATATTGTAATTCCGTCACATACCATGCTAATCTACACTCATATTTCGTTTGTTCTTACCGCCTACAACTAGCTTTAACTGCATGCAACCGGGTCAGGTAATACTGAAAGCCAGCTCGTGTTCCCAGACCTCAAACCAAAACCAAAACCATAACTAAATCTGAGTACAGTGAAAACTCTTTTCGCTGTCATCACTTCTCTTGTGCCAGAGTGTTTTCACTGTACATCTGCGATCTTAGAAAACATCTGCTTATTTGCTGTATTACCGTATTGTCAATCATTATATGAGCTATGGTTCAGGTAGTCAATATGGATATGCTCTGGGTTGATGTTGTTTGCATTTGAGCTCTTAACGGTATCCGTGCTCTGGCCATGTGGTTGTCAAAACATGGTCAAGGGCATCGCCTTCCATAAAACCTTGTTTTGCGTTATCTTTTTGGCAAGACACTCAAATAAAAACGCTTTGGGGGTAACTGCTTTCTGACTCACCACAAAAATCAATTCTCCTTCCGCTCTCTCTTCTCCCTCTCTTCTGCTAACGCACGTGATGTTCATCTTGTGCCGGGGTATTTCGTTTTAATGCCCCAACATTTTTTTTCACATATTTTTTTTTTGGCTTTTTTTTTGTTGACTCTTAATGAACTACTTAAGTATTTGTTGTATCCTCATTAACATGCGGCTGTAAATATATTTTTACTTTTTTTTGCAACATTTTCGCGTGAAATTTGTTTAACAGCGCAACTAAATATATATTTAAGATATTAGCCATAAGTGTACATATAACACTTGAAGTTAAATTGTTTATAAATATGTTTAGCACATTTGTTAATTGTGAAATTCCATTTCAATTTGGAAAATTTTCTTAGTTTCCATCAAAGTGTTTATAAAAATTGATTGGGAAACTTTATTAAAGTTGCGCTGTTCACTATATAGTGCGCCTACTGTAAACTTATATATCATTAATAGTTTGCCTTATAAATTACATGGATCATGCTGCATACCAAACTAACAGCAGACGGACAATCTTTTGCCCGCCTGAAGACTCCGAGACCATAATTAACATCAGCTCCAGTCACCAGTGTTCGTTCAATAACAAGATTTTTATACCCGATCCCCTTCTGGCTTCCAAGTGATTAACAATTATGGCACATAACTACAGTTTCTAAATATAGTGCAAAGCTTGCACAAACAGTGAGCACTCTCCTTAATGAACAAAACTATCTGCGTAACATTCTCTTGCTTAGACAATAGATATGTTAGCACTGGGAGAGACAGACCCTAATGGCCCTATCATAATTTTTCTTTTCATTTTTTCAATCTTATCTTTTATTAGTGTTAGTAACAGCTATCGAGGTTTTACTGTAATAGTCGGCTGCTGCAAAAATAATAGCAACAGCAACAAACATTTCACTTTCGTTTTAAAAGGGGCTTGAAAATAGTTTTTGTTGTTTTGTTTTTGGATGTACTTGGATCTGTTTCTTTTTGTTGGTAGTCATACATGGCCAATAAGTATAGACAAGAAACGAAGCCACTGTAAAAAATGAAAATGATATGTCCATGTAAGGGCAACATCAGGCAACAGGCGGTGACGGCGGCGGCGGCGGTGGTGGTAACAATAAATTAAGGTTCTATTTTTGTAGCTAACTTGAATTACAACGTGGCGGGCGCTGTGACTGTTGCTGTTGGTCCACTCAACCAGCCATGCAACAAGTTAGACCTAAAATAGAAGCCATGTGGACACACACTGAATCTGAATCTGAATCTCAATCTTAAAGTCAATCGCAATCTGTTAAACGCATGCATGCCACGCAGCTTGACCAACTCTTTACAGACAAGCACATACATATACATATAGATTTACACTTATACAGTTGCATATATGTATGCATACATAGGAACATGAAAATTAAAAATGCAAATAAATTGTTAACGTTAAACGCGCAAATTCCAATGCACGTGTGCGTGCGTGTGTACACAACGGTCGACAGCAGCAAGCAGTAGCAGCGGCAGCAGCAGCAACGTTAACAGAGACAGAGGCAGCGACAGCAAAAGCAACGTTAGCAGCGACAGCGACTGCCACTTGAGGAGGCCATTTCGGTCACGATTTCACATTGTTTGGACAGCATAAGCTGACTGCGCAGTCGCAGCGCAGCTCAATACAGCTTTTGCGTGCGACGAGCCTCCTTCGCTTTACTGTCAAGTGTTCATCCAAGCGCATGTGTTTTCGTTTCTGTGTGTGTGTAAGTGTTTCTTACGATTGTGTGTATGTAAGACATGTTTCTGCTTGTCTCGCTTTGTATACAGATACACTCGAAAAAAAATGGTATAGTTTTAATCGATTTGCCTAGACAAGACACACACACACACACTCACACATACACACGAACAAGGTAGAGGCAACATTTAAAGTTGTTGCTTTGATTATATGCCCAGACATTTTAATTGATGAGCCAAGCGCAACATCTGCCTTGTTGTTGTTGTTGCTGTTGTGTTGCACTTCTTTTGGACCACATTGCTTATATTTTTTTTTCTTTACTCTCCTTATGCTGTCTTTATGATTATTGCACTGGATTTTTACTGGTAATTAAGACAAGTTAGCCATCTTGATGAACAGAAAGAAAGAGTTACAAAACATGACTTGGAATTTCACTTGATTGCCAATGATTTTATGGCTCAATAAGGCGAAGCTATGCAAATTCAATTTCCTTTATATATTATATTATTACAATACCATTTTTATCTTCCTTTTTCAATTACCTAATATTATTTCTTCTTATATTTATCTATTACCTCATACATTTAGTTGACCTTATTAATAGGTTGACCCCCAATGGTACAGTATACTTTTTCCCTTTGATTATGCAAATTTTTCGGCAAATTAACTCAAAATATTCCAAAAAAAAAAGTTCTAAATTCGTTAAGTGCAAAATTAATGAACGAAATTTAACAATTGTGAAATACATTTTTTCTTCCTCCTTTGTTCAAATGACAATTTGCTAAATTTTATATAAAAATATGATATACAGAAAACTCTTTATATATAAAATTATATATACATACATATATGTATATATATTTATTTTTTACTCAGTTCTTTTTACTCTATGATTTGTTTTTTGACTTTTCTTTGCGTCATCAGCAACAAGTCCAAGAGTCGGGCCCCCTATTGCTGTTGCCTATATCAACACACACACACGCATACATACATACATGTATGTATATATAGATATGCAAGTTTATCTTTGTATACGCTGTATATATGGATACGTATATTTATCTTTGGGAAGACGCTAAAAGCTACTGCGTGTATTGAAATAAGAGAATTCTGTAATTGTTGTTGCTGCTGCGGCTGCCGCCTGTTGCCAACGTCAAATGCAACGTCAAAAAAAAAAGAAAAAAGAAATAAAATCTATATAAAGAAAAAAATAAAACAAGTATGAAAGCTTTTGTATGGTGTGGACGACTTTGAGAAGACCCTTACTCAAATAAAAAGATTCCAGATTTAAGAGAAAATATACAGAATATAAATACTATATAAAGGAAGGTAGATATATATATATATATATATATGATATGACAATTGATGTATATATGATGTATACATACATTCATCCTTCTGTGTGTTATATACATTAGTCGTCCCTCTTCTATGTTAATTTTAAGAGTAAAGGGTTTAAAACATATTGTTATATCTACAGTAAATCAACTCATAAGTTATCGCAATGTTACAAAGTTGATTGATGTCTTGTAACAAAATAAAAAATTAGAAAATATAATTTATAAAATCGAGACCTTCGACGATTTTTCAATACGCTTAAAA